>JAJJMC010007119.1:287964-526245 GCA_023531435.1 Papaver californicum | reverse complement strand
AGCCCATTCCCTTAGTCCATATCCAATACACAAGTTCTTTCCCTTAGGTGCAACCTTTGTGGTAATATGGATAGACTTCATCCTTGGTTTATCCAATGTGGGACTAACCAAGGGTTTCTCATTCACTAAGAAGTGAAAAGTGGATTTGTTATTTCCACCTCCAATATAGGCTAGTGACCCTTTGGTCCCATCAAGATAAATTAGGTAACAAAACAGTTTTTGGTAATAAATCACTTTTTAATTCTAACAGTCCCACACATGAATGAAGAAAGCGATAAATCAGAAAACCGGAAAACGAGAAATACCTCTTAAGCAATAGGTGTCCATATGGAATTGAACCTTTGCTTAGTGAGAAGTACCGGAACTACTTGATGGACGGTGAACGCGATGTCTTGAACTGCCATCGTTTGGTGTATTTCATCAATAGCTCCTTACGCGAGATATCTCTCAAGGGTGCTGTTAAGTTCACACCTTTGTGTCTGTTTTGGCCCTGGACATATCCCGTTTATCAGAATGCTCTAGAGAATCAGCTCAGTTCTCATAGGTGAGTTCTACCAAGAGTGTTAACTGCTACATCCCATTTCAATCTTAAATTGAAACTATTGAACTCATTAAGACTTTACTATAAGTCATCCTCACATGCAGTCACACTATCACGTCTACAGCATAGGGAAGGGACAGAGAAAATAATTCTCTGATAGTGTTTAATTTTTACCTGCCACAAATTAGTTGTCTCATTCAAAAACTTGATCTTGGGATCTCCAGTCAGCAAGGTTGAGTATCCTTCATGGCAAGTTTTAATTGATGAGCTTGAGTCCCATCCCCCTCGATGCATGACTAACTATCTCCTTGGACAAGCCTTTCGTCAAAGGGTCCGCGATATTCTCCTTAGACCTCACAAAGTCAACAGAAATAACGTCATTCGAGATTAGTTGTTTTAGAGAATTATGTCTTCTCCGAATATGAATGGATTTTCCATTATAATTGCTATTTTTAGCATTAGCTATTGCAGCTTGACAAACGCAGTGTATAGATATAGCTGGCACAGGCCTATACCAGAGAGGAATGTCTTCTAAAAAGCATCTTAGCCAAGCGTCTTCCTTTCCTGCTTTATCTAACGCAATAAACTCGGATTCCATAGTGGACCGAGCGATACAGGTCTGATTGGAACTCTTCCAAGACACTGATGCACATCTTAAAGTGAAAGCGTATCCACACGTAGATTTAGAATCCTCTGAGTCTGCTATCCAGTTTGCATTACAATGTCCTTCAAGGATTATCTCTTATAACTCAAACAAAGTTTAAAGTATATTTTTGATACCTTAACACTCTAAAAAGTGCATCCTAATGCTCCTATCAAACTGGTTATATTTTCTAAGTACAGATTCAATGTAATGAGATTGACTAAGACTATATCTATTAGACTCTCTTCTAATTTTCATCCCTAAGATTACATCTAAGGGACCTAAGTCTTTCATGTCAAGGTCTCATTCAACATGTTCTTAGTGGAATAATTACATCTATGGTTGTATCCAGTATAAGCATATCATCAACATACAAACATAAAATCACACAGGCATCATTGACAATTTTAGTGTAAACACACTTGTCAGATTCATTTATTTTAAAATCCACTAAAGAACATTACATGATCAAAATTTTCATGCTTTAAAAGATTTTTTCTATTCTAAATCTTTTGCCACTTCTAGGATCAACTTCATCTTCCTATAGAAGTATTGTCTGACAAGTAGAAAGGACATCTAGAGGATTAATATATATCATGCGAGATTCAGATTTCAAAAGAAAATAATTTTTCCAATGAACATAACATCCCTATATTCCATATTGGTATTCAGACCAATTTCTAAAATATCAGAACTCACAACCCTAACCTTATGTAGTGTGTTCAGGATATTCTATGAAGACAAAATCAACAGTTTTGGGTTCATATCTATGTCCTCTTAGGTGGAGGGATAGAAACCTTAGTCAAGCACCCCCACATTTTTGAAGTATGCAAAATAGGGTTGTCTGCCTTTCTATAATTCATTTGGAGATATATCTGATCCTTTAATAAGTACCTTTTTCAGGACATGGCAAGCTGAGAGGACGGCCTCCCCCCACAAGTTCGCAGGTAGTCCTGAACTAATTCATGGTTTTATCGTCTCCTTAAGGGATTATAATTTCACCTCTAGTTTGAACTGCGTTCAAGTCAACTAGGTCTGAGGAATTAATTCCAAGGGTTTAGAATTTTTCCTGAACATTTTTCTTATAAGACATTTTAGCATATTTTAATTTATGCATATTTAACCTTATGTTTACTTTCCAAATTAAATTAGCAATGCAGCCTATGCTCGCCAGATTAATCATTGAAAAACATGACCAAGTCTGTCATGTCAAACATTCAATAACACACAACAATAAAAGGAATCAATTTTATTTATTTAAATTGAGGTTACATTTAATTTGTAAAAAACCCTCTGTCTTATATCTCTTTTCTACATAGTCTTTACACTGAGTTACACTATTTTTCCCAGATTCATGAAAACCTTTATCATCTAATATACTACAAGATACAAGAATTTTACAGATGTCCGGAACATGAACAATTTCTTCAATGTGAGAGATTTGCCAAAAATGAGCTTCAGCCCAACTTTGCCTTTCTCCGCAACCTGTGTTGCGGACGAGTTACCCATGTAGAGCTTTTCTCCTTCCCCTACCTTCTGATAGGAGGTGAACACATCTTTGTTTCCGCGGAAATGCTTGGTAGCACCAGAGTCTACCCACCAGTTTCTCACATTGGTTACCAGATTGACTTCAGACACTGTACCAAAAAACTTGTTCTTGTTGTTTTTCATAACAATTAGCATCATTTTATTTTATTTCTCTATAAATAAAATCCTTACAATTTCTATAAAATATTGCCTAATTATATTATGATTATGATTTATTTATTTTCAAATAATCAACACCCACGTATGCTTTATGTAAAATCATTTCAAAGAATGATAACAACGTTCTATTATGTGTCTTGATTTTAGTGCATTAAATTTAGTGTATAAATTTTAGTGCATCTCAACGTTTTATCAAACGTGTCCTATGGTTGTTAAATTTATTGTTTAACCGTTTTAATAATTTCAAGACAGCATGCACATATAAAATAAATTATGATTATAATTAATAAATCATACCTGTATATTTTTGATTATCGTTGCAGTTTCTACCACCATTTGAGCAATAATAAGTTGCCCTTTTAGCCATGGACTCTCCATCAAATCCCTGCCGAAGAATGCAATTGGCCTAGACCCATATCATCAGCTAGAATGCACCCAAAACCACCAGATGCAGATAACCCAGATTCACAATTAACCATGAATTGAACACCTTCCTCTGACGAAAACGAATAAAATAGACAAGCCCCAGATGACCACCTTTCTATGACTTTAAACTCGAGCCCAACCCAAATTGAGTGTATAAGTCCATTTAGTCATCCCTTATAATTTTGTTGAGCACAATTAGTAGAGATGAAATAAACTCTAGATAAGCATGTGAGTCACACGTGTGACATGTGAAGGAGGGGTAAAAAGGTCTTTTCGTAGATTTTTCTTTTAACCCTAGAAATTAACCTTCTTCTCGGCCCGTTCTATCCACTCATCGCTTCCGTCTTCATTGTTACATTCAAATTCCTTAAGTTGGTAATCACCTACTGAACCTTTCTGAACAATCCTTATTTAAAGTACGACCTATATCCCAAACAACTGTCTCGTTTTCTCGACTCAACTTACCACTGCCTTGAATCAAGTTATAGCCCCCAAACACGCGTAACCCCTGGCTTGTAATGAATCTGAGCATAAACCCCAGTTCATTCCACTGTTCTTACAAACCCAAGTCTACTAAACAACAACAAACTCCGATTACTTCGAATCCCATTATTTCATCCGTAGAGATCAAATGTTTTTAGCAACTCCTTCTGCCTTGTAATCTCATCCAATCATGGGGACCCAGACTTGCGTGAATTCTTGGAAGCAGCAGGAACAACTTAACTTGAAGTTTTGAAGAACCGGTCGTTCTAACCTTTTTACAAACGCCTAATATGTGTGAAACTGGTATGGAGAGACAACCTATTTTTGTAGTTGTATTAGCCATGTATTAACTCATTCAACCTGCAAAGTCTAGCACTCATACAGAATAACACACACCATTCAAATCATAGTCACGACAGAGAACTCTTGGTTGTTTTCTTGGCAAATCTGATTCATACCAAAATTCAGAACAATATAAGTTGCAGCCATTCATCACCCTGACCAAACTTAGCCAACACCAAATCTGCTTTCTCTGTTTCGGCTGCAATAATACTCGTTTCCTTTTCTTCACTGTGACCGGACAGTCATTTCAGTTTACAGTAGATGAATACGAGGATTTTTTCCTTTTCACAACTTGTCTCTCTCTGTCGGAAATATTTTCAATACCACCGTATTTCAATTTACCGGTGATTTTCTTGGAGACCGACCGACTAATCTCTTTCTTTGCATCACTAACACTCCCTGATACCTTATCTTTCATTATTAATCTTCCCAACTTCATTCATTTCTTTTCCGGACAGAAGAAAGTCTCATTACTCTGATTTTTTTCTTAGAAACCCAATTTTCGTAACCCATTCTCAATTCCCAGAAGTGCAATATTCGAAAATCCATTTATAAACATGCTTCTCTGAAATTACAAACCATCTTGACAAAATCCTAAAATTCCGCAGTAACCAATATCACTCTGCAAATTATTTCTCGTTATCATTGTTATAAAATTAATAAAATATCGAGTTAAGAATGTTGGAGAAATTTCCTGTAACAAAGAACAAACCAAGCAGAAGCTTGAAATTGGTTATTGATTAGAAAAACAGAAGCACTCAGACAAACACACACACATGAAGATGGAGTCCCTTGTTCAACAGACTGCCCTTAACTCGATATTTGTCGGGTACACCTCTAGAAAGAGTGTTGTTGTACCACTAGTGAGGACAAATCGAATCCAGGATAAAACCACCTAATACCAACCAGAATGCCCTTTTTTAACCATTGATTTTAGGCAAACGTTCTGTAGGCCACTTCTGATAAGGATAACTCATTTTATTTAATTGATGTATCCCCATACCTATCCTATCTCAGATGCTTTGATTTTCACATATTTTGATAAAATTGGTTGGTATCAGGATTGTCAGTTGGAACATCTTAGCATGTCTATACCACCAGCTAGCAAAAACTCGTTGACCCGTTGCGAACTTAACAGCATAATAAGAAAGAAATATAAAACTATGTGCGCAAACAAAACGAGAAGAGGGGAAAAGTCGTCAGGATAGTAGCTGCGACTGGGGTAAGTTGAAAATGAAATTTTTCTTTTTCTTTTATAGGTAAATTTGAGAGAAGAGAATTAAATTGTATTTATGAAAAATCTTTTTATTTAATTCCAATAAATTCCCATAAATAATAAAACGGTTTTTAATATTTATTATAGGAATTAAAATAAAAAACCATTAAGTCTTGATAGGCACACGCTGGCACACGTCGAGCTCACGCCGGGCACTTGTCGGGCACATGCCAGCTCACGTAAAAGCACAAGCACGCATTCGCAAGCTCAGCAAGTCAGCGGCCCACGTGCTTCGGTGCGAAGCACCGCACATGTCTGAGTTTGCGCACTAACCCATTCTCTTAGTCCATATCCAATACACAAGTTCTTACCCTTAGGTGCAACCTTTGTGGTAATATGGATAGACTTCATCCTTGGTTTGTCCAATGTGGGACTAACCAAGGGTTTCTCATTCACTAAGAAGTGAAATGTGGATTTGTTATTTCCACCCCCAATATAGGTTAGTGACCTTTTGATCCCATTCAAGATAAATTAGGTAACAAAACAATTTTTGGTAATAAATCACTTTTTAATTCTAACAAGTGAGAGTCAAGATGATGACATGATTCCAATAGGTAAACTTCTGAATCTGTGCAATGGAGATGAGAAAGTCGAAAGAGATGAATCCTCTTCTAGGATATCTTTTTTGCTGAAACAGTGTCAAGAGAAGAAGAATATGGTGAAAGGAACATCAAGAAATGAGAGTGCAACACTAAATGATTCGCAAATGAGTAGGATGTCATATCCGAAAGCAGCCAACCCAACTTTTGCTAATGAACAAGAAAATGTGGTGGAAGAATTTGGTTCTAATACAGGAGGTGAGCGTTTCGGCGGGATGATATTAAAACCCTCTGAAAGTTCAGACAGCGGAGATACTTCTAGTGATACAGAAGATTTAGGAGATAATGATCTTTCTTTTCAGCAGATTGCAGCGATTATGAAAAGAAACAGATCGAGACAATCAAAATGGCAGTTTGAGGCAGACATGCTCTCTTCATTAGAAGAGGATTCTGAACTCTGCATGAAGGCTATCTGTGCTCTTTATCGGCAGCAAATGTCTAACGAAAAATATACAAGGGGTTCATTGAATTCCAATGAGCGAGATTTTAACGTAAATGATGCCCTCAGGTATGGTTATCAGGCACTTTCTTTTATTATAAGTAAATCCAACAGGAAAGTGGGTGGAGTGGAGCCTTCCAACACTCATGACAGTGTATACTTTGTCTGGGAAGCATTTTTTGACATTTTTGTATATGCTCTTTTAGTTTGTTTTAGGTTATTTGGATTCACTATATAGATGTAGTTAACTTGCAGACACTGAACAACTGGGATATTGTGTAGTTTTAAGATTAGGATTACCTGACATGAAATTATTAGTCCAGTATGTTACTTGAACTTATTTTATTTGCATGAAGTCAAGCCTTAGCTCTTAAAAGTTCATGCATGGTATCTAGTGTACAGCCTTATCTCTTCTTAAAGAAACATGCACTATTCACACAAAACACTGATAGGTGGACTAGTCGAAGTATGAGAAACATCCAACATCGTCCGACCCACTTAGATATGTGTTGTCTATACGTTGTAGACAATCCTTCAGTTGCAAGACGGTTTTCATGGAGAATTAGAGCCATGCATGGGCTTTAACACGAAGAGATGAACCTTTTAGGGGTAGCTTGCTGTGTCGTTAGCTTCTATTATTTTCTTACCTGATACGTAGCTCATATGTGTGACATTAAGTTGGAAACATGACTTGCTATCGTAAAATAGGATTGAACAGGTCTAGCTACCTTTGAAATAGCTAGACCAGTTGGTTATTGTTGCTGTGATAAAGTATTTTCCTTCCTTTGTGATGTAAAATTCTGATAGGAACCCTAGCTTCAAACTTTGCTTGTATGACATTGACAGCTTTTGCATTTTTTCTCCTTAGTTGTCTGTAAAGGAACGTCTTATATTATTGTAAAGATGGAGAAACAATGCTTATCATAGTATACTATTAGGGTAATATTGTTTGGACACAACATGGCTAACTCTTTTTAATTGTCTTTAAGCTAAGCTATTGCTGTGAAGATTTTACAACAGTTTATGTATTTACTGTTGGAATCTTGCAATAATAAACAACAACGTTAGATGTATCAGAATAATATATAAAGAACTGAATTGAAAACCACTCTACCACGGACAACTACGAGGGCAGAATTACAGGTTCAACAAGTTGTCCTTAACACATTAGTTTGTGGGTATACTCGAGAAGAGTAATGCTAAACCCCAATGTGCGAAGATGTGTCCAGGATAAGACTGCCCGATATAGCTTGTATTAACACAATACAAACTACCCACTTTTGAACTTAGCAACAGGGAAGGAAGAAAAATAAACACTTAAAAACGCAAAACAAAGCGAGAAGATGGTGAAAAGAAGACAAGATAATAGCTGTTTCAGGGATGATTTGAAAACAGATTTTCGAGATGTATTTATAGGAGAAAGTTATTTGCAAATCAAGTTAGGTTTAGGTTTTCTTATTAAACAAGGTTTTGTTTCTTGTAAAACAATTAAAAACGAAAAATGAATTTTCCATAAAACTCTTGAAGAAAATATTTTTGGAATTAATTCCTAAAGAAACAAAATAATTTCAAGTAGATATAGGACTTGTGCATGGTATTCACATATATGTCATGAGTTGGGTAATGTATTGTTTGCCTATCCATTCCATCCACGTTTGTCTAACTATCTATATGAGAATAGTTATATAGTGAACATCCTTCTCTAGAGTACCCAATGTGGGACTAAACTAAAGAGTTTCATTCACTCAAGGAAATGAGTGAGCATTCATAGAACCTTTAGGTCCTAAGATCAAACCACACCAAGACCAAAATCATTTAGTTAAAAACTCATTTTCTCTAACATTTACCAGCCTAGGTTGCTTGTTTTTCAAGCTTGAATTTGTGTAGCTATCCTATATAAAACATTTTGGAGTTGGTTGTACATTTTAGTGTTTTATTGAGCTAAAAGATGTATTTGATAAACAAGTTGGCAATGTTGCTGCTTCAGTATTGTACAAAGTTTATAGCTTTTATTAATACCTAGGGCTGCACAGGAAACGACCGGAACCGAAGAACCGGACCGGAACCAACGGAACCGTACCCAAAAAGAACTGAACCGAGGGTACAAGGTACAAGGCACAGGTACAAAAAATGGGAACCGAGTACAACTGGGTACAAGGTACATGTACTACCCCAGAACCGACCTGTACCGGACTGAAGGAACCGAGGTATACTAGTCGTTGATCATTTTTGGTTATTTTAATCTCAGCCATTAAGTTTTTAGGTTAGGTTAGGTAACTTAGGTTACTTCAATTTCATTTCGTCCGTGAAAGAATCGATTTCGTCTAGTGTCTGGTGATTTCTTATGGTGATTGAAATCGATTTCTTCTTCAATTTCATTTCGTCTGCTGAACAGAGAAAAACCCAAGTCTTCTAAGCTTATTTTCTCGATCAAGGCAGGTAGAAGAACTGTTTTCGATCAATTTCAATTGCACCATTCATCTCTTTTTCTTTCCTTAGTCTCTCTCAGAGACTGAGACCTCAATTTCATCAAGGTAATCTTCTATCAATGTCTCTAGTCGTGTTGTTCTGTGTTGTATTTTTAGCTGCATTTTTCCTTTTCTAGGGTTTCGTTTAATTTTTATGCTTGAATTTAAGTGTTTTCAGTAGTACTGTAACTACTGATTAATATATCTATGAGTGTTTTAAGTAGTACTGTATTCTATCTCATGTCGTTGTTTTATGACATGTTTGAAAAGCACATTCTTACAAAGTTGCTGAACAACTAAACCCTGAACCTGCAACTACATTTGCCTAGTTAAAGAATCTTGGTTACTCACAATCATGTTTCAGGCTACCTTAGTTGTTCTAGTAATACTCGCAACCTAAGCAAAATGAGATAGTCTAATGGGATATCTCTAGTGACTACATGGTGTCAAAGGAAATCCTTGCTCAAATCTAAAGAATCTTGGTTACTCACAATCCTGTCCTAGGCTACCTTAGTTGTTCTAGTAATACTCGCTGCCTAAGCAAAATTAGCTAGTCTTATGGGATATCTCTAGTGATTACATGGTGTCAAGGAAATCCTTGCTCAAATGATTACGCAGGGAAGGCAGAAGCTATCTCGTTATGGGAGGCAGCTAGTGCATCAAATATCTGAAGCTGCAATATACCATAGTAAGGCAGTAATAAGTGTTTTGAATGAATCCTATGTAAATATATGCCTGCAAGATTGAGTTTTGTTGTTAGATGCCAAACAGATCTTATCAAATTTTAAACATGTGATTTCATTTATAGGTTTAGATCGACCAAATTATTGCTGATGTTTTCACCAAAAAATCTAAAGCATTAGTAACTACAGAATCTTAATAAATGAAGGCTGTAATCTCGATTAAGTGAACTACATATAGAAAACTAAGATGATTCTGATAGGTGGCAGTATTAAGGTTCTTAAACAGAATCATATGTTTAAATTCCCAATTTGAAGGAAAAACAGCCTAGAGTGTCAACATTTCACATAAGGCACGAAAACTCAAAAATCAGATATTTATATTGCATTTCTGGTAATCAGAATCTCCCAACCCAAACACCACACATTTGACTCCTTGCAGCCATTGGTTACCAAGTTTTGCCTGTAAAAGAAACCTCCAAAACACCCTGCCCGGTTGTAGAGACAATAAAGACCACAGTTATGTTCCTATCCTTGCTACTTAGCTTTCTTTGCCTCAATTAATTTATGTTTATGTAGTCCAGCCATACATTAAAAGCATCTTTGCTGCCTCAACCTCAATTAATTACAGACTGCAGGTTTAGGAAATCCGACAGACTTGATTCACTTGAACTGCCAACAACAAACTACCACTAAAGCTAGATGCACCTGAGAGATGTTTTAGCAGATTCATAATTTTGTTTGATCAACAGACTTATTTTTGATGTTGCAGGAAGCGAGGAATTTTAAGAGTTCAAAGCATCCAAGAGGAATTTTATGATGTCATGCTTGTGCCTCTAAATCTCCACACTCAAATTTCTTTCTACTTGTTTCTTGCTTGGGTACACTGCAGATTAGTCGAGACTAGCAGGATGATGGACATCCATGTAACCTCCTTCAATAGTTGTGATGGACTACCTGAAGACCTTATGAATAGCATTGAACAAGTGCTTAAACAATTAAACTCCTTAAACACCTATGCAAAAGTAGAGTATTCAATGAATAGAAATGTTTAGTTCACAAAACACGTCAGTGACTCAGTATTCAGTATTAGTTTCTTCACAAAACACCTTGAAATGTTTACTTCACAAAACACGTTTTTTAGATGCAACCAAAATAATTGCCAACCAAAATACAAAACCAAACAATCTATAAGTAAGAAAAAAAAAGGTACAAGTACAAGAACCGACCGGAACCGAGGGTACGCGTACAAGAACCGAACCGAGGTAGGTACAGGTACACGAGTAGAGAACCGACCATAAGAAGATACGGGTACAAGGTTCTACCAAGAACCGAGCCGAACCGACCTTTGTGCATCCTATTAATACCTGTCTTCTACATCTTAGGGGAACAAATTTGGCCGAGTTTCTAATGGATGGGAACCAAGAAGGTGACCGGAAGAAGTCTGTAAAGGAGTTGGAGATGTTCGATTTGAAAGCACTTGAGGACTGCAAAAGACTATCTATGAACTACTCTAAGCAGTTATTCAGCATATATCAGAGCAAAGATGATCCTTTCTTCCTTCCCTCCTAGTTCAACGGGCCGTTAAGAGATCAAATCACTAACTCTTGTATATTTTTTTATGGCTGTGAACCTGTTAATCTCCCCAAGGTATCACAGTCATTCCCTCCCTTTTTTGCTGTAGGTATGCATGTTATATATGTACGGCTATATATTACCATTAGTATAGATCTGATGGAGAAGGGTCCTTTTGTCAATCAGTTAACAGAGATCAGGATTCAGGCACCGTTAGGTGATTTCGAAGTTTCCTCTGATCATCACAAGTTAATGAAGCTATTGAAGTATCTCGCTTAATTTCTACTTCATGTGTCATTTATACGACTCTGATCATAGATATACCAAATCGTACTGTTAGCTATCCTTACATTCTTGAAGCAGTGTAGGATGGAAAACATCTCTAACTTCAAGTTACACATGTTATAAACTGTCCAGAAAGTTTTGGATCACATAAGAAGACCGCTAAGAAAATTCGTGATCGAATTTGCATACATCATTGGCTGTTGAAATAATTGTAAACGGGTTTTCAATTGATTTTCGAAAGCCACTCTATTTTACATTTTGCATAGTATCTGTGTGAATCTTTCACGTAACTCTTACACACCTATTGGAAAAACATGTGCATATGCACGCATCGTCCCAACAGGAAGCTACTACAAGTGCACTGAAGCACCAAACCGCACTATTTCCTATGTTAGATCCAGATAATGGCCAAGATCTAAGGACCAAATCCCATATGCTGTTAAGAATTTAGCAGTTAGAAGATACCCTAAATTCGACAATGCATTGTGTTGGTCTATCTAACAACACTAGCACCAGAGATGTTCTAAAGACCGGCTACTAAGAATGTTACAACGAGCCGTAGCTGACGAGATGGCTAACAAAACTATGATTGAGACTTGTATAGATATGTAAATGACAGACATGAATCATTCAAAGGGCAATTGGTCTAGTGGTATGATTCTCGCTTAGGGTGCGAGAGGTCCCGAGTTCAATTCTCGGATTGCCCCCCAAGTTCACTTATTTTGTCTTGCCATCAAGAGATACCAACACTTATCTATTGTTAGTCCGTGTTTTGAGTCAGAAGTCACAAAACCATCTATTATCACAGCTAATTTCCTTGTTTTTGTAGATAGTGGAGCATGCACCTAAGTTAGTAAACAAAACTATTCTTCTAGTTCACTTCTCAGCTCCTTACAAATTAGATGTATTTTTCCTCATTTATTCTCGAAAATTTGTCTCTGTCAATTATTTTGTTTATGATTTTAAGAAAGGAGGTTCCCCTTTTAACTGTTATGTTCTATCAGGAAATTTAGGCAGCAGTTTCATTTAGGGCTGTCAATGGATCCGGTATCCGACCCTACTTATAAAAGTCGGGTCCGGTTTCTAACGGTTATGGTTCCATTTTCTAATTTTGTGGATCCCAAATCGGATCCGATTAAAAACCTAAATACCTGTCGGGTCCGAGTATTTTGGATCTTCTAAAATCAACTATAATTTTTTTAAAATTCTTTATATTGTTTTGAAACGAATAATTTTTAGGGCAATTGGAAATATGTCCTGGATTTAAATTATCAGTTGAGGATATATCTTGTAACAGTCGAAATTAAAGGATATGTCCCAGCCGTCCATTTTTTCCGTTAAATACATATTTTTAGACAGTTATGCCCTTGATCAACTTCATATTTTTTCCATTAAATCAACTTCCGCTTCCTTCAATCAATCACCATCATGATCAACTTCATGAATCCGGGATATATTTCCAATTTTTCCTCTCTTTAACCATTAAATATTTTATGTGTGGAGGACATAACTGTCTAAAAATATGTATTTAACGGAAAAAATGGACGGTTGGGACATATCCCTTAATTTCGACCATTACAGGACATATCCCTTAATTGCTAGTTCAAATCCGGGATATATTACCAATTTTCCCATAATTTTTCATATAAATTTGTTTTTACATGTATGTAAATGTTTTAAGTAAAGATTAAATCTAAGAAAAAAAAATGAAAAATGAAAAAAAATTCAAGCAAAACTAGACGAAATCTTCGAATTTTAGGTAAAATTAACAAACAAATGACAAATAATAAAAGTCGGGTCCGGTTTCTAACGGTTATGGTTCAAATTTCTAATTTAGTGGATCACGAATCCGATCCGATTAAAAACCTAAATACATGTCGGGTCCGGGTATTTTGGGTCTTCTAAAATCAACTATAATTTTTCAAAAATTCTTTATATTGTTTTGAAACGAATAATATTTCATATAAAGTTGTTGTTACATGTATGTAAATGTTCTAAGTAAAGATTAAATCTAAGAAAAAAATGAAAAAAAAAATCCAAGCAAAACTAGACGAAATCTTTGAATTTTAGGTAAAATTAACAAACAAATGACAAATATTAAGTTACCGATACCTGCGGATACCCTCCAGGTAATACCCGTTAAGACCCATTAAAATTTCAGGTCCAATCGGGTAATACCCTTCGGGTCTATAGGTCTAATTTCCAGACCTGGACCCGGTTCCGGATAACGGGTACCCATTAACAGCCCTAGTTTCAACACTAGCTCCAAGTTTAGCGAGTCTGAGTATTTCCTTTTACGAACAGTTTTTGATTTCCAATTTTGTGGCAATCACATAGGGTTCTTATGACATTAAGGGCAGATTGATTTCTTTGAGGATATTTCCGGCCTTGGTACTACAGATCAATAATGAGTAATAAAAAAATTTAGTTCGGTAGTTATTCAACGTTTTTAATATATCTGCATGGGGTATATATATGATACTACGATAGTTTTTTTTTTTTTTTAAAGAACAATACTATGATAGTTTCCTATACAGTTTTGTAAATTTGTTGCATTATTAGAAAACTTGTGTACGTCATGAAGCTAATTCGCTTAATTAAAACCTGGAGATGTAAGGTACTGTAGTGATTCTGATATGTTTGGATTCTATACTGGGAAAATTCTTCTTTCTTCCAACATGTTCGGTTGAAGGAATTAAAGACTAGGTAATCAAATTTCTTTGGAATGCACCCAATTCCTCGAACGAAACATGGAAAATTAACTTTGTGTGATTAACACCTAGTTTGGTTGGAAGATGTAAGGTACTGTAGTGATGCTGATATGTAGTGATTCTGATATGTTTGGCCTCTGTACTGAGAAATTCTTCTTCCTTCCAACATGTTCGGTTGAAGGAATTAAAGGCTAGGTAATCAAATTTCTATTGAATGAGCCCAATTCCTTGAACCAAAATGGCAAATCAACTTTGTGTGATTAACACCTGGTTTGGTTGGAAGAATCAGAATCCTAAGATTTCAATTACTGGGTAATTCAATTCTAAGAATTGAATTCCAAAGAATTTAATTCAAATCCAAAAAATAAAATTTAAGTATCTTTGTTTTTATCCCGGAATCCAATTTCATTACACTATTGGACCAGTGCAATGAAAATCTGATATTTTAAAGGGAATATGATTCCTAAGAATTTGATTACCTAGCCTTCAATCCTTTGAGTCAAACATGATGTAAAACTGTAAAAAAGTATGTCGGTGCAACATGGTGATTCGTATGTGCCCATGTAATGTGTTGTGTTAAGTTTTTTACTAAAAAAGGACAACACAACAGAAAACACGCTGGGCATGCTTCTTCGTATGTCATGTTGTACCGACACATTTTACATGTTCTGGGATGGGAAAAAATATACGTGGCGCATGTGTTTTGGATGTATGAACATGATTTGAAATACTTTTATTTGTTATGTAATTAATAAAAAAAATATAGAAAAATATGTTGATTTATCCCTTTCGTGTTGTGACACATTTTTTCATTCCACTCTCATCACTCGACAACCAAACTCGTCAATAATAAAATTTCTGAACATCAAGTGTAAGCTCAGTATGATGAAGATGCGGTGACATTTAAAAATTAACAAAAAAATATAGAATGCTTGAAACCTAATATTTAAAGAAAACAAGGGGATCAACAGTCTAAGATTTTTCAATTTTGACTTTGGGTCTATCTGGACCGTCGGATGGGTTGCCCAAATAATCATGGCCGTTGGATACATTCCGAGAAAAATTTGGTCGTATGATAGATATTCGTGTGAACTTTTAATCCCCGCAGCAGATATTAGCAACGCTTATATATGTTGCTAACTTGTGACGAAAACGGTCTATCCCAAAATTTAGGAACAAAAATATTTGTAGTTAATTTGATCCTTATCTCTTCAGGCATAGACACCTAGTTCTATAATTTCACGTGGTTTAGGAACATATATTACGTTGTAAGAAAACTGTCGCAAAAACAGGGATTAATAGTGCAGAATTTTAAACTTTGACTTTGGGACCATCCGGAATGTCGGATGGGTTAACCAAAAAATCAAGGTCGTTGGATACATTCCAAGAAAAATTCGTCTGTACAATAGACTTACGTGTGAACTCAACATTTATATATGTTGCTAATTTATGGCGACAACAGACGGTCGTAAAATTTAGGAACATAAATATCTATCGTTGATTCGATCCTTATCTCTTCTAGGCATCAAATGTGCCCATATAATTCCACATGGATTAACAACGTATATTTCAGTTGTAAAAGAACTGTCTTAAAAACAACGTTGCTGAAAATATTTGGAACAGAAATATCCGGTCCCAAAATAGTAACAAAATAAATTCCCCTACAAATCCTTGGGGAAAATCCAACGCGCGAAACAACAAACATTCCCTGGTGCTAATTGGCAGCAGTAATTTACTGACCTTTCTCATACTCATAGAGAAACCAATGTTAGTTGGTTTATGATAGACAAGGAACGTGCACGCGCTTTGCGCGTCACTGGAATTTTAATGGGGAAAAGTTTTAGTGTGCCAAATTTAAAACTAACATATTTGTTTTAAATATTTTCAGCAATGATTATTTTGTCACAGTATTTTGGACAGAAATATGCGTTCCTAATGCACGTGCAATTGTAGGGGGGAGATGTCAGTGCATGAGAAAAATAAGAATGTAATTAGGGATGTTTATTTTTGTTTCTAAAGTATCATCAGTAGAATATTACCGCCATAAATTAGAAATGGATATAAACGTTGCTAATATTATGTGGTCCAGATTTAATGTTCACACGAAAATCTACCCGACGGTCGAATTTTTCAGGGAATCTATCATACGGCCCTGGTCTTTTGGTTAGCCCATCAACGGGTGAGATCTCTTTCAAAGTTAAAATATTTTTTTACTTATTAAGTTATTTTTGAACCTTCAATTGGGGAATACTCTCACAAATTGGGGATACTTACGGTTATAAGGGGCTTGATTTTAGTGAAGGGGGTATTTTTTTTAATGATGAATTATTGTATTGGAATTCGATGATGATAATGATTGATCGCTATTTGAAGAAGAAGAATTATCATTACTGTCGTTGTTGTTTCGAGGAACGTGACGTAAAGCTTTAATAATTTTAGAAGAATAGATCTGATGTTTGTTTGATGATGTCCATCCCAGAGTTTGATTTTGTTGTTGATTTTGTGAGGGATATTGATTTTTCTTTCTTCTTTTCTTTTTTGATTCTATTGATGAATCTTGACGACTTATTGTACCAAGATTTGAGATTATAGATGATGAAGCTATTTATAATTCAATCAATTAGTAAGAACCGATCAATTTGGCAAACAAAAATCCCGTAAATTAAAATTAATAATTTAGAGATGATATTTATGCAATTATATAATACAAACACAAGAACAAAAAATTATTGATGGATGAAGATTTGATGATGTTAATCAAGATACCTTAATTAAATGAAATTGGTCTTCCCTGGTTTGTTTTCTCCGGAATAATGAATACAGTTAAAAGTTGAGAGAGAAACAGAAACAGAGAGACAGAGAGCAACGGGAAAAGGTTGTGGGAGAAAGAAGAGTATCTAGAGCAAACAAACAAGATAGTAATAGTAAGACTATCACTGTAATATTACCACGCGTCATTATAACTTTAATTATATGTATTTTATTTGGATAAGGGGTTCTTCAAATTATTTCATAATATTTTTTATTTATTTTTTTTAGTATCCACCAATTTGTGAGAGTATTCCTCAATTGAGGGTTCTTATTTTATTTGGTTAATCATTTACTATTTCTTACTCTTCGATTATCAACGTTAGGTCTTATCGAAAAAAAAAAAAAAAAAAAATCCTTTCACCGGATTTTACGGTGGTTTTAATGTAAAAATAATCTTAAATTTATCTCCTAAGAAGAACAATAAAATGAAAAAAATTCTCAGAATGTTTTAAAAAAACTCCTTAAACTAAGAGTAAATTCTACAAGGAATAATGACTACTCCAAACTAAAATTAGTTGGGTCTAATAAATAGCCCAATATGGGGAGTGTAAATTTTAGCACCATGTGAAAACCGTGGTGTACGTTTGTTTGTGGAGAAAATGAATTGAGAGGGTAAATTGGGAAAAGTATGGTGAACAGATGAATGTTCATCTAATCCTTAAATATTTGTATTGTAGAAGTACTTTTAAAGTTCGAGAAATTAAAATCATAGAAAAATTGGCCTAAACCAATATATAGTCGTTCCAATTTTGTTCAAATCACAAAGGAGAAGGGTTCGTCTTAGGGAGGGAAGCGAGAGAAAAGGTTGATGTCAAAGTACCAGACTCTATGGGATGTGATAGGTGTGAATAGATATGGACAACTCTTTGTTTATGGATGAGAAGATTGTATGAAAATCCAGTTGTTCGACTTGTCTTCTTCTTCCTCGTTTAATAGATTGAGTAATTTATTTATGATAGATATTATAGTCGTTAACCTGACATCACCTATAAAAAATTAAAGATAGTGGAGTATTCATGGCGTGGAGAAGGTGGATGATGTGCTAGTAACCATTCCCCAATTTGTTTGAGGATGAATGGACGGTTTCACAACCCACTACTCCTCCACTCAACTATTAATCAAACTTTCCAGAGATTTTCTCTGTAGTGGATGCACTGCAACATCACATGTCATAGACCGCTAGACCAATACCCTAGTGAATATACCCCCATTTGTGACATCTTTGATGTCTCGTGTAAATTTTGTAACATTAAACACTACTAATGTGAAGTCGAATGAGACTTACTTAGTTAGTACTTTGACTAATGGCTTATCCTGCTTGACTAGCCTGATGAGTCTAGCAAGACTTATTGTAAAAATATATATTCTAAAATAAAATATGTACTATAGTTTATTTTATTAGTTCATGAGGAATAGTGTAAGTTCATATAGGTCAATTAGCATTGATGCTCTGAGTATTGAAAAATAGACGTGGCATGCTGAATGAAAGGACATAGTAGCATGATAAGCAAAAGAAAATGTATGTGAGGCCATATTCAAAATATACATGTAAGGCCGAGTATGGCCTTGACAGACAAAGTTAGAGGTCTGACTTAGACGGACAAGTGAACGACCTGACTTGGACGAACAAGTGAGGGATAAGGCTTGGACGGATAAGAAAGGAGAAGGCTTAGACGGACAAGCAAGGGAGGATAAATTGGACGAACAAGTAGAGATGACTGACTTGAACGAACATGTAAAGAAGGCTAACTTTGAAGGACAAGCAAGAGAGAACTGACTTGGTGTGGCCATCTAAATGAGTTGTTTGTAACGCTTATAAGCGCTGGAAACTCAATTTTGAGTCATTCCCTTTGTCAAACTAGGGTTAAAAGGCTTTGTTGGATGTTTGAGACACATATAGGTGTTGCGAACCTAATTTTAGTGTCTCCTAATCTTACAATTGAATTCTTATACATGCCTTTCACGTTGGTTGTTTCCTTAAGCGAGGATTGACATGGCCAAGGCTAGATTTAGCTAGTAGAAGCTATATTTTTTACTTTAGCACAATTTGACTTGCTATCTGAGCACCACTATAGTGCTTTAGTCGATTAAATTCATATATAACTTACTACATACTTATATACAAAGTTGTATATGCATTTTCAGTAAGTCAATATCATTCAGTTGATGATGGATATTAACACAGGGTAATTTTTAGGATTTCAGCTGTGGAATATAACAGTAGAGAACATTCAAATTGCTCTATGCTAGTGGGAAATCCATCTAGGAGCTTGAGACTTGTTATGTAAAATTATAGAATATCTAGGAATGTTATAATGAGCACTAGTGTTATTCTAATAGTTTGTTCAGGGATGAATACTTATTCATCTAAAGAATTTTGATTGTATATTTAAATAATCCGATGAGGTCAGTCAGGTGATGCATTCATGTGATTAAGTACATATAGAGAGAGACAAGGATGAGCACATGCTTTAAAATTCTTTGCAGAATTATGATATTCAATATTTTTGAGACCCAGGTCAAAAATATAATCTTTACTATTCAATATTTATGATATTCAATATTATGACCTTCTTCATAGGTTGTTGGAGCGGGACAATTTTTTCTATATTTTTCTTATTTTTATAAGTGTTTTAATTAATTAAAAAAATATTTACAAAATCCTAGATTTGTTCATTCCTTTTTTTATCACCTTTCTTTACCTCTATAGTTTTATTCATCGGTCATCCCTGCCAAGAGATAAAATAAGAGTTGATGATTCTAAACTTAAAACATGTTTGGTTCAAGGAATTGCATGCTTGGTAATTATCAAATTCCCTCCAAAATAACAGTTTTTTATTGCACTGGTCCAATAGTGCAGTGGAATTGGGTTCACAGGTAAAAACAAAGGCAACTGAATTACCTCAACCAAACGTTATTTTTTATTTATTTAAATTCAATCCTTCCAACCAAACAAGGTATTAATAAATCAAACAATCCTCCTCTTTCTCTCTCACTACCTCTCTATCTACTTTTTGTTTACTCTCAATCTCGGTTGTTACTGCTTCTACTACTACTATTGCTACTGCTTTCTTTGTGTCTATTCATTGGTAGCCTGAAATTTTGTTTACATGACTAATGTTCATCATTATTTTTCTTGAAATATCTATGAGAAAAATGGTAGAGTTCATTGTTGTTCATGAAACGAGAACTAAAAGAACTGGGAAACCATGAAATTGGAAACTTAAAAATGGACTTCAAGAAAAAAAATATTTAAACTCGAAGATGAAATTCATGACCAATTCTTTCATTAGTTGATTTAGACCAAGGAAAAGGAAAAAAAAATTCATCGTAGCTTTTAAATTTATTCCATATCAGTTATTTTAATTAATTTGTATTATTTTTTCAAAAAATTACTAGGGTCCTTGTTCATTCTGTAAACCATCATCATTAGGAAATTAGGAAAATTCATTGTCATACAAAGATCCGAATATTTTTCGACCGTTAGTGTTTGTAAAATCGATTAATTTTGTTAGTCTATAATTATTCCCTAATAGAGAAGAAAATGAACAAAAAAGGTCATTTCTTCTAGAGAAACGGGGGAAATCTATAAGCTTGTAAAGTATCCTCATGATCGGATAAGCTTTAAAAATTAACAGTAACAACAACCAACTCCAATAACCAATTAAGAAGGTCGGTTCATGAACCCGTTGCACAAATTCGCACTCCAATATGGGAGTGTTAATTATTCCAGAACACCCTTTCTAAGTAACTTGAAGTAGTGTCGGATAGTGTAGTATACTTAGTTTTGATTTCTTTGTCTTATTTTACCTAACTCTAGGGTTTGTTTGTTTTATTTATTTATTTTGTCTTTCTATTTTAAGAAACGTTTTTATGCAAAAAAAAATTAAAAAAAAAATTAAAACATTTTTATACAAAAAAATAGTAACAAAAAAATTAACACTTTTGACGGCGTTAAGGGTGTTTTAGCGACTATACCTCATAGCGGGTAGATCTCTCCAAAATCTGCTAATTCACTTTGAATGAGATAGGATGTCAATTCCATAACCCGTGCTTTAAGAGACTCTAAATAAATGTTACTCCCTCCGAATTTCTAGACTATAAAAATCGACTCTGACTCGGTAATGGGTCCCATGACAGTCAGATATGACACCTACAAAGGATTATTCATTCCCAACTTAGATTTTAGTTTTTTGAAATTTGTTTTATTGTTGTTTTACTTGCATTTTTCTAGACCCGTCCTTTGTTTCCTGGATTGATCTAGTGCCTTGATTTAGCCATTTCATCAAAAAGATTCATCGAGATGTAACAAATAACCACTTTTGTTTATCATAACCCTAATTAGCAATTTTCTGCATTCGTAGTACATATATATCATACGCATACATGGTTTAGTTTTGTAAAACATTCTGCATGAATCGGATATAATTATACGAATTTAAAAATTAACAAACTATACTTTTTATATAATACTTCGCCACGTCATCGCTATATCGTCATCACATCACCGTTTTATAACATATTTTAATCTTTTAACATTTAATTTTTTTAGAAAATGGATGTTAAAGGATTTTGAGCCCGTGACCATGGATATACAAATATAAATCTTATACCACAAAGCTATATATATATATAGTTCACATCATAGTAAAAAGTAATATTACATTAAAAATGATATATATTATATGTATCATGTGTCAATTTATGATTGGCAGTCCGGCTTAACCTGTCAGCGTCGATGTCATAGGTCTTCGAATTTGGCCCATATACCATGTGTGAACTTATCTCATAAACCCAATAGAAGATTCGAGAAAATATTGGAATCAATCTTATCATAGGGATAAGTACGTGAACGGGGATATTTCAAAATAGTTTTATCTAGAGACTTGAATGATTTATGAAAAGGAAACTTAAATCCTAAAGAAGATACGTAATTAACCCTAGCAAAATCATAAAAATCAGTTAAAATTTTTATGATTAACTTGAGCGTCCGAGTATTTTTTTGCAGGAACTCCCCTCTCTGCGCGCTTGGAGAAGGCAGTTACAGTGGTCATCAGATATAACTAAAATTTTGAGGTAAAAAGTTTTTTGCCCTTCCGAATTCATTTTATTGGATACATATCTCTAAAAAAATTATACACATATGTGTATCGTTCCGAAGTATTTTCGAATCACGAACCTTTGGCGGAATTTGAATTTTAACAAACTGATATATGTTGTCTCAAATTTTCTCTATTCGCTCGAATTGCTAATTAGCAACACAGTTCTCTCTAATTTTCTGTAAACTAATTAATCCATAATATCGTGGAGCACATATTTCACCATGGAAACATATGAGGAACCCAAGTTTGATTCATCTCTCTTCCATTAACCCATCATTAAGATGGTTTATATATGTAACCCAAGTTTGATTCCTCTCTTCTATTAGCCCATTCCTTAGGTAATTATGAAAATTCCTAAGGGATGGGCCTAATTCTTTGAACCAAACAGGGCAAATTAACTATTTGGAATTAAGAAAATTTATTTTCAGGAATCTTATTCCCTCCAAAATAACAGTTTTTCATTGCGTTAGTCCAATAGTGCAGTGGAATTAGGTTCACGGGTAAAAACAAAAACAACTGAATTATCTCAACTAAACATTATTTTTTTATTTAAATTCAATTCTTCCAACGAGACGAGGTGTTAACAAATCAAACAAGCCTCCTTTCTCTCTCTCTCACTATCTCTCTATCTACTTTTTGTTATTTCTCGATTTCGGTTGTTGCTGCTTCTACTACTACTATTGCTATTGCTTTCTTCGTGTCTATTAATTGTTAGCCTGAAATTTTGTTTACATGGATAATGTTCATCATTTTTTTCTTGAAATATCTAGGTAGAGTTCATTGTATGATCATGAAACGAGAACTAAAAAGAACTAGGAAACCATGAAATTGGTAACTTGGAAATGGCCTTCAGGAAAACAAAACTTTTAAACTCAAAGATGGAACCGTTACCAACTTTTTCATTAGTTGATTTAGTCCAAGGAAAAGAAAAAAAAATTCATAATAGCTTTTAAATTTATTCCATATTAATTATTTCAATTAATTTGTATTACCTTATTAAAAAATTACTAGGATCCTTGTTTATTCTGTAAACCATCATCATTAGGAAATTTAGGAAAATCCTTTATCATACAAAGATCCGAATATTTTTCGACCGTTAGTGTTTATAAAATCGATTGATTTTGTTAGTGTATAATTAATACCTAATAGAGAACAAAAATAAACAAAAAAAAGTCAGTTCTTCTAGAGACGTAGGAAACCCATAGGCTTGTAAAGTATCCTCATAAATGGATAAGCTTCAAAAATATAATAAAATAAAAATTAATAGTAATAATAACCAATTCCAATATCCAATTAAGAAGGTCGGATTGTGCACCCCGTTGTATAAATTCGCACTCCACTATGGGAGTGTTAACTACTCCAAAACACCCTTTCTAAATAACTTGAAGTAGTGATAGATGGTGTAGTATACTTAGTTCTGATTATTTTTTTTGTCTTATTTTACCTAACTCTAAGGTTTATTTTATTTATTTATTTTGTCTTTCAGTTTGAAAAAACGTTTTTATACAAAAAAATTATGAAAATAAATTAACACTTTTAACGTTAAGAAATTTTTATATAAAAAAATAATAAAAATGAAATTAACACTTTTAATGGCGTCAAGGGTGCTTTAGCAACTATACCTCATAGCGGGTAAACATCTCCTAAATCCGCTAACTCACTTTGAATGAGATATGATGTCAATTCCATAGCCCGTGCTTTAAGTGATTCTAAATAAATATCATTTATATACTGTTGGAGAATATTCCTGTAATAGTAAGAAAACCAAACAGAAACTTGAAAAGAATTAAGGGTTAGAACAGATAACACACTTCAGACAACCACACAAGCACAGAGAGATGGAGTCGCATGTTCAACAGACTGCCCTTAACTCGATATTTATCAGGTACACCTTTAGAAAGATGTTGCTATACCTTTAGAGATGACAAATCGAATCCAGGATAAAACCACCTGATACCAACCCAGTTAGCAAGACTCGTTGGCCCGTTGTGAACTTAACAGTGGAAGAAAATGAAGAAATAAACTAGTGCGCAAAACAAAGCAAGAAGAGGGGAAAAGTCGTCAGGTCAGTGGCTACGACTGGGGTAAGAAAAAATCTGACTTTTGTTTTTCTTTTAAAGAAGAAGAAGACTGTTGAATTTTCAAACGGTCAAAATTCAATTAATTAAACATACTTAATTCGAGATATTTAATTAAAAGATTTTGTTTATTAAACCTGATTTAATTTTATAAATTCAAAACGGTAAAATATTTAATGTACAAAATTAAAATATAAAACCGTTGGATCTTTGATGGGTACACGTATGCACTCGCAGGCACTCGCAGGCACACGCAAAGCACACGCCAATGGTCACACCAAGGCTCGCACCAATGGTCACACCAAGGCTCACACCAAGGCTCGCACCAATGGTCGCACCAAGGGTCGCACCAAGGCTCGCGCCAAGGCTCACGCAAGCTCCGCAAGCCCACGGCCCGCGGTGCGAAGCACCGTACATGTGTGCATTTGCCCACTAATCCTTTTTCTAAGTCCATATCCAATCCACTAGTTCTTTTTCCTTATATAGAACGTTTGTGGTAAAGAGGATAAACTTCCTCCTTGGTTTGCCCAATATGGGACAAACCAAAGGTTTCTCATTCACTAAGAAGTGAAAATGGATGGCTCTATTTTTCCACCCCAAGTTTGGACTAATGACCCTAGATCCCACTAAGATATATTAAGTAACAAAAATCATTTTAAGTAAGAAATCCATTTTTAATTCAAACAATCCCCCACATGAATGAAAAGTGATAAATCAGAAAAACGGAAAACGAGAATACCTCTTAAGCAATAGGTGTCCATAAAGAATTGAACCTCTGCTTAGTGAGAAGTACCGGAACTACTTGATGGTCAGTGAACGCGATGTTTTGAACTGCCATGGTTTGGTGTAATTCATCAATAGCTCCTTACGCGAGATATCTCTCAAGAGTGTTGTTAAGTTCACGCCGTTGTGTCCGTTTTGGCCCTGGACATATTCTGTTTCTCAGAATGCTCTATAGAATCAGCTCAATTCTCATAGGAAGCGACCCACTTCCTCATTCAGATAGGTTAGTTCTATCAAGAGTGTTAACTGCTACACCTCATTTCAATCTTAAATTGAAACTATAGAACTCATTAAGACTTTATTATAAGTCATCCTCACATGCAGTCACACTATCACGTCTATACCATAGGGAAGGGATAGAGAAAACAATTTCCTGATAGTGTTTAATTTTTACCCGCCACAAATTAGTTGTCTCATTCAAAACCTTGATCTTGGGATCTCCAGTCAGCAAGGTTGAGTATCCTTCATGGCAAGTTTTAATTTATGAGCTTAAGCCCCATCCCCCTCGATGCACTACTAACTATCTCCTTGGACAAGCCTTTCGTCAAAGGATCCGCGATATTCTCCTTAGACCTCACAAAGTCAACAGAAATAACGCCAGTTGAGATTAGTTGTTTTAGAGAATTGTGTCTTCTCCTAATATGAATAGATTTTCCGTTATAGTTGTTGTTTTTAGCATTAGCTATTGCAGCTTGACTATCACAATGTATAGATATAGCTGGCACAGGTCTATGCCAGTGAGGAATGTCTTTTAAAAAACATCTTAGCCAAGCGGCTTCCTCTCCTGCTTTATCTAACGCAATGAACTCGGATTCCATAGTGGATCGAGCGATACAGGTATGTTTGGAACTCTTCCAAGACACTGATCCACAGCCTAGAGTGATAAAATATCCACTCGTAGACTTAGACTCCTCTGAGTCTGCTATCCAGTTTGCATCACAGTATCTTTCAAGAACAGCAGGGTGTCTTTCATAACTTAAACGGTAGTTTAAAGTGTATTTAAGATACCTCAACACTCTGAAAAGTGCATCCCAATGTTCATGTCCTGGATTACAGGTATACCTACTTAGTCTACTCACATCTTAGGCAATGTCTAGTCTTGTGCAGTTCATTAAATACATCAGACTTCCTACGACTCGTGAATATTCAAGTTGCGAGACTCTATTGCCTTTGTTTTTCTTGAGTTTGCAAGAAGGGTCAAATGGAGTACTTGCAGGTTTACTATCAAACTGGTTAAATTTCTTAAGAACTGATTCAACATAATGAGATTGACTAAGACTGAATCCATTAGACTCCTTTCTAATTTTCATCCCTAGGATTACATCAGCAGGACCTAAGTCTTTCATGTCAAAGTTCTCACTCAACATGTTCTTAGTGGAATTAATGATTTTTAAGGTTGTGCCTAGTATAAGAATATCATCAACATACAAGCATACAATCACACAGGCATCATTATATATTTATTGTACACACATTTTTCAGCTTCATTTATTTTAAATCCACTAGAGAACATTACATGAATAAATTTTTCATGCCATTGTTTCGGTGCTTGTTTCAAGCCATATAAAGACTTTTTAAGTATAAACACTTTGTTTTCATAACCCTTCACTACAAATCCTTCGGGTTGGTCCATATAAATTTCTTCATCTAATTCACCATTTAGGAACGCAGTTTTTACATCCATTTGATGTATTTTTAGGTTATGAATTGCAGCGATTGCAATTAGCATCCTAATGGAAGTAATTCTAGTGACAGGTGAATAAGTGTCAAAGAAATCTACACCTTCTATTTGTTTATAGCCCTTAGCTACTAGTCTAGCTTTATACTTTTCCACAGTTCCATCTACCTTACGTTTTCTCTTGAAGATCCATTTACAGCCTATGGGTTTGCACCCTGGAGGTAAATCTACTATCTCTCAGGTTTCATTCTGAACAATAGAATCCATCTCACTAATAGTGGATTCTTTCCACCATGGAGCTTCAGACGAAGTCATGGCCTCTTTATAGGTTTGTGGATCAGTTTCAACTAAATAGGTTATGAAGTCTGGCCCAAAAGATTTTTCTATTCTAAGTCGTTTGCCTCTTCTAGGTTCATAAACAGATTCATCTTCTTCTATCGGTAAAATATGGATAGAAGAAGGGATATCTAGGGGATCATCACATATCATGCGAGATTCAGATTTCAAAGGAAACACATTTTCAAAAAATGTAGCATCCCTAGATTCCATAATGGTGTTCACACCAATTTCTGAGTTTTCAGAACTCACAACCATAAACCTATAAGCAGTGGTGTGTTCGGGATATCCTATGAAGACACAATCAACTGTTTTAGGTCCTATTTTAGTCCTCTTAGGTGGTGGATAGAGACCTTGGCTAAACACCCCCACACTTTGAGGTATCCATAAGAGGGTTGTTTGCCTTTCCTTAATTCATACGGTGATTTGACTGATCCTTTAAGGGGCACTCTGTTCAGGATATAGCAAGCTGAGAGGACGGCCTCCCCCCACAAGTTCGTCGGTAGTCCTGAACTGATTAACATGACATTCATCATCTCCTTAAGGGTTCGGTTTTTCCGTTCAGCCACTCCATTTGATTGTGGTGAATAAGGAGGAGTTACCTCATGAATAATGCCATGTTGTGCACAAAAGTCTCCTATAGGTTACATATTCACCCCCACGATCAGATCTAATGGTTTTAATTGTGGTGTTCAATTGGTTTTCTACTTCTAATTTATATAATTTAAATGCTTCTAAAGCATCATCTTTCCCTTTAAGCAAGTAAATATGACAGTATTTAGTACAGTCATCTATGAAAGTGACAAACCATTTTTTACCACCTCTAGTTTGGATTGATTTCATATCATCTAAGTCTGAGTGAATTAACTCTAAGGGATTAGAATTTCTGTGGATATTTTTCTTAAAGGGCTTCTTTGCATATTTTGATTCTAAACAAACTTCACATTTATGTTCATATTCCAAATTTAATTTTGGAATGCAGCCAGAGTTTTCCAATTTGTTCATTGATTTATAATTTACATGACCAAGTCTACCATGCCAGATATTCAATGAGACAACAACATAAGAAGAATCAATTTTATTAACTTCAACAGAGGTTACAGATAATTTGTATAGGCCTTCAGCCTTATAGCCCTTCAGCCTTATAGCCCTTTCCCACAAAATCCTTTCCCTTAGGGATAATCACTTTCTCAGACTCAAATACAATCTTAAAGCCCTTATCATCTAGCACACCACTTGAAACGAGATTCTTGCAGATGTCTGGTACATGTAAAACTTCATTCAATGTGAGGATTTTCCCAGAGGAGAGCTTCAACGAAACTTTTCCTTTTCCTGCAACCTGTGCTGCAGATGAATTACCCATATAGAGTTTTTCTCCTTCTCCTACCGTCTGATAGGAGGTGAACATGTCTTTACTTCCGCATACATGTTTGGTAGCTCCAGAGTCTACCCACCAGTCTCTCACATTGCTAACTAAGTTAACCTCATACACCGTGCCAGAAAACTTATTTTTACTACTTTCAACTAAGTTTACATTTGATTTCTTAAAATTTGCATCTATGCGTTTTCTACAATGAATTGACATATGTCCAGACACACCACAAACATAACATGCTCCCTTAATTTTACCAATAACAGATTTTGGTTTATGAAAGGTACCTTTTCTTTGCGGGCCAGGCTTGCGCTTGTTGTGGTCCAGACTTAGATTAACAAATTTGTGTTCGATGACGTGAGATTTGTTTGACATGTCTCTTGCAGAAGAAACATTCTTGTCCTTTGAACACATCAATTCTTCAACTTGGAATTTCTTGCCCAATTCTACCATGGAAATTTCACCAGTTTCATGCCTTAGTCTTCTCTTGTATTCAGCCCAGGAATTTGGCAATTTTTCAATAACAGCAGAAACTTGAAATGTTTTGTCAATAACCATTCCTTCAGCAATTATTTCATTAATAATTTTTTGCAACTCCAGAAACTGATCAACCACTGATTTATCATTCATCATTTTATATTCCAGAAAACGTGCAACTAAGAATTTTTTACTTCTTGCTGTTTCTGCTTCATATTTATCTTGTAGTGCAGTCCATAGATTATAAGTATTGAAATTATCCTTAGCATTGTAAAAATCATATAGAGCATCTTCTAGGCAGTTTAAGATATGATTTTTGGCCATATAATTACTTCTCTTCCAACTTTCTAAGTCCTGTAATTTTTCAGGTTCATTCAGAGACTCATCAAACGGCTTCAGAACCATCTCATCTAGCATGTGGAAACTCAGGAAAAATAACATTTTAGACTGCCATCTCTTGAAGCCCTTTCCAGAAAATTTCTGAGGTCTGTCAACATCAGTCTTCATCATTGTTACAGAAGTAAAAATTTGAAATTAAGCAATATATCGAGTTAAGAATGTTGGAGAATATTCCTGTAACAGTAAGCAAACCAAACAGAAACTTGAAAAGAATTAAGGGTTAGAACAGATAACACACTTCAGACAACCACACAAGCACAGAGAGATGGAGTCGCATGTTCAACAGACTGCCCTTAACTCGATATTTGTCAGGTACACCTTTAGAAAGATGTTGATATAGCTTTAGAGATGACAAATCGAATCCAGGATGAAACCACCTGATACCAACCCAGTTAGCAAGACTTGTTGGCCCGTTGTGAACTTAACAGTAAAAGAAAATGAAGAAATAAACTAGTGCGCAAAACAAAGCAAGAATAGGGGAAAAGTCGTCAGGTCAGTGGCTGCGACTGGGGTAAGAAAAAATCTGACTTTTGTTTTTCTTTTAAAGAAGAAGAAGACTGTTGAATTTTCAAACGGTCAAAAATCAATTAATTAAACATATTTAATTCGAGATATTTAATTAAAAGAGTTTGTTTATTAAACATGATTTAATTTTATAAATTCAAAACGGTAAAATATTTAATGTACAAAATTAAAATATAAAACCGTTGGATCGCTGATGGGTACACGTATGCACTCGCAGGCACACGCAAGGCTCGTGCCAAGGCTCACGCAAAAGCACACGCAAGCTCCGCAAGCCCGCGGCCCGCGGTGCGAAACACCGCACATGTGTGCATTTGCCCATTAGTCTATTTCCTAAGTCCATATCCAATCCACTAGTTCTTTTTTCTTATATAGAACGTTTGTGGTAAAGAGGATAAACTTCCTCCTTGGTTTGCCCAATATGGGACAAACCAAAGGTTTCTCATTCACTAAGAAGTGAAAATGGATGGCTCTATTTTTCCACCCCAGGTAAGGACTAATAACCCTAGATCCCACTAATATATTAAGTAACAAAAATCATTTTAAGTAAGAAATCCATTTTTAATTCTAACATATACTAATACAAATCTGGACATTCACTTGACATAGTTGTGACCATTTTCACACCATAAGACCCGAAATGCTTATGAATAATAGACTCTATAAAATCGACTCTCACTCGGTAATGGGTCCATGACATTCAGATATGACACCTTACAAAGAATTATCCATTCTCAACTTAGGTTTTAGTTTTTTGAAATTTGTTTTAGTGTCGTTTTGCTTGCATTTTTCTAGACCGGCCCACTGTTTCCTGGACTGACCTAGCCCTCTCATCAAAAGATTCCTAGAGGTGTAACAAATAACCACTTTTGTTTGTTATAACCCAAATTAACAATTTTATGTATTCGTATTATATATGTATCATACGCATACACGACTTAGTTTTTCAAAACTTTCTACCTGAAACGGGATATAATTATACGTATTTAAGAATTAATAATTATACTTTTTATATAATACTTCGTCATGTCATCACCATATTGTCACCACATCACCGTTTTATATCACATTTTAATCTTCTGGCATCTAATTTCTTTTAGAAAAAATGGGTGTTAAAAGATTTTGAATCCGTAACCATGGATACACTAATATAAGTCTTATACCACCAAGCTATATATATACATATATATATAGTTCAATAAAATCATTCAATCATAGTAACCAAAATTGATATTACATTAAAAATGATATATATTGCATGTATCATGTGTCATTTTGTCATTGGAAAGGGCCATGCCGTCAGTTTAATATGCCAGCCCGGACTGCCAGCTTAACCTGTCAGCGTCGATGTCATAGGTCTTCGAATTTGGCCCATATACCATGTGTGAACTTATCTCATAAACCCTATAGAAGATTCGAGAAAATATTGGAATCAATCTTATCATAGGATGGATAAATAATGTGAACGAGGATATCTCAAAAGAGTCTTATCTAGAGACTTGAATGATTTATAAAAAGGAAACTGAAATCCTGAAGAAGATACCTAATTAACCCTAGAAAAATCAGTTGCGAATACTGAAGATTAACTTGAGCATCTGAGTAATTTTTTACAAGAACTCCCCTCTCCATGCGCTTAGAGAAGGCAGTTGCAGTGGTCATCAGATATAACTAAATTGTTGAGGTAAATAGTTTTTTGTCCAAATAAATATATTTTATTAGTTAATGTATGCCGAATACATTTTGCTGGATTGATATCTCTAAAAAAAATTATACACATATGTGTACCATTCCGAATTATTGTCGAATCACGAATCGTTGCCGGAATTCGAATTTTAACAAACTGATTACCACTTCTTTCTTTGCCGTCTCAAGTTTTCTCTATACTCCCGAATTGCTAATTAGCAACACAGTTCTCTCTACTTTTCTGTAAACTAATTAATCCATAATATCGTGGAGCATATATTTCACTGTGGAAATATATGAGGAACCCAAGTTTAATTCCTCTCTCTCCCATTAACCCATCATTAAAAGGGTTTATATATGTAACCCAAAATATAAGATGGACGGTTAAGATGATAAGTTTTAGATTAAATGTGTATTTTTAGATTTTCTGGATGATGAATTTGACCTTTATCAACTACGTATTATTAACAAAAAAAATAATTATCTTCTTATTTTTATTTACAAACTTAATAGGAAATTTTTTTACCATTTCTTTTGATTAATTAGTTCTTATCCATTATTTTAGGCCGGTTACAATCGTTGTTATTTTTTTAATCTCTTCCCAATCGTTTAATATCACCATTATTCGACCGATTTCTGCATCAAAAAATATTTGAGTTTTCTGTCACTTTTGGTATCTTATGCGCATACTTCTTCTGCAATGCATAATCCGACTCGGTGAGAGGTTATTCTCCTCAAGCATCTAAGATTTTTTGCAATTCAAGTGGTATCCTTTAAAAATGTGTTACACTTGATAACATTTAGTTGGTTAATGATTCCATCTAACGTAGACTTGGCTTCTTCTTAATGTTAATTGAGATTATATACCTACGAGTGATGATTGGGTTAATGATTTCAGTAGACTTGGCTTCTTCACAATGTTCATTGAGATTTGAGATTATACATCATTGATCGTTGATTGGGTTAAAAAAAAAAATTACCATTTGAATTGATTAAGATAAAAAAAGATTTTACGATTTGAATTTATTAAGATGGTACTCATGATCATCATCAGGGTTTTTGAGCGAAATATTTTTTTATCCCCGTATTCTAAGTGAAAATCACAATTATCAGTAAAATGTGAAAACTATAATTTTCGGTGACCTATTGATAATTGAGTTTTCTCCTTTCTAATTTCATTTATCACTGATTTCACATGTTATCGTCAAGAGAAAATAAATTTAATTTCTATAATTTCTTGTACATTTGCTTTCTACATTATTTTTAGATTTTAGGGTTTGCTTTCAAAGTGAACTAGTGAAAATTGCACTTTTCAAGCCTGTTTAAAGTGAAAACTCAATTTTCCATCAATCACATATGAAGCTATTTCAGTGAAAATTATAATTTTTCTTTTTATTAAGTGAAAAAAATAATTCCCATCCGCCTTTCCTAGTGAAAGAACAAAATTTCACTTTATTCTTATGTGAAAATTGTAAGTTTCCTTTTTCATCAAGTGGAAAATATAATTTGCATCCATCTTTCTCGGGTGAAATATCCATCTTTATCATGAAGTAATAAGGTTATGATCCCTAAAGGTAAAAAATTAAGAACAAGAAACAAATACGAATATTCTACTTTATAAAGCAACTAACTGCTTCATTATGATACAAAGAAATCTCTAGCTTGGATACTAATATAATGACGTTACCATTCTATCAGTATGTTTAATAAGAAGAAATGACGAACAAATGAAATCCTTGTAAAGTTAAGGTGAGGTGAAAATATTATTGGATGCAAACCAATACTCTGTAAACAAGAGTCCGTTTTTTTCCCCTAAACAAAGTAAAAATTAAATTGAGAGGTTGTAGGCGTTAATATAGGAATTTATTATTAGAATATATACACGTGTTTGACTAAATAAAAATAAATAATTTGTATTTGATTCTGTTGTTTAAAAGGGTTATTAATGTAATCTAAGTCATATAATAACTAATTATCAATTCTATATGTTATAAACTAAGAATTAGAATAATAGAAAACATAAACAAGTAGACGAAAAATATATGAAAGATCATTTCATTCATGAAATTAGTGTGAAATATAATTGTGTAAGGACCTCTATTTATAGGTCATACAATAAAGTGGATGGTTAATAACATTAAGAATTAGAGGTAATGGCATACAACCATTACTAGCCACTAATATATACTTAAGGTGGAGGTTACAAGATAATGTGTAAGGGTGGTAGGAGATGTAAAGATGGTGGTGTAAGTGTGGTGTAAATCCACCAAATACTTGTTTCATAACACTCCCCCTTGGATGACACCATACTACTAACATTGCCTCATTAAAACCTTGCTAGGAAAACCCAAAGGGAAAAACCTAGGTGGAGGAAAAAGAGTACAAAACATATAGAGTAGTATTGGACAGACATATATTGCCTCGTTAAAACCTTGACAAGAAAAACTCAGTGGGACAAAACCTTGACGAAGGAAAAAGAGTACAACGCGATAAGTCCAGTAGAATGCAGCTTGTATAATGACGCTCCCCTTGATGAGTACTTCAGTAAATTATTGGCTTGCAAATATCTGAGTCGAGATTTTCTAATTTAGGTGAACAAATTTCTTGAATGCAGAAAATTGTTGTGCTTTCATGAAGAAAATTGCTAGTTGATGAAGTCTTCTTTTGTGTAACAAAAGCAGTGTTGTCTTCGATTAATACTCTTGTTGAGTTTATGTTCTTCTTCTATATATTGAAGACTTGTCTCATGGATCATTAGATTCTCGAAGATGATTCACGGAAGTAGTTGATGTAGTTTCTTCAACAAAGTGCCAAGATTCGAATATATTACCATACTTGAACAAAAAACGTATTTGTCATTAAACCGTATGTGGTTCAAAAATACACCCAAATTCCTTGGAGGTGGTTATGTTGATTTGGTCTAATCAAATGTGGGCATCCACGAAATAACCAAAAACATACAATAACTCCCCCTTGGATGACTACGGTGTTGAATAAATTGTCTCACTAAAACCTTCCAGTAAAACCCAATGGGAAAAAATCTGGACGAAGGAAAAAGAACACAATATCAACATTATGAATGAAAATTCAACGTCAGCAAGATGTTGCCTCGTTAAAACCTTGTCAGGAAAACCACATGGGACAAAACCTGAAACGAAAGAAAAAAAGTACAACTTTTAACGTCTTTGTGGATGCTAACTCAATTATATGAGTTTAGAAAATAAGCATCAAAACAAAATTTATAAGTACTCACACATTATCTAGACAGTTATATCCCTTGTTTTTTATTATTTTTTCTTTTTTTATCCTTTCTCTCTCCTATTTAAAACAAACCACCAAAAAATTTCATAACTTCCAATATATATATTTAATTTTAATCAAATTTATATTTTTAGAAATGATTATAAGTTATCTATAAAACAAGATTCATTTTTGATAATAAATTTAAAAAAAAATTGAAAAAATAGCTAAGATGAAACTGATTGCATCCTGACTTAATCTAAAACAGAAAAAATTATTCGAAAAACAGCTATGATGAAACTGGATGCAAACTGGCTTAAACTAAGAAAAAGAAAATTATTCAAAAAATAGCCAGGATGAAACTGGTTGCATCCTGGTTTAAAGTTTAAAGTAAGAAAAAAACATTATACTACCACCCGTTCCATATAGCACAACCACCACCACTACCAACATATCAACTGTAACAAAACACCACATCACTACAAACACCACCTTCTATAGTAACAAATACAACAAACACCACCATCACCTTCAACATAAAATAAAAATAAAAAAAAAAAACAAAAAAAAAAACACAAATACTTAAATATCCAATATGAAGCTAGATACATCCTGAGGAAAAATGTTCATTTGTTAGATTATGCAGGATGAAACCAGATACATCCTGACGAAAAGAAAAATCGGAATATGTAGGATGAAATTAGTCTCATCTAGGTTTAAATTGAAACGTACATGGTTTCATCTAGGTTTAAACTTACTATATTGTATTCTACAAGTTAGATTGATTTTATGTCAATAATAAAAAAATAGTCGGGATGACTCTGGATATAACCTTATTTAATCTTAGTTTTACCCATTTGAACTAAGGTGTTTATGGATTTACGATCAAATTATGATGATGTGATTTATCCTACCATACCACTTGGATAAATATTGTTATAAAAGGATGTCATTAATATTATTGCAAAATTCAGTGTGTGCTGGTCAAGAAAAAACAACAAGTCCCTGTTAAATGTTAAATCCTTTCGAGAATTACCAGTTTCCTAATGAGTGTGCATCTATTAAGAACGCCAAGCCACTTATTCAACATCTAGAACCACTAGGAAAGAGGAATGGGAATTTTTCTTACTTATCCAAATTCTTAGACGTCTCTTCGAGAAAAATGTTCATTTATATTGAGAGCAAAACTAATCAAACCCGACAGACCGATCAAGAATTGCATCTTCTATTTTTTTGCTTCTCTATGCATTCAACTCCAATCTTCCACAAAGTAGCTAGCTGGGGTTGATTTTGCCTTGTAATAACATGTTGATCCAATAATTCACTAAACTATTTTTAATTTGAGAATATAACCATATCTACTGCAATGAGCTAATTCAATTTAAATTGTGACTATTTTGCAATTCTAATATTTGGTTTTTATAAACTTAATAGTTACAATTGTATAGGTGTGCAACTAGTTGCAATTTATGAATCTAACGTCACAAATCCATTCCCATTATTGGTGTAGCCCTCGATTATTTTTCTCCCAAGATCTGTGTCTACAAATAATTGGCTTGCATCTTCCATCGGGCTTGATGTGAAAGTAAATTGCTTCCAAAACTGATCAATGAGATCAAACACAATCCCTTAGGGATTACTTGCAAAGAATTATTCTCCCCTTTTTCTTTGGACAAGAAAAGGGTTTTATAACGTCCAAAAAGAAAAATGACACCACCTAAGTCACTTTTTTTTGGACCAATCGATCGTGTTGTTGTCATTATAGTATAATGATAAAATTGTTGGATGATGATACTAGCGATCTAAGTTCGAAACTTATTAGTACTAGAGTAGGATTTAAAAAAATCATTTGTTTCATATGATACTGCATTGTTTTGAACGCATGCATAAAATTTTAATTTTAAAACTTGGGATCAAATTTAGTTAGCAGCATTACCAATTCTCAATCTTAAGCTTTAAGATATGTGTGTAAATTGGACTAGATCAGTAAAATAATAATAACAAAAAAACGTTATATTAAAGTAAAATCAAAATTTTATGTTTATTTATTTTTATTAATGGCTATTACATCCCTAATTGATTGGTGTTTATTCATTGTATTAGTGGTTAAATTAGTTTATTTAAATTAAGTTATAAATTAAAGTAAAAATACCTGGTTAAATTGGGATCTACGTGGATTATTTTGGCTCTATCACTAAAAGTTCAAAAAGGATCATCATGAAAAAAAGTAAAAAACCTCTTATCCAACTATTTATGTTATTAACTAATATGCTTGACTAGTAATAATTCATTCAAATGTTAGTTAAACTTAGTTAGTGATTAAAACTAGATTATAGTTAGTGTTAGATGGTAAGAATTAGAGTAGAGTTTTTTTTTTCAAAGTTTGTAGAAGGAGAAGAAAAAGTTGGGGAAAACTAGGGTTTTGTGATTTGGTAGTAAAGATGAAAATTTATAGTGACGATGAGGATTCTAGTAGTGATGAAGAAGTGGGTGCATCTACGTATCACCTATCAGATTACGAAAATAAGTTCGATCTTACCAATTTGGATTATTTGTTGGATGAACAACAAATGTGTGAACCAAGGCATATGTGATGAATTTACTCAAGAAATGAGGAATCTAACCAGGAAAATGAAGGTATCAGTGCTTCCAATCATCATGTGTACGTTCTTAGGATCATAAACATGTTTTTCAACCCTATAATCGCCCAAAAGTGAATTTTTTTGGCAAAATTTTGAGTTGTTCTCTGAGCTACGTACAACCCAGAATCGTTGGATACGATGATACTGTATCCAATGATTCTATATCTTATGGTGAATATGAAGTGGACCCTTACTTCGGCATGGTGCAAATATCTAAATTTCACCCTTTTAGATACTTTTTCAGACCTATTGCCGATGCTAAGTAGCAGTCAAAAATTTGTATCCGTTTTTCATGATATTATGCATGGATCAGATACATCATGGCCAATTCCTCAGAAAAAATTGTGTGTGATTCTTCCACAATGGAATCCGGTAAGTGAGATTTCGAGTAAGTGTTTACATAATCTTCTTCTGTCCGAAGAAATGATTCATCGAAATAATGAGTCACCCGTTCCATTGATATGGATACATCTGAGATCACCAAATGGATGTGGTCATGAACAACGAACGATTCTGGTATATATTTTGGCGTGATTGGTAGGTCAAATGATCGACCTTTATGGAATCATATGTCGACCGATTCCATCACTTGGAGATTTCCCCAAAATTCTCCAAGAATAGAATCGATCGATATGTGTTGGTCTATGCGTCGATTCTAGTTGAAAAAGTATCGAGAGAGCCCCACTTTGCTGAATGCTAGAATCGGCACACAAGTAAGTTCACGTGTGCCGATTCTATCCTTTGGGTATTTTTTCCAAAAATGTAGACAAGGCAGAATCAGTCAATATGAGATTACATAGAGGCTGATTCTGTAGAATCGTTGGGCACGATTGTCCCTTGTCCACTGATTCTGTTAGCCTAATTTCTTCGATGTATATTGTAGATTTTCAAAACACTCGGCGATGATCAACCCGAAACCATGTCTCATATGGGGCCTGATACTTCTGACCACTACTGCACTGATTTGGTGTGGGAAAAGAAAGGCGACGCAAAGCAATGGTTTGTGGAAAAAGGGATAAAGATCAACCAAGCATTAGTCTTAGGCTAATGTTCGAGGGTTGATCATTTGGAAATTGTTTACAAGAGAAGTGGCAAGATTGAAAGTCACAGGGAAAAGGAAAAACCATATGTGAAGAAGACGCAGAGGGTCTACATTACTAAATCAAAGAAGTATGGGTGCTCGTTTAAGATTATAGTTAACAGACGCAATGGTGTATACAAGCTATCAAAGTGTTGAATGGTTGTCACAATTATGATGATCCGGAATCTCTTATTAAACACGCTGCCGTTTGTGGGTTAAAACTACATCAAAAAGCAACTATACCAAGTAATACTCTTAGGAAGATTAAGGCGGATGATCCTAAAAAATTATCCACTTTGAGGCAAATCTACATGGCAAGAGCAAGCCTCAGGAGGACAGAATGGGATGGTAGAGTTGTTATGGAACAATCTCAGTGGTTAGCCGAGTAACAAAACTACACAATGAAGAAGCAGGTAGTGGACGACAAAGTGACTCGTATTTTCCTGGCGCATCCGAAGATGATCCAATTGGATCAATGCTTCTATCAAGTTTTGTTCATGGATTGCATTTACATGACAAACAAGTACAATATGTCGTCATTAAAAATATGTGGCAACACTTCGCCCAAACAAACTTTCTCGCTGGCATGGGGTTTTATGGATCGGGAGAATGAGGTGAGTTTTATTTGGATACTGGGAACCTTGAAAGAGATTTACCATAGGGATCAAATACCTAGGATCATAGTGACGGATAAAGATCAAGCACTAATGAATGCAGTAGAGGTGGTTTTCCCGGATGCCAAACAATTTCTTTGCACATGACATATACAATGCAACATCAGAGCGCATTGCAGAGGCCACATCCAGAGGCCAAAACCACATAAAGGTATTGCTCGTGAGAAGGCTGGAGATGATCGTCTTAGTAAACTAACTCGAGAGGAAAGAGAGGAAGAGAAGAAGAGAATGACCAAAGGGTACGAAGATAATGAAGATAAATGGAAAACTTTTCAACATCATTAGGGTGTCGCATTGGGATATCCATTATATGATAAATGATTATAAGTATTTTGAGGATAAAGAGCAGGGAGAAAGAAGATTGTTTGTTTTTGTAAGATGATGACGGCCACAGAGCTCCCGTGTCATCACATCATTGCAAGTAACCCCCAAGGGATTCCGTTTGAGCTCATCGCTTCGTTTTGGAAGCAACTTACTTTCACACCAAGCCCGATGGAAGATGCAAGTCAATCATTTGTAGACAAAGATCTTGGGAGAAAAATAATCGAGGCCTACTCCAGCAACAACATTTTGCAACGACAAATTTTGATGGACGACTTGGTCCTCGCAGTTCACCCACATATGCAACCGGTTGAAGAACCAACTAAGGTACCACCAACTGGTAGACCACCTACCAAAGTGGATACGAAGAAAGAAAGGAAAGAGTACAAGGCGACAATGAGTAACCAAAGAGACCGTTCACTACATGATATTACCGAGGCTATGTATGAAGACGCTCTCGCTCCAAAAAAAAGTGGTCCCCCGGAGAAGCAAGAAAGTGGACCAAGTGGGAAGCAAGCCAAATCAAAGGATCATAAGGATCCGATCGTTCCCATTGTTACAATGCAAGAAAGTCAAGCGAGTTCAGCACAAGGAAACGAAAAGGATCCTATCGTCCCTTCGCAAGAAAGTCAAGAGAGCACAAGACGAGTACGTCTAAAAGGGGAAGCAAGACAAAAGGGGTCCATGGTTTCTCCGCAAGAGACGTTGACTATAAAGAGGAAATTGGCTATCAAGTAACACATAGGTATGTGTTGGCTACACCCCATCGAACATGTTATATGTTGTTCCATGAGTATCTTATGAAACTCTCTTCAATCATTCATCCCTACGTGTTATCTACCGACGACGTGGATGAGGATGAAAATTGTGGATTTCATGTTGCGTACAAACAAATAGTCCATTTAAGTTTTGTGGATGAGGAGAACCTAACTCAATGCCAATATTTAGAAAGATGATAGCCTTATGACTACAAGAAGATAAGGAATTTTACATCTCGATGATGAGGGAAGGTACAATGGAAGATAAACAAGTTGAGTTTGATGAATTGGTGGCTCGTTTTCAAGAGGCGGAGGAGGATGAACCAATTACCAATAAGCATTGGATGACCATGCCTCGATGTGGGCATCTCTTGGCGGATACGTAGAGTTGCGTTGTTCATTATTTTGGTCAGGGAGCATCTCTTACCTTCACACCAAAGAGAACAAAGTGTGATGAATCGCTTAAAGATCGAAAAGTTGTTATAGTCAACATTAGCAACATACAATTTATCGGTCTTAGGCTACGTGAAGATTTTCCATTAACTCCATTGTGTAGGTTCACTTATTTTGCAGGTTTCACCAACAACACCTCTAGGGAATGGCTTAAAAAATACGAACCCAACATGAAATTTTGGGATGAATTGGTGGATCTGGAACAAATCAAGGGTACAATCGTGTTGAATTAAGTATTTGTCTTTTGTTAAAAAATGAACTTTGGGATGCCCATGGTTTGTAGCTTTCATATATTGAACAACCACTTTTATTGAATGAAATGGATTTTCTTTTTGGTTACTTTGAAATCATGTTGGAACATTTTTGAAACAAAAGCAGTTGCGGTAAAAATTGAAAATGAGTTACTCATAATCGGTGGATACGACACATATGTATCGACTGATTCTGATTCACATTTACCAGAGAGTCAATCAGAATTGTTGGATACATAAGTGTTTTGTCTACCGATTCTTCATCTGCAGCCGGAATCGGTGGACACGTATGTGCATGGTCCAACGATTCTGGATCACAATTGCAAAAATTTGATATTCTTTACCAACAATCATTTAACATAACAATGAATAAAGAACTTCAAACCATTCATATAATATATTAAACCATAAGTTCATCCATCCATCCACAAATAAAATAAAAATAAGTATCCGAATAAAGAAACACAAACAAGTTAACCCAACAAGTCTTAGTTTAGGATAGCCAACAAGTATTAAAAACATTGGATTAGGTATCAGCCGCAGAAGGAGCGGCACCATCAGCTCCACTATCAGCAGTAGCAACGACAACATCATCTTCAGCAACAGCCTCTTCAAGTATTGCATTTTTGGCTCTCCAATTAGCAATATCCTCTCTTAATAAGGATGCTATTTTGATCACCTCCTCAAGATCCTCCATTGCCAACTGACGTAGGAGTTCTAAGGCTTCTTCTAGTTTGGTTTGGCTGGGGTTGGGGCAGCAGAGGTCGCGCACAACCCTTTTCTCTAGCTGCCTATCATTGTCACACTGTCTGGTTGGTCCATAACCTTTTTTGCGGCCGTCAATAATAGCTACACAAATAAACAAATCGAACAACACAAAATTGAATCAACAATTAACTAAAAATACAATACCACACAACTACTAGTGGTTCAAGCAATCAATAATCTCTAGTTCAATGGCCAGCTAAAAATTATGTATATAATGAACAGAACGTAATCGTTGGATAAGCCCATCTTTATCCAACGATTCTAACTGCAAAAGGTAACAGAACACAACTTCCTAATCGTTGGTTAAGTAGCATTTTAGATAATCCAAATGGAAAGTTTTTTTTTTGTTTGTTTGATTTGGATTGTAGTGAAATACGGAAAGTTTTTTTTGTTTATATTTGTATTAGGGGTAATTAATGAGTAGAAGATAAATTAATTTTTATAATAGCTAATTAGACACCTCTTATCCCCTCATCTAGGTGGGAGAAATATTAGGCAGGTACAAATTAATTTCTATAGGCCCCAATATAACCAGGTTAATCAACCACAATGTCTGACCCAAGAATTCGCCAGGATTTATCTCGGTGCGCATCCATTTACAAAATAGTTATGATTTTACCGTTAATTCTTATTTTCATATATGCATCACACGTGTTCACTGTTCTACTCAGATGAGAAGATAAATATCAACCCACTTTTTCTTATCTAAAAATATTCATCACGTGTGTGCAACTGAATATCATTAAAATATTTTTCACTTCATTTTCCATGACATATGTACTCAAAAAAGTTGAATCGGATGATACATGAGATAAAATCTTTGAGCGAATATGACATAATTTATATAATTGTGTTAAAGATTTCATAGTTTTAGACGAACTTGTTGTTATTGGGGGTTTTTTTCTTGATTTTTTTTATTTTTTATTTTTAATATAATCAACAGTCTCATTTGGTTTCAATAAAGGAGTAATTACACATTCCAAGTTTTTCTGATTTTATCAATTTCGAATAAGTTATTTCGCTCTAGAATTCTTGATGAGTTTTTGTGGATACCATATTTTATGTCCTCCTAAAAAAACGGAAGTTCCTAAAAATTTTGGAGGTATTACCAGAAACTCACAGAATCTACTAAGAGGACATCACAAATAACGGAACAAAGAAGACAGTCAAAGAAAAAAGACATTCACAGAAAGCACAAGTGTTACAGCATAAAGTAGGGCTATCAACGGGTCCGGTTACTCCCGAGTACCATACTACCTAGAACCGGACCCTATTATTTTTTCCGGTTTCAGGTCCGGTTCCTAAATTAGTGGACCCAGAACCATACCATATTAAACATCCGGGTACTTGTCGGTTCCGGGTATCAAACGGGTATTTCATATTCATATTTACTATAAAATAAAAATAGCGTATTGGTAAAAATCTCCAAAATATCCAGAGCTCTACAAAATATATAACAACCAAAACACATAAAATTTCATCGGAAAAAAATACACGAGAAAACAGTGATTCCAACTTTTGTCTCCATGTAGATACAAAGTCCCGACACCATTTTGACGATACTATCATATAACCCAATGCAACGAAATCCAATATCACTTGTCCAAAACAACACAATTATAATCTAAAATCGACTGCAGTTGTCCAAAAACATATCAAAATATAAACTAAAAATAATTATAATAGTGCTCCAAAAGCATTAACATATAAACTAAAAACCAAAAGTGATCATTCATCACTAATGATTGTTAGGAATTAAGACCTTACAAATAATTCCACACGACACTAGTTTTTCGGATCAACGTAGAACTAAATATAGCAAGATATAAATACAAACAAAGCAATACGTAAAGCACATAAGATTTAGCGTGGTTCGGCAATATGCCTATGTCCAGAAACAACTATGACTTCTTCTTTATTATAGAATCACTAACATAGAATTACATACTCAATGATTTACGAATCAATCAACAAATTATGATCCAACATTGTGTTGATCACAAACCCTAAAATAACTCTTATGAACAAAACGCTCCATAAATTACCGAATAATATCTAGCCAAACAAGATAATACTTATCTCATATAACGAGGTGATCTCCTTCTAAACAATGTCTCTTCCAATACCGACGATGATCTTCCACCATCAACGAACAAGGTGATCTTCTCTTCACTAAATGATGTCTTTCGCATCTTCATTAAACCATAACGATATACTCTATCAACGCCCACAATATATCTCTCAACATCATAGAATGGTCTCTGTGCACTCTGTAAGATCCACCCCAAGAGGTGGGATGGAATCCCTCAAAACCTTAGAGAACTATATTATGTATTTTATCTCTCTCTCAAGAAAACCATATAGGAAAACCATATCTAACTGTCACCATATAAACTTCCTTATATAGTAGTCATAAACTTGATTCCCAAGTATTAGTATCTTTGGAAAAGGAAACCCTAAATAACTAGGAAACCTAATATTAATTAGGAAACCTATCTTAATATGGAAATCGACCTAAACTAGGAAACTTAATGTTTCCCTATACAAAGGATTTCTAGTGGGTTCCGGACCCCCCCCCCCAAAAAAAAAAAACACCGACAATTATCAATAATCCATCTTGCCGATGTTTCAACAAATATCCACCTCGATAAAGATTCTATTAATCTGAGCCGATCTTCAAACCACTTCGATGATTCCTAAAGATACACTACTAAAATCCTCCGCCAAAGAACCATCGAAACAAATGTCACAATATACCCAGCTTCACTCTCAGAAACAGTAAGAGAGACGCCTTAAACATCGAAATGGATGTTACTAAACGTATCATGTATGTATAATGATATTGAAACCTACAGCCACGTCACTTTCCAAAGGTACACGTCCTACGAAGCTACAACGTTCACAAAATTATAAACTTACAAGTTTTACCAAGTAAAACTCAACACAACAAAATAACCTGTTCTCAATCATATGCACGCCCAAGATGCATATGCCACAACTTGAGTTGACAAAATTGTTTCTCATTGAATAATAAGAAACCATAGCTCCACCACAACTGTTATCTCCTCGTACGAAGTTCTAAAAAATTACCACGCCTCATCAAACAATCATCAACCTCAATTTACTAAATCTTCACTGCCTTTTGGAGTTGAAGCCATAACAATCTTTGAGTCTAACTTCCTCTTCACATCCTTTGACTTTTTAGGTCAAAAGATCAACAACAACATGATCCAACTAATGGCGACCGATATCAAACTTGCATCCTTCGTACCGAAACAACGATAAGAATTTGACATACTAATATTGCCATATTTACTTCCACCAATATACAAACTGAAGCTTGTATCTCAACTACAACGCTCATGCTTTCTCAAAACGTGATTTACTTAGCAAACACACCCCAAAAGAAAAACCAACTTGATCTTTCCAAATAGTCCACAAGTGCCTCATACGAAACGAAGTAAAGAGCACAATCAACTAACCAAATTATGGTCACATGAATTATTACTTGGAGATATACGGAATGCATAAGGTTATGTGCTTCAAGAAATTTAACGTCAAATCCTTCAATGTGGAGCACCACCAAAACGAATGCGGACAATCTCAAATAATCCCATTCTTCCCAAAAGCTTTAACATGCTTTATACCAAAAATTAAAAACATCAAACCCTTCGAACTCAAATGCTTGATAACATCATTCTATGCATCTTAGAATATTTGATAACTTCAAAGCCTTCGAAACCAAAAAAACAAATTATGCTACCCGCAGAAAACCAAACATCCCTACTTCTAACTTCGATCCTCTCCACGCTCACCGCACCACTTGTTTGGAATTAAGACCTTAGAAATAATTCCACAAGAAACTCGTTCTTCGGATCGACGTAGAACTAAAGATAATAAGATACAAACACAAACAAAGCAATACGTAAAGCACACAAGAGAAATAAGCAGTCACCATGGAAATAGTCTTCCTCTTCTTCCATCCATACTTTGTCTCAGAAAGAGAAAAAAAATTAATTTAAGAACGAAAGAAATAGGGTTAAGAGAGTAGGGGCGGAACTATCATCACTGAATACTGAATACCGATCTAAGGAGAATATTGCGGACCCTTTGACGAAAGGTTTGTTCAAGGAGATAGTTACTAATGCATCAAGGGGGATGGGGATTAAGCTCATCAATTAAACTTGTCATGAAGGATACTCAACCTTGCTGACTGGAGATCCCAAGATCAAGGTTTCGAATGAGACAACTAATTTGTGGTGGGTCAAAGGAAACACTATCAGAGAATTTCATTCTCTGTCCCTTCCCTATGGTGTAGACGTGATAGTGTGACTGCATGTGAGGATGACTTTTTATTAAGTCTTAGTGAGTTCTATAGTTTCAATTTAAGATTGAAGTGGGGTGTAGCAGTAAACACTCTTGATAGAACTCACCTATCTGAATGAGGAAGTGGGACGCTTCCTATGAGAATTGAGCTGATTCTCTAGAGCAATCTGAGAAACGGGATACGTCCAGGGCCAAAATGGACACAAAGGCACGAACTTAACAACACCTAGAGAGATATCACGCGTGGAAGTTATTGATGAACTACACCAAACGATGGCAGTTCAAGACATCGCGTTCACTGTCCATCAAGGAGTTCCGGTAATTTCTCACTAAGCAAAGGTTCAAGACCTTATGGACACATATTGCCTAAAAGGTATTTGTCGTTTTTTGATTTCTGATTTTCATCGAGTTTTCATTCATGTGGGGGATTGTTGGAGAAAAATGAACTTAAAATATATTTTGGTCTTGGTGGGAGTGGACCTTAGGACCTAGAAGTCACTAAGGGACACTAGCTCATTTTTCACTATTGTGAATGAAGAACATTTAGTCCCACATTGGAGAGACTAGAGATGAGTCCTCTCTTTATTACCACAAAAAATGCAACTAAGGGTGGGCCCTTAGGGCTTAGAAGCTTTTGTGGTTGGGGGATGACTAAGGCAATGGGATAGTTGGAGCAAACATACTTTTCACACATGTGCGGTGCTTCGCACCGAAGCACGCACGCTTGTGGTTGCGGCTTGCGGATGCGGCTGCGGCTGCGGCTGTGGCTGTGGCTGTGGTTGCGGGTGCGGGAGTGACTGTGGCTACTGCTGCGGGATTGAGTATGCTTGCGGGTGCGGGCGTAGCTGAGGCTGCGGCCAACCAAGACTTACGTTTTTGAACATAAATTATTTCATTAAATTTTGTTTTAAATGTGGTGGCGTATGACCCGGCGAGAATAACTCTTGTCATAAAAGAAAATAAGTTTTGCCCATTTTATTACCGTTTCAAATTAAATTTCGCACTTAAATTTTTGATTATATACAAAATTTATTTTCATTCAATACTGTGCGAATTTCACTCTTCTTTTGGCTATAAAAGATAAACGAGTTTTTCATTTCAACTCACTCCAGAGCAGGCTACTATCCCTAGCTCTTTTCCCCTCTTCTTGCTTTGTTTTGCGTAAAATTGCTTGTTTATTTTCCTTCCCCTATCTTGCTGTTGAGTTCGTTTGAGGGTGATTTGTATTGTGCTTATACAAATCACAACTGGCAGTTCTATCCTGGACACATCTCCTTTGTTGGGGTATAGCATCTCTCATTCTTGAGGAGTACCCGAGGACTATTGTGTTAAGGACAATTTGTTGAGCACGTAGCTCTGTCCTTGTGTGTGCATCAACATCAGAGTGTATATCAATTCAGTGATTTCCTAACGTTAACAATTTTCTTTGTTTCGTGTTATTTCCATTGTTGCAGATCCAACATAAATTACCTATGAAATAAGCATCATACGAGACACCGAAGCGACAACAACAGGAGCCGGAATAACCAGAGCAGCGGGTACCGCCTCAGCTGGAATCAGAAGAACTTATCCCGAACCATGCACCTGCTCAAATGTCAAGAAATTGCCAAAATGATATACGACAATAATTATACACCCATGGCCGACCAAGATGAAGCTAATCAGCAATTAACTTAAGCTGAGGAAGAAGATTCTCAAGGATCGAACCATAGGAGGACAAACCATAGTGCCAATGGCCACGAACAATGAAGATTTGCTTTCAATGATCCTACTCACCAGTAGCCTTCGCTAACTTCCTGAAGTGGTCCGCATAAGGTAATGTAATACACGCCGGACTCGACCGGAGGGAAACACCAATGAAGGAACCATCTGGGCATCACCAGTCATCTCATTAAACATCTCGACGGAGTAATTGATAACTCAAATTAAATCCAATAGAGTATTTAACTTTTGTATATTACTATGAGTTATACTTTCAAACAAAACAACAATGCCTTTATATAGGCAATAAACAAAAAAAAAAATTAAGACCATTAAAGAGATTTTAAACATCGAAGTTTAAACTCAAACTGAAAACAAAAAAACTGAAGACCTTTTATTTTCTCCATTAACTTTTAATTTTAAGACCCACTAAGAATAGCATTCAAGTTTATTCAACAAAACTCCTCCGTAAACTTAAATGCTTCTACCATCCATCATGCCGATCATCTTCTTGAATTTTTGGAAAAATACTTTTGGTAGCGGTTTTGTGAAGATATCCGCAACTTGATCCTGACTTGCCACATGCACCAATTCCACACTTCCTTCCTTAACATGATTTCGGATAAAGTGAAAAGAACATCGATGTGTTTGCTTTTTTCATGGTTCACTGGGTTCTTTGCTAACTCAATTGTTGATTTATTGTCAACTTGAATCACGGTTGCACCTTGTTGCTTTAGCTCCATCTTGCTCAACAATTTTCTAAGCCATATAGCATGACATACACACCAAGGTGCTGCAACATATTCAGCTTCACAAGTCGAGAGTGTCACGATCGGTTGCTTCTTTGAAATCCAAGTAAATATTGTATCTCCCATAAAGAACACATATCCCGAGGTACTTTTCCGATCATCTATATCTCCGCACCAATCGTTGTCGGAGTAACCAACCAACTTGTAATCTTCTGTTTTTGAGTAGAACAGCCCGAGTGACACCGTTCCTTGAATGTACCGTAGGATTCGCTTCAATGCCTTCCAATATGAATAAACCGGCTCCTCCATGAACCGACTTACAATGCGGACACTTAATGAAAGATTCGATCTTGTGTATGTGAGATAGCGAAGACTTCCTATCAAACTCTGATATTTACTAGCATCGACACGTTCTCCTCCATCGAACTTCGAGAGTTTTCCACCTGGTTCCATTGGTGTTGAAACAGGATTGCAATTTGTCATCTTGTACTTATTCAAAATCTTTTTTGCATAAGTCTCTCGTGATACAAAAATACCCGACTCTACTTGTCTAAACTCCAAATCAAGAAAAAACTTCATATAGCCAAATCTGTCATCTCAAATTCCTGTGTCATTGTGCCTTTAAACTCTTCTATCATCTCATCATTGTTGCCCATAAAAATAAGATCATCAACATAAAGAGCAACAAATAAACACTACCTCCATTCTTCTTTACGTAAAGAGCATGCTCATAGGGACATTGCTTGAACCAATTCTCCTTGAAATATGAATCGATACGTGTATTACATGCCTGCGGTGCTTGCTTCAACCCGTAAAGCGCCTTCTTCAATATTAGCACCTTCTTCTCTTCTCCGACTTTTATGTACCCGGGTGGTTGTTCGATGTAGACATCTTCTTCGAGCACACCATTCAAGAATGCCGATTTGACATCCATTTGAAATATCAGCCATTTGAATTGATCAGCTTGTGAAATGATTAATTGGATTGTCTGTATTCTTGCAACAGGATCAAATACCTCGTCATAGTCGATTCCAGCCTTTTGCATGTATCCTTTCGCAACAAGTCACGCCTTGTACCGTTCTATCTCGCCTTGAGCATTCATATTTTTCTTGAACACCCACTTCACACCAATAGGCTGACTTCCTTTCGGCAATTCTGCTAGCTCCCATGTGTTGTTGCGGTCAATCGCCTTAATTTCATCGTTCATAGCAGTTTGCCACTTCTTGTTTCGCACCGCCTCTTCAAAGCTGATATTTTCAGCATATTCCAAAAGACATACAAGGTGTACCTCATTTGTTGAATCATACAAATCTTGCAAACTTCGCGTTTTGGGTTGTCATGGTTCATCTTCATTATCGGTAGTTTCAGAGTCTTATTGTTTGCTTATTGATGCAACGACGAATGATTCTCCAACTTTGATGTTAACTTCTGTCGAATTGTTCCAGTCCCATTCACTTGTTTCGTTTACTCGCACATCACCACTTACCATCACCTTCTTGCTTATCGGGTCGAGTAGCTTGTACCCTTTTGCCTTCTCATCATACCCAATAAAAATGTACCTTTTGCTTTTGTCTTCAAGCTTCGTTCTTCGTTGATCCGGTACGTGTGCATAAGCCATACTACCAAACACTTTGAGATGAGAAACTATCGGCTTTTGTCCGCTCCATGCCTCTTGTGGTGTTTGATCATCTAACTTCACATGTGGACATCGATTATGTACATAGATAACACACTGCACGGCTTCTGTCAAAAATTCCTTTGGCATCTTCTTGCTCTTGAGCATTGATCGAACCATGTCGAGAATAGTCCGATTCTTCCTCTCGGCCACACCGTTTTGTTGAGGAGAGTATGGTGCGGTTAGAAATCTCCTTATGCCTTGCTCCTCGCAATACTCCATGAAAGCCGTCGAAGTATACTCGCCACCTCTATCAGATCGTATGGCTTTGATATGTTTACCAGTTGCCTTCTCCACCATCACTTTGAACTTTTTGAACACCTCGAATGCCTCGGATTTTTCTTTTAAAAAATAAACCCAAGTTTTCCGTGAGAAATCATCGATAAAGAAAATGAAGTACCTTTTACCACCGGAAGATTCGGGGGTGATTGGTCTACATATGTCGGTATGAATCAATCTGAGAATATGTTTAGTTCGATAATCTTCCTTCTTTTGAAACGAGGTTCTCGCTTGCTTGCCAAGCACACATTCTTCACAAAATTTACGCTCATAGTCCATGTCCGGCAGCCCGTGCACCATGTTCTTCTTTGCTAACTTTTTTATACCCCCATGATGTAGGTGACCAAAACGGAGATGCCACAGCGATGCCTTGTCTTCTACATTGACTCGCAAATATTTTTCTCGCACGTTTCTCAAATTTAGTTTGTACATCCGATTTCTTCCCATATCGACTCGAGCAACCAGACGCCCTTGCTTATCCTTCAAGTATAGTACCCGGTCTTCTAAGAGTATCGAGTAACCTTTCTCCATGAGTTGCCCCAAACTCAAAATGTTGGTCTTGAGATCTGGTACGTAATAAACATCTTGGATCGACCCTATCAAGCCATCCTTTTGTAAGTAACAGACCGTACCTTGGCCTTTGACCTCCACCTTTGATGCATCTCCAAACGACACATGACCATCTTCAATCTTTTGCATCTTTTTGAATAAGTACTCGTGATCGCACATATGGTTTCTTGCCCCTGAGTCGAGATACCACAGAGTGTCATTGTTGATATTGTCTTCATTTTGAGCCATCAAGAGAAAACCTTCATTCTCTTCATCTTCCAAGGCCAGGTTAGTTGTTTCTTCCACCTTTTTATCGGCTCGACAATCTTTTGCAAGATGCCCCATTTTACCACAATTATAACATTTGTCGGAGTACCAATCCTTCGCGTAGTGACCATACTTGTGACACTTGTAGCACTCGATATCGGAATAGTTCGATCGGCCGCCTCTTCCTCGACCGTGTTCTCTTCCACGCCAGTTTGGTTGACTCCACTGTTCCTTCTCCTAATAGTACCCTTCACGACTGATGCGACCATTTCCACGGCTTCCACGACCACGCCCTCTACCTCGAAAATTTTGAGAATAGAGTACTTTTTCGTCTTTAATTGGCGCCTTGTTTGAAGTGCTTGCTCTAGTGTCTCCTCCTTCTTTTTCTTCTTACGTTGTTCGTGTGCCTCGAGAGAACCGGCAAGCTCGTCGACTGTAAGCGTCGCAAGGTCCTTTGACTCTTCTATCGCGCACACAACATTCTCAAAATTTTCGGTTAAAGATCTTGAAATCTTCTCCATAACTCGTGCATCGGTTATCGCATCACCATTACGAATAAGTAGGTTTACCACGGCTTGTACACGTGTGATATAATCAGATACAACTTCTGACTCCTTCATCTTCATGCTCTCAAACTCGCCACGAAGAGTTTGGAGACGCACTTGCTTAACTCAGTCGGCTCCTTTGAACACTTTTTCTAAAATGTCCCACGTTTCTTTTGAAGTAGTTGCACCGGCAACCTTCTCAAAGCCTGACTCGTCAATGGCTCGGAACAACATGTATAGTGCCGCGTTATCTTTCGATCGTGTCTCTTTTAACGCCTTGTTTTGAGCCACCGTATATCCCGTGGTATTTGTTGGTTCTTCAAAACCTTCTTTGACCATCTCCCACAAATCTTGAGATCCGAGAAGAGCTTTCATTTGAATGCCCCAATTCTCATAATTCCCCTTTGTTAGTCGTGGTAGCGACATTTGACCCGTCACATTTGTCATGCGCTCTGATACCAATTTAATAACTCAAATTAAATCCACTAGAGTATTTAACTTTTGTATATTACTCTGAGTTATACTTTCAAACAAAACAACAATGCCTTTATATAGGCACTAAACAAAAAAAAAACTTATTAAAGAGCTTTTAAACAACGGAGTTTAAACTCAAACTGAAAACAAAAAAATTAAAGACCTTTTATTTTTTCAATTAATTTCTAATTTTAAGATCCATTAAGAATAGCATTCAAGTTTATTCAACAGTAATCATGCTTCCCTTTACGCCGCTGCTAATATATTCACGAAGAATGATCCAGAAGTTACGGCGATACTGGAAGTAAGCTCACTTGATAAGGATGAGTGCGAAGAGAAAAAAAAACAAACGGGTCTACACGGTTGTACAGCGGAAGAGGCATACCAGAATCAACATGTGAAAAGACTATCGGACCTAATTGTGAGGAGAATGGAAATTCAAGCACTCGAGAGTCTCGAATATTGGAGTACAAATACTCAAAAGGAATAGACAGGCGCCTCTGCACCAGTCCATTGGAGAATGTACGATATGGACTTTTCAATTGGAACCTCTCCACCAATCGGAGGAATAAACTCAACAACATCGTTGAACGCATGTGAAGGATGATCATCATTAGGTTTTGCGATACCACCAACGCTACCCAAAGGAGTTATATCAAAGACTCATAAGAAGATGGAGAAATAGCATCACCATCAACGGAAAGACGACCTGCAACAGAAATCTGATTGACCGCAGCACCGGAACCTGAGCTCACACTGGGAGGAGGAAAATCTACAGGCAACTCAGTAATAATGGCATCAACCTCAGAAGATCCTCCGACAACATGATCTGCCAAACCAACCGAAGAAGGAGATCTAACTCCTCCGAAAGCAAGGGTAGACTCGTTAACTTCTGCAAAAACAAACAAAACTAAAAGAGATCAATCAGCATTAAAGCTAGGTTTTTTCGGTTTTAAAAATAAAAATGGGGAAAGATAAATGAGAAGAATAAGTACCAGTCTCGAAGCAATTGCGTCATCCTATGAAGACTCTCAGAAGAAATGTTGTCCTCTGCATAAGTATTAACATCATCAAAAACGCTGTCATCTAAAAAAACTGGAATTCCAGAAGGAAAAGAAGAAGCCATCAGAACAAAAAGGAAAAAAGAAACATAAAACCAAGGAAAGACAGAATTTGATACCTATACCAGACGCGGAAGTAAATACGCGGTTGTTCAAACCAAAGGCTTGGCGAGGCAACGTTTCCCGATGAAGAAGCGCATAACGACTCGAAACACCAAATGCTATGTAATGTCCGTCCTAAAGTTCAGTATCCTTACTCCGAATTCCCTTTAGCGATAATGAAAAAAATGTAAAATATGGATACCATTTTATATGTCCTCCTAACCCCTAAGGGGCAATATCTAGCGTAGGTGTCAAGTTCACGTCCAAGTTTAGGAATACTATAGAATGTGAATGTTTGTAACTTAGCTAATATATTCTTTGGGAGCATTGGATAATTGAGGAAGTGCTCCTACAAGCATATAAATATATAATCTTAGCCTTAAAACTAAGGATCAAACTTAAAAATTCTATCAATGATGGGTAAGTTTTTTTTCTCGTGTCTCTTTACTTATGTTTTAGCTTAGTAGCGAGTTTTATCTCTACTTGCATGTAGTGGTCAACTTTTTAGCAGGTTTTGTGGATTTCCTTTGACCTTAATGGGTTTTACTATTAGTTCTTAAAAAAAAACGATCTAAGAATTTGAATCGACATCGATTGAAAATTTAATCGCACGAGCCTCTGTAAAATAAATTAAATATAAAATACATATCGTTATGAAAATCTTTGAAATGACTCGTTTGAGTCTAAAAACTATACAAATATAGGGTAAGAACGGGTAAAATTGTGACCCCATTTTCAAGCAGAATATTTTTAAAGGTAACTTTTATGTTATGGTTTTAAACATCCAAAGTCCGTTGATAAACCGATAAATAAATTACTTATTCATATACATGTGTGAACTTTGGAGGGTGATGTTGATTACCAGATGCGACTTTAAGATTATTATTTTAATATTTTTTAGATTCTACATTCCATATTCTAATTGCACGAGCAGCGATACAGCGACGACGTACATACTCATATAAGCATTAAGCAACATGACACTAATTAATTGTTAAGGATGAGTCAATATTATCTCAAATGCGATTATTTTCACTTGATGAGCGAGATACATGATACCTCAGTTATATTGATATACGTTTTGGAGGCAATATGCATATCAACTCAACAACGACGATTATCAATTGGAGACAAATTCGGTTGGATATTTTTAAAAATGTCGTTTTTTGTTTGCCGCTATAGCGAGGGGTATGGGTGCGCGTTAGTGGTCATCCCGACAGGTCATCTCTACGGGGTCTAGGGGCAGAAAAGTGCGATACAACGTCTCTTATGTATTTTTTCTATTTTTGTTATAGAAATCTAGTTCAATTTAGTTTAAAATTGAACAGACGCATCTACATCCATTGATGCCTCTTGGAGGTGTCTGTTGGAGATGAAGAGGCATCTCAAATGGACATGAATCTCCATATAAGTAGTGAAGATGTTCGCCTGTTCATATACATCAAAAACTCTATCTGTTTTTGTTCTTCTAAGCGTCATCATAAACTTTCTAACAATGTGTTCTTGGTTGGATCAAGGGGTACAAAACTTGAATCTAAATTTATTGTTATAGAGCTTAATTGTATCCTTAAGGCATTATTTTGCATATCCGTTGTAATCGTCAATTTAATTAGAATGGTCGAAATAATTGTCTAAAAAATCTTTTAGAACCTTAAAATCAGAAGTACAATATCTCTTTAATAATTTTTTGATCCTCTATTTTAGTACCATTTTACAACAAATTCCATATCACATTGATTATAATGATATTCACCTCAATCAGACACACACCACCTCATATTATATGATTGTGGGAGAGTGGTGGAATTCAGTTGTTAAAGATGCAAACATAAGTTCGATTTACTCAAACCTACAACGAGTTAGAGGATTAAGATGCACGATGTGCAGGGGGAGGAAGCACAGGTTGACTAAACCTGGATGTACCCCACCCCCCATCTTGCAAAACCTTATTAAGTTCGTATTTCACCCTAAAAAAAATAGTTTGTGGGTTATAAACCCAAACATGTCATTATCCAACAACAAAAAACCCAACAAAACAAACTGTTCACGAAAAACCCATTTGAAATCAGCTGTCTGAACTACCATTCTTTAAACCACTCTCATTTATTCTTCTCATTCAATTTGTAACGACATTTTTTCCCTCTTCAACCACTTCCCCAATTTCACCCATTCAGATAAAACAAAATCATAAGAATAATCTCCTGAAACAACATTATCTTCATCTTCATCTTCATCCATATCATCATGATCGTCATCATCATCATCATCATCATCATCCTCGTCATCATCATCTGCATCACCACCAGTACCTTCAGAATCAGAATCAAAAACTGAATTTCTTTTCTGAAGCGGTTGTTCATCATCATCAGTAGATTTACTCCCTTTCCCAAATCGTCCTTCTACTATTAACTCAGATCTATCTATTATATTCATTGTCTATTCTATTCTCTAACAATTTCAACATAGCCTAACATCGAAACAAAATAATTGAACAACATTAAAAATGGTGAAGAAACAAGAGAAAAAGAAAGATAAAAAGATCGACAAAAAACTTAATAAAACAGTTAAGAAACAAGATTCTCCAAAAGGTAAATCGAAGTTTCATTGTTCTTCAGTGATTATTTATGGTTGAAAATCAACATGCATCAATGATTTTTGGTTTCGTAATTTTGGTTTCATCAATGAATTTGCATAATAAGGTTTCATCTGTTTCGAAATCACTGGTTTCATAATTAGTCATCTTGGTTTCATCTCTTTGTAGCATGGTTTTAGGTTTTATCTGTTTTCACCTTATTTATTTACTTAATGGCTATTTTGATGGAACCAAAATTGGTTTCATCATCTTCACTGTATGGTTGGGACCAACTTTGTTGGTGTTTTTTACTTAATGGATATTTTGATGGAACCAAATTTGGTTTTATCATCTTCACTGTATGGTTGGGACCAACTCTGTTGGTATTCTTTACTTAATGGTTATTTTGATGGAACCAAAATTGGTTTCATCATCTTCATTGTATGGTTGGGACCAACTCTGTTGGTGTTTTTTACTTAATGACTATTTTGATGGAACCAAAATTGTTTTCATAAACTTCAATTTATGGTTGGGACTAGTTATGTTGGTGTTTCTTACTTAATGGTTATTTTGATGGAACCAAAATTGGTTTCATCATCTTCATTGTATGGTTGGGACCAACTCTGTTGGTGTTTTTTTACTTAATGACTATTTTGATGGAACCAAAATTGGTTTCATAAACTTCACTGTATGGTTGGGACCAGTTCTGTTTGTGCTTATGGTTTACTTATGGTTTAACAACATGGAAAAAAAGACTTACAAAATCGTATATGTGCTCGTTGCATCATTTGTGTGCGGAGGCACCTAACATAAAATCTTTGATACAGAAAAAGGAACAACATATGAAGGCCCTTGTTTCTTTTCCATTTTGGCGTTTCTTCAAACCGTTCTACGAAGGTACACTGCAAGAAGAAAAATTGAAGAAAAGGACAAAAGCAATTCAGATGATCTTAGGGTCATATTATAATAGTGTCAAGCGTGTGAAACCAGATTGTTTCAAGTTAATGAGAGTAAAGAATATGATATTGCAGACCACACCTGAACAATTCGCTGTGATTTTTGTTCTACAAATGATGAAGGATGTAGATATAGCCAAAGATGATGAGCTGGAGAAAAAGGTTAACATGTTTGCGGTCGAGTATTTTAAGGGAGATAAGAAGATGAGGAAAACTGATATTCTGAGAGCTTTGATGGAAACTGCAGCAGATGAAACCAAAGCTGAAGACTTCGTCAAGCTATTCGTCATCTATCTCTTGGTTTCGATATTTGTCCCAAACAAAGGTGGGTAGAATCTGACTTCAAAATACTTGTACCAAGTATTTGAGATGAATAAGGTGTGTTGGCCAGATATTTTTCATGAGTATCTAATTGAGTTGATAATAAAAACTGAAGAAGTTGATGATGTATCGGGTTGCGTCATTTACCCATTGGTAAGTTAATTTTTGTTTCTTTTGATTCATAAGTTGTTTGTTTTTTATTTTTCCTGAGTTTGATTACTAAGTTGAATGTTGTGTATTTTTTTTTTCAGTATTGGTTTGCCGAGATGTCAAACATCACCTTAAGACAGGATGGGCACGGTATGTACGCAAGGTTCGCTAGATGGAACCTAGATGAAATAAGCAAGGCAGTATGTGGATAATTTTGATGATGTAAGCAATAAACCAGAAATTTTCTCAAATGTAAAAGCAACAATAGGTCTTGTTTGTTTATACTTTTTAGTGTCTGAGAATTAAAAATTTCCATCATTTATTTGGTTCCACCTTATTCTAGATGAAAACAAATGACCATCGTTTATTTAATTCCACCTTATTCCAGATGAAAAACATGATGAAATCAAAAAAAGTTCCATAACTTTTCTTGTGTTCTGCAGATGAATGTGGGTCACCGTCAGGGATAGTTCTTGCTTCCATATAATGAACAAGAAATACGCTTGGTCCAGTGTATAAAGGAAGAAGATATTCATGTTAAAGAGTACATTGATCGTGAACTGCAGGTTGGTGATGGAAATAAAGAGGGTAATGCAACTGAAGAGAATGTTGGTGCTAGAAATGAAGAGAATCTGGAAATGAAGATAACCCTTACAATAAGTGGGCGAGAATTTTGATTGAAAAACTTACAACCATTGGTAACAATAGGATTTATGAAGAAGATCAATCAATTATGGCCAAATATGATGCTGAGGAGAGGTTACAACTAGTGATGAAGACTTACATGAGACAGAAATGTAAAAAAGATGAAACAGAAACGGTTTCGAACCGTGAAGAAACGGTACCTAAAACGTTTTCGAACAGTGAAGAAGATGTGGAGGTGATATGTTAAATATTAGATGTGTTAAATATGTTCTTGTTTATTTATATGTGTTGGGTTAATGATAGTTCCATTTGAATAGATTGGTATGAATTTCTTTTTTAATGAAACCAGAAAAGTTTCATTTGAGAATTATATTAAGTTAGATATGTTAATATCTAACATATGTTAATATTGCAGGATATGATAAGCAAAGCTATAAATATTGTGGATGACATGATAGAAAAAGAAAGGGTTTTGCGGCAAGAAGAAACAGAACAAGATGCTGGCGATGTTGTGATTGAACAAGAAAAAGATTTATTGGTTGAAGATGGTGAACAAAAGAAAAAGTATGATAATGTTGTTTTCGAAGATAATGCTGAGGTGATAATTTACTTTGATTTGATTTGATTTTTTTGTTGTCAATGAATCTGATTTTTTTGAAATCAATAAATCTTGCAGGTAATGAATCTGCCTGAAGAAACACAACAAGATGATGCAATGGAACCAGAAAAGGTTTCAACACATGAAGTTCAGATTCAAGGTTTGATTGAAGATTTTGAAGGTTGTTTGTTGGAACCAGAAAAGGTTTCATCAACTGAAGGCAAAGTTCAGGAGCAACAAGTGATGGAACCAGAAAAGGTTTCATCATCTGAAGGAAAAGTTCAGCGGCTGATTGAAGAGGTTTCGGAGTTAACTCCGAACACAATTGAAGAATTGAAGGTGGTTGAGCAAGTTGAATCTAAAATCAACAAAGCGAAGCAAGCGATATATAATATAATAAAAGAAGTTTTGGAGATAACTCCAAACACAGCTGAAGATATCAAGGTAGATGAACGAGTTGAATCTTCTTTGTCGAAGACTGAATTGAAGAGTATATCTGAATTGACTCCAGACACAATAAAAGATATCAGGTGGATGAGCAAGTAGAATTGGAAGCCAAGAAAATTTCTTCGTCAAAGCCAGAGATCGAGATTGAAGTGTCAACTCAGGGTTCAATTGATGAAAATGTTCTTCATCAAATGGAAGATGAATATGCAAAGAAGGGTTCTACATCAAAGCCAGAAAGTAAAGGCATGTGCTACTATTCAGTTATACACATGGCAAAAGATGTAATTGATTTAGAAGATGATATGCCTCATTTTGGCTTGGGATTGACGCAAAGTGACAGTGACAAAGAAGATAGTGAGCATGAAGACGTCAGTCCCGAACAAAAGGTGGGTAACATAATATCAAGAATGAGGAAAAACAGAAGGAATATGCAAGCACCTGTTAAGATGCAGGATTATACACCTGGGGAAGTTAAGAAGAAGAAAAGAAACAAGAGTCGTTGTGTTAGCAGAAAGCACTCTAAAAAGTTGGAGAAGAAACAAACAGAAAAAAATGAGGTGAAGTTGAAAGAAGTTGACAACTTGAAGATTCTGTAGGTACTCGACTCAAATCAGAAACCGCTCATGTGCAGATATGTTAAAATGCAGAATGAAAGGTAAATGGCATTCATACTATTTAGTTTTTTGGTTTCATAATTTCAGTGTTGAAAGCAAAATGAGAATACATTTCTTTCAGTTTCTTTTCTTCTTCTTTAATCATTAATTTGTTTTTCAACAATTTAACAACAGTGATATGACATGGGAGAAAAAAGAGCTTGGATTGTACATAACGGGAAGGAATATGAATAACTTGATAAGAAAAGGTGACATCGCCGGCGATGTGATTGAATTTTACATGCTGAAATTGCAAAAAAAAACATATCAAAGAAAAACTTGAAACCATATGGTAATCTTAAGTACAAAAGGGAAGTTTTTCTAAGAACATATGTCTATATAAGTTTCCTCTAAATTCTCTTATACAAGTGTTTTTTTGAAACCAAATTAGAACTTGTTTTTTGATTTTTTACTGAATTTCATACATTACACTCAATCGGGCAAAATTGTCACTCTGCAATTGAAGCTTTCATCGACAACATGGATTACAATCCAGAATTTATATTTGTTATATTGCTCAAAAAACTTGGTGAAAAGTTGTACCACTGGACATGCTAGCTTTTGATAATGAGACTGGAGAATTCTCTCACTACAACTCCATAGCTGAAACTGAAGATGAATGCAGCAAAAGTGCTGAAAGCATGAAAAAAAGAATGGTGTCAGCATTCAAACAACATATTGCAAAGCTCTCACTAGACCCGGCAAGTCAATCAAAAGAATTCGTAATGAACACCCCTTTGTGTTGTCAGCAAGATGTGTAAGTGCTTTAAAAGAACTTGTGTTTAGAGATCTTTCTTCACTATCTTCATTTCACTCCTTTTTTGTTTTGTTCAATTTAAAGATCTTGTTTTGATAATTCAGGAATGATTGCGGCTTTCATGTTTGCTATTACATGAAGAGCCTCTTGAAAGGAAATTTTTCGTCCGAAGGGCATATAAAACAAAAGGTGCATAACAAGTTCTTCTTTGCAAATCGACCTTTTGTGTTAATGTAGAATGAACTTCAAACACATATTGCGACGACTTGGTGACACTGTATTCACAACCGTGCATCTTGTTGTTGTAGACCTCAATTTTAAATTCTGTACATAAAGGTTCTCGCCACTTCAATAATGTTGGACATTCCTCACGACATACACACATTTGATTCATAAGCTTCACTCTGATCTCATCAACCATGATGGTTATAGGCTTCTCTCTCTCTTCAAGGATCCAACTATTGAAACTCTCAGAGATATTAACGGTAACGGTGACCCAGGAAATAAACACTTGCCCATTTATAAACCGGAGCTCTACTCAGATAATCTTGTAACTTCTGATTTTTGACCTGCAACAACTTCTCCCAGTTCTCTGAAAATTATATATGTGTATTAGCATACGCACATTTTTCAAACAATCCCAGCACATAATTGTTACAAACCTTATTGGTCTTCGGAAAGTATGTATTGATATTGTTCTTCATATGCCAATAACACTAACCATGAACAACATTAAGGAATATAGCAGGAATTTGATTCACCAAACCACTACCTCGATCACTCACAAAAGTAAGCTTTTTGTGCAGAGGAGAAATGACTCTATTCAAATTCTCCAAAAACCATTTCCAATTCGCGTCATTCTCCGATAAAACCACAAAATAAGCTAAAGGATAGATTTCTGAAACAGAACAGGAAAAAATATTTCAGCATATAAAAATGATAAAACCAACAGAAACAAATAGAATGCTTAAGAAACTTAGCGTCATTCCCGGTTAGACCTGTTGCTGCCATGAAATGACCAAGGTATTTGCTCTTCAAATGGGATACATCAAGGAATAATAAAGGACGGCAGTAATTGAATCCATGGATGCATGCTCCAAAAGAGATAAACAATCTCTGAAATTTTTGAGTCCGATTTTCAACTTCCAAAACAACACGAGATCCGGGATTGGTTTCAGTCAATTTGTTGGTATACCATTTCAAGTAGATAAATGATTTCTCGTTCTCTCCCCATGTAATATTCAATGCATGCCTCTTCCCTGCATATGCATAATAACGACTAATTCAAAGCCATACTCTCTTGTAAACTGATTCATAATATCCTTTGTCTTCTTCTTTGGATTCTGTTTAATCTCTTCGAGAATCAAGTTACTAATTAGTTTCTTCGACACATGTGGTCTGTTTACAACTCCACCACAACAAGTATGCTTCTTATTTAACTCCTTGATAATAAAAGGACTACCTTCAACACCATCAATAGAAACAACATATATATGCCATTCACATTTCTCTTCTTCCTTCTTAGCACAACATGCACCAATCCTCAACTTCTCATTCCTTGTCGTCTTAAATGAATACCTAGATGTTGCATGATATTTCAAAAAATCAGAACGATCTTTTTGAACACCTCCCGTAAACACCTGATTGACTGATAAACATATTTTTGTGTCTAAATTGCGCTCGATTTTCTATTGTGATAGTGTTCGATTTTGTACTTATTATGGCTTTTTATGTCTTTGTAGGTATTTTTGAGAAATAAATAATTTGGGGAAAATCGGCTCGAAAAGTGATAAAGGCACCTGGAAAAATTACTAAAGGCACCCAATAAAGTTGATAAAGGCACCCACAAGTTGGATTGGGGGCACCCCCTCTTTTGAATTTGAAACCGAAAATAGCGGGAAACATATTTGTTATCGGGGGAAACTCCTGTTGATTTTGTGTTACGTGTTTTTAGTGATTTGGGGTAATTCTAATTCACCCAAGTGAAGTTAATCAACCATAATACACCAACACACGTCACAATACGTGTTTCAGCCGGAAAAATTGGCAACAGGAATGAATCGAGCCAGAAAAAGGTATTTGGTTCTGTTTCGGATTTGGAGTTGTTTTTGGAATCCTTATCGGTTAAGAAGAGTTGCTAGGGTCTAGTAATGCTTTATAAAGCAAAGAGAGTCGAAGAGAAAGCCATAGGGAAGAAGCCGCAACAAAGAAAAAAATTCAGGAAAAACCCGAGTTCTGCTGGTGAAGAAGAAGGTGAAGAATATAAGTCTCCATAGAACTTTCGCTGATACTGTCGCTAACGCAGTCCCTCAAGCAGTCCTACTTCTGTAGCAGTGCAAGTCCGTTCTTTTCTCCTCTCTCATTTTCCTTCTTCTGTAACACAGAGAACACTTCTCTGTAACGCTTATAAGCGTCTCTGTTCTCCTGTGTTACTATTATTTCACCATTGTAAGCACTTTTGAGCTATGAAATATATTTTTGAGGGTGTTTCCAATACAATGAGGAGATAAACCTCATCTATGAGGCGACGGAGGAAGCTAATTTTCCAAAGATTATGTGGTAGTATTTATTTAATTAATTTATGCAATTAATTTATGATTAATTGCCTTGGTTAAAAATTGTTTTAATGATTTTTGTTAAGCAATTGTGATTTTCTTAGATGGTACATGCTTTGGCCTAGGTTTTAGATGTTCCATGCTTTTGTTATACAATTGTTATTTTGAAAATCTACTTGTTGCTATATTTTAGAATCAAATTAAATATTAGAATTGCATAATTATAATTATTGAATTTAATCACTTTAAAAATTGGAAAATAGTGGAATCCTAGCCTCAGTTTCTTTCAACTTTGTTATCAATTTTATTTGAATTTTCCTATTTTTAGTCTTAGAAATTAGATTTAAAAAAAAATCTTCACAAGTCTTGAATGAACCATTATTTACCACTATAAAAAACATATCAATTTTTGGCACCGCTGACGCGGACTTGTTTTTAGAAAAAGAAAATTAGGTTTAGTTTAATTTAGGATTTATTTTTAGTTTTTTGTTCTTTTTTTACGCGGACTAAAACGAAAAGGAGAAATTGCTATAAAAAGGAAGTAGAGCCAAAGAAGGAAAGAAAAGAGGATTCCAAAAGCAGTGAAAAAGATTTTATTTTATCTTTTAGAATTATTTTTTTATTTTTTTGTTTTTAGTTTTTATTTTTAGAAACTGTATTAGGGTTTGGCTATTATTTTTGTAATTATTTTAGGAATTTTTCTGTTTTTCTTATTTTTGGACTTTGGACTTTGGACTTTGAACATTATTATTAATTTTTAAACCCTACAGAAGGGTATTTAAATATAAACTGCAACAGGGAAGGATGACAATTACGATATTGTCTCGGCCCCTCGGGTTCGTACACTAACACAAGAGTTGGTGGCCTGAGTCGACTACAACCGATTCATCCCCCGTCTGGTACGGGAGGTAAGACTCGATCAACCCACGAATCCCTGCAAGTGGGTTTACTGTATTCCTTCATATGCATATATGTTGAGGAATTGAATACGAAATTTATTTTCTAGTAAAGGGCAGAAACTGGTCATATAAGATAAGGGTTCGGATTTCATCACCGTATCCTTTCTGCCCGCCTTAGGAACACATTACCTAACGCGAACCTAAGCCTGACTAGAAAGAGACCTATAGGGTATCGAGCTTATTGGAAAATCATTCAAACGAACTGTATTGGTTACTTTATTAGCCTAACTCAAGGTTCAAGAAGATTATTTTAAGTTGATTAGAGCCGCCTTGTAACCAGGGAAAAGTGCCAAAGAGACAGGGTTATTAAAGCTCCTTAGATCTTATTCTGTTTCTCTTCAACTTAATCTATTTCAGATCGTTCTGAGATATTCGCTAAAATTGTAACTAGTTGCCTTTTGGAAGAATAAAAGATGGTCTAGAAACAATCTAAGTGGAGCCATCATGCTTTTTGTTTGCTAGATTCAATAGGTTTGATTTGGTTGAGTCGGCCTTGTTTTTTTTTGTTTAGAATTCCCTTTCGATTAGGAGTTATTGCATACCCAGTGAGCGTGCCTGGAGAAGAGATTCTATTGGTCGTTTGATCAGTGACGAGAATAGAAACTCTGTTTTTGAAAGTGAGAATTTAGGAAACCTTTCTTTTGAGAGCCCTATTTTTGGAAACTTTAGTTTTGAGGATTTGTCTCTTAGTGAGGAAGTTATTCCTAATTTTCCAGTTGTGCCAGAAATGACAACCTTAAAATATTTGTTGAATCCTACTAGGAATTCTCGTCCATCATGTATTAAGTTAGCTGAAACTCAAGCAAACTATGAGTTGAAACCTGGGACCATACAGATGCTCCCACTCTTCTTAGGAAAAGAAAATGAAAACCCTTACTTTCACATCAGGGGTTTTGAAGAAGTATGTAGTACCTTAAGTATTCACAACATGTCTGATGAAGCTTTGAAACTTAGGTTATTTCCTTTTTCCCTAAGAGACAAGGCCAAATCTTGGTTATATAGTTTGTCATCTGAATCCATCGAGACATATGAACAACTTACCACTGCCTTTTTATCTAAATTTTTCCCTAGGCACAAAATATCATCTATTAGGCAAGAGATTTCCACATTTGTGCAGCAAGAGGGAGAATCTTTTTATAGGTATTTGGAAAGGTTCAACGATATAGTAGAACAATGTCCCCAACACGGTTTAGAAAAGCTTAGACTAGTCCAGATCCTTTATGAAGGGCTAGATTATCCAACAACGACCATGGTTGAGTCATTGTGTTTAGGGAATTTAGAGAGTAAAACTATTGATGAGGCAACGACATTTTTGAATGAAATTGCCGAAAAGACTCATCAATGGGAATGTAGTAAGGAACCCCAGAGAAAAATTCTGTTGAGCAGATGTAATGTCAATAGGGTAGATGGAATTCTTGAATCAGATGCCAGAATTGCAGTTATAGCAAAAAGGTTAGAAGCCTTAGAATTAAGTCAATCTAGTTGTGGAATAGAACCCAAGTCATATTGGGAAGGACAAACTGTTGAAGAGCAAGCCCATGCTCTTTACAATAACACTAGATATGATAACCGTCAGAAGTTTGACGCATATTCAGAAACCTATAACCCTGGTTGGAGAAACCATCCAAATTTTTCTTGGTCTAAGGGCCAAAATCAAGGTCAGTCTAGAACCCTCAGGTTCCCCCAGGTTTTGGTTATACTTAGAATTCTTCTAGTCCAGCACAATTTCAGAATCCGTTAGAAAAGACGGTCATGAGTTTAGCAGATACGGTCGCCACATTAGCTCAGAACACTAAAGATTTTCAGCAATTTGTCAATCAAAGTTTACGAGAAAATCAAAAGATTATTCAGGATAACAGTCAGGCAATTTCCAATTTAGAAAACCAGGTTGGTCAAATCGTTGAGTCTTTGAGAGAAAGAGAAAAAGGAAAGTTCCCTAGTCAACCACAACCCAACCCAACCCTAGAGGAGTTCATGAGTTTTCTTATGGTGAGTAATCATCAAACCATGTGAATTAGATTAAAACCCTTAGGAGTGGTAGAGTAGTAGACAATAAGGTAACCTTGCCCGATAGTGAACATGTTGTAGTTTACCCTTTTGAGCCTATAGTTGAAGAGACTGATAAAGTCTCTAAAAAGTCCAATGTGTTTCCCGTTGAACCCGATTTTGTGCCCAAAGCCCCATTCTCACAACTTCTAGTACCAACTAGGAAGGAATCCAACTTTAATGATATATTGGAGATTTTTAAGCAAGTCAACATTAATCTTCCTTTATTAGATGCAATTAGAAAGATTCCTACTTATTCCAAGTTCCTTAAGGATCTTTGTACGCGAAAGCGAAAGCTTAGTGTACAAAAAATAGCCTTTATAGCTAGTCATGTGAGTTCAATTATCCAGAACAACACAACTCCTAAGTACAAAGACCCAGGTTCCCCTATCATTTCTTGCACCATAGGTAACTACAATGTGGAGAAAACGTTACTTGACTTAGGAGCTAGTGTGAATTTACTTCCATATCATGTGTACCTCCAGCTAGGACTTGGTGACCTAAAACCTACCCCGATAACACTTCAGTTAGCTGATAGATCTGTTAAAATTCCTCATGGTATTGTCGAAGATGTTCTTATTGAGGTCGATAGGTTTATTTATCATGTGGATTTTGTTATCCTAGATACCCAACTTGTTCCTGACCCAGAAAACCAGATACCTCTGATATTAGGTCGCCCGTTTTTAGCTACATCTAATGCGATCATTAACTGTCGAAATGGTATTATGAATTTGTCTTTTGGTAATATGACTATTGAACTGAATATTTTTTCATATTAATAAGCAACCCTCTGAGTTAGATGACACATGCATTGAAGAGGTGAACATGATAGGAACATTAGTTCAAGATTCATTACTAAACATCTTATCTGAAGATACACTAGAGAATTGTTTAACCCATTTTGGCTTAGATTTCGACGATATTAGCACCATTGATCAAGTGAATGCTATGTTAGACTCTACCCCTGTGTTAGACACTAATAGATGGAAAGCTAAGTTCGAACCACTACCAGTTTCTAATTCTACCTTAATTTCTTCTTTAGAAGAGCTTCCTAAGTTGGACCTCAAACCATTGCCAAATACTCTGAAATATGTGTTTTAGGCCCATCCGAGATTTTACCTATAATTGTAGCATCTGAATTGGATAGTGATCAGGAAAGTAAGCTAGTGACTGTACTTCAAGACAACAAGGAAGCTTTAGGGTAGACCTTAGTAGACATTAAGGGTATAAGTCCTACTGTTTGTATGCATCAGATTCATTTATAGGATGACACCAAACCTTCTAGGGAGATGCAACGTCGATTGAACCCTAATTGAAAGAAGTATTTCGAAACGAGGTGCTTAAGTTGTTTGATGCGGGTATTATCTACCCCATTTCAGATAGTAAGTGGGTCAGCCCCGTTCAGGTTGTTCCCAAGAAATCAGGTATCACTGTAGTCCAGAATGAAAACAATGAATTAATCCCAACTTGAGTGACCACGGGGTGGCGTGTTTGTATTGACTATAGAAAATTGAACAAGGTCACAAGGAAGGACCACTTTCCCCTTCCTTTCATCGACCAAATGCTAGAACGATTATCTGGACATAGTCATTATTGCTTGTTAGATGGCTACTCTGGTTATAATCAGATTGTTATTGCCCCAGAAGACCAAGAAAAAACTACTTTTACCTGTCCCTTTGGTAACTTTGCGTATAGACGCATGCCTTTCGGGTTGTGTAATGCACCCGCTACTTTTCAGCGTTGCATGATGAGTATATTTTCTGACATGGTAGAACGGTTTTTAGAGGTCTTTCTGGATGATTTTTCAGTGTTTGGTTCATCTTTTGATGAGTGCTTGCATCATTTGACATTAGTGTTGACTAGATGTAAGGAAAAGGATTTAGGGCTTAATTGGGAGAAATGTCATTTTATGGTTCAATCAGGAATTGTTTTAGGGCATATCATATCTTCTAAGGGTATAGAGGTAGACAAAGCCAAAGTTAACCTTATTAAGAATTTACAGGTTCCCAAACCCATAAGAGATATTAGGTCATTCTTAGGGCATGGAGGTTTTTATCGTCTATTCATTAAGGATTTTAGCTTGATTTTTTGACCTCTTTGCAATTTGCTTACAAAAGATATTAATTTTGTCTTTGATGATGCTTGTTTAGAGGCTTTTGAGAATCTGAAGACTTTACTCACTACCACCCCCATAGTTCAGGCACCTAACTAGAACCTACCTTTTGAAATCATGTGTGATGCTTCAGATTATGCTATAGGTGTCGTGCTAGGTCAACGAGAAAAAACAAATTACTTCATGTGATTTACTATGCTAGCAAAACTATGAATGATGCCCAAATGAACTACACCACCATAGAAAAGGAATTGTTGGCCATTGTTTTTTCCTTAGACAAGTTTAGATCTTATCTCTTAGGTTCTAAGGTCATAGTCTTTACTGATCATGCTGCTTTGAAGTATCTTCTGTCCAAAAAGGTTACTAAACCTAGATTTATTAGATGGATCCTTTTGTTACAGGAATTTTTTCTAGAAATTAGAGACAAAAGTGGTGCAGAAAATGTAGTAGTAGACCACTTGTCTAGGCTAGTTTTTGATTTCCCTGATGATTCCCCTCCTGTGAGGGATAGTTTCCCTGATGAACCACTTTTTCTTGTTTCCCAATTACCTTGGTATGCGAATATAGTGAACTATCTTGTTACTGGTCGAATGCCCCAACATTGGGGTAAACAAGATCGTTTAGGTTTTTAGCCGAGGTTAAGCATTTCTTTTGGGATGATCCTTATCTGTTTAAGTATTGTCCAGACCAGATTATTAGGAGATGTATACCTGAGAGTGACCAGTCCAGTATTATTTCCTTTTGTCATGATCATGCTTGTGGGGGTCATTTTAGTATTAAGAAAACCGCTGCTAAGATGTTGCAGTGTGGATTCTATTGGACTTCGTTGTTTAAAGACACCCACCATTACTTTGTTACTTGTGAAGGTTGCCAGAAGTTAGGAACAATTTCCCGTATAAATATGATGCCTTTGAACCCTATTCTAGTTATTGAGGTCTTTGATGTGTGGGGCGTTGATATTATGGGTCATTTTCCTAATTATTTTGGTTATGTTTACATCCTTGTCGTTGTAGATTATGTGTCTAAGTGGGTTAAGGCGGTTTCGTGTAGAACAAATGACCACAAGGTTGTGGTCCAGTTTTTGAATGATAACATATTTGCACGTTTTGGTACACCGCGGGCTATAATTAGTGATGGAGGGTCGCACTTTTGTAATCGACCATTTAGGCTTTTGATGAAGAAATATGGTATTACCCACAAAGTAGCTACCCCATATCACCCACATACTAGTGGTCAAGTAGAGGTTTCCAACAAGGAGATAAAACGTATTCTCGAGAAAACAGTTAATCCTAATCGGAAAGACTGGTCATTGAGGCTTACTGATGCCTTATGGGCTTACCGTACTGCGTTTAAGACCCCCATTGGAATGTCACCTTATCGTCTAGTTTTTGTCAAGGCATGTCACCTTCCCGTCGAGATAGAGCATAGATCATATTGGGCTGTAAAGCAATTTAGTTTTTCGCTTGACAAGGCGGGAGCTCACAGGAAGCTCTAGCTCAATGAGTTGGACGAGATTCGTAGAGATGCATACGATAGTGCTAAGGAGTATAAGAAAAAAATGAAACTTGTGCATGATAGAAATATCTTAAGAAAGTCATTTTCTCCTGGTCAGAAAGTTCTTCTGTATGATACCCGTTTGCATCTATTCCCCGGGAAGTTGCGCTCTCGGTGGACGGGTCCTTTTATAGTTCGCATTATTTTTCCTCATGGTGTTATTGAGATTGAGACACTGGATGGTATTAGTTCTTCAAAGGTTAACGGTCAGAGATTGAAACCCTTTTTAGAGCCTTTTCCTGCAGGTGATATTGAGGAGGTCCCTCTGGAGGACCCTTCTTACCTTGATTGACCATCAAGGATGTTGTTGTACATTAGTAAGTTCTTGTAGGTTCTTGTTTTTATTTTTCTGTCTTATTCTCCAAAGAAGGATTGTTACGTTTCACCCATGTACTATCTTTCTGACTTACCTTTTTATTCCTCTAGTTACCTATATTTTTGGTATTGCACTTTATTTTGAAACATTGAGGACACTGTTTGATTTAAGTTTGGGGGTAAGGGAGAAACTTTTTAGTGCAATAATAAAAACTCCAAAGTTTAGAATCTTGTAAACAATTCAGGATGACACTAACCATTCTAGGTAGATGGAAAATTAGCTCTTTTTATATAGGAATTGGTGTGCCCATTGAAATGGTCTATTCATAAAAAGGACAGAGTTCAGATGTTAGAAATAACATGATAGTTGTCACCATATCTCGGAGTCTATCTCAACCATGTCACTTTCTGATTTTATTTTTCCAATTTGTGTTTCTCTAAGTGATTTGGTGGGGCCCAGTATCGAATTGTTATCGCCGCCAGGATGAAATAGAGTGTTGAGATCAAGCCCCATTTTTAGTTTTGTTTCTAAAAAAACTAAAAAAAAATCGAGTATTGACACTTTGATAGCAATATGTGTGTGTTATCCCTGTCTCCGTCGCCTAAGCAAGCGTGGAACGCATGATCCATGGGAACTATCATGTAAGATGCTGATAAGGACCATGCGCTTGGATTCAATTCGATCCAATCATGTTGTCAGTACATTTATAAGTGTTTTTATTTTCAATAAGTCGATCATTGGAACCCTTGTATATACTAGTTGAATCGATAATGATTAAGACCAGTGGGAACGTATCTCAATCCATTAGGATTCATCCTGGCACTGACCTTCAGACAGATATGGGAAACACCGTTCACCTTAGTCAACATGCGCAAACTTCATATTTTCCACATCCATCTTCTAGATCTTTTCATGTGATTGAACTTTGATAGATTCTGAGCATCGTGGTTGAACGACTATCTGAGTAGAGCTTTGTTTTCTTATATATGAATTTTAGTATGCTTGAGTAAAAACTCATGTACAGCAATTGGACTCATATAGGGTAATGATTCCCATAGACGAAGAATTTAGTATGCCAACTAAATAGCTTGTTTAGTGTCTATCCTCAATCGTTCACGAGTAGCTAAAATTTGGAGTAAAGGTTTTGTGGGTATACCTCTTGTAAACCCTCACGAGACAAAACTCGTCCACTAGGGACACCTAGGGGTTTAAAGGCTTATTACATATGCTAAATCTAGTCGCGATTCCTGCGAAGTGAGTTAGGATTTTATTTTCTAGATTAGATTTGCTTGAGGACTAGTAAATAGTAAGTTTGAGGGTATTTGATAGACACATTTTTGTGTCTAAATTGCGCTCGATTTTCTATTGTGATAGTGTTCGATTTTGTACTTATTATGGCTTTTTATGTCTTTGTAGGTATTTTTGAGAATTAAATAATTTGGGAAAAATCGGCTCGAAAAGTGATAAAGGCACCCGGGAAAATTACTAAAGGCACCCACAAGTTGATAAAGGCACCCCCTCTTTTGAATTTGAAACTGAAAATGGAGGGAAACATATTTGTTATCGGGAGAAACTCATGTTGATTCTCTGTTACGTGTTTTTAGTGATTTGGGGTAATTCTAATTCACCTAAGTGAAGTTAATCAACCAGAATATCACCAACACACGTCACAATATGTGTTTCAGCCAGAAAAATTGGCAAGAATGAATCGAGCCGAAAAAAGGTATTTGGTTCTATTTCGGATTTGGGGTTGTTTTTGGAATCTTATCGGTTAAAAAGAGTTGCTAGGTTTTACTAACGCTATATAAAGCAAAGAGAGTCGAAGAGAAAGCCATTGGGGAGAAGCCGCAGCAAAGAAAAAATTTCAGGAAAAACCCGAGTTCTGCTGGTGAAGAAGAAGGTGAAGAACATAAGTCTCCAGAGAACTGTCGCTAACGCAGTCCCTCAAGCAGTCCTACTTCTGTAGCAGTGCAAGTCCGTTCTTTTCTCCTGTCTCATTTTCCTTCTTCTGTAACGCAGAGAACACTTCTCTGTAACGCTTATAAGCATCTCTTTTCTCCTGTGTTACATTATTTCACCATTGTAAGCACTTTTGAGCTATGAAATATATTTTTGAGGGTGTTTCCAATACAATGAGGAGCTAAACCTCATCTCTGAGGCGACGGGGGAAGCTAATTTTCCAAAGATTATGTGGTAATATTTATTTAATTCATTTATGCAATTCATTTATGATTAATTTCCTTGGTTAAAAATTGCTTTAATGATTTTTGTTAAGCAATTGTGATTTTGTTAGATGGTACATGCTTTGGCCTAGGTTTTAGATGTTCCATGCTTTTGTTATACAATTGTTATTTTGAAAATCTACTTGTTGCTTTATTTTAGAATCAAATTAAATGTTAGAATTGCATAATTATAATTATTGAATTTAATCACTTTAAAAATTGGAAAATAGTGGAATCCTAGCCTCAGTTTTCTCTCAACTTTGTTATCAATTTTATTTGAATTTTCCTATTTTTAGTCTTAGAAATTAGATTTAAAAACAAATCTTCACAAGTCTTGAACAAACCATTATTTACCACTATAAAAAAACACATCATTGACACCTTGAAAAATGCCTAACCAAAGCGCAGACTTCAATGGTTCTTTAACTTTATTACGGACATCATAATCAACTAAATTTGTAAGCATGCTCGAAAGGTATAATTCCTAAACTTCGTGGCTGCTCAAAAGGTATGATTACTGAACTTCCTGAACAAGAACTAGAGGACTCATCTCTATGCCTTACATGTAACTCAAGAGATGGAAGCTTATTAAACAAAGTAAACAGAGCAACCGATTGGAGATCAAAATCACAATTGATAACCTTTTGCTGATCACCAACTTTGTGGAAAATTTCTATAGAAAGAACAGAGAATTGACATCAACTTGAACATATACTACCCTTCAAATCATAAACAGATGCTTGTAGACCAATACGAAACGATAATGTATCCTCTTTATGAGATATAACCGCGAGAACAGATTCCATAATCTCTACAGGACAAAGTATGAAACCAAAAAAAGTTTCACTAGATGTGAATATAAACAACAACAACAAAATTTGAATAATAACATCAACAACATAACAATTTTGATTCCAATAGATTTGAATAAGAACATCAACAACATAACCAGAGAAATCGTAAAATCAAATGGATCTGAGTTTCATAATCAACATAAACTCAAAAATTCAAACAAAATAAAAAACAAAATCAATTACCTGAAAAGTAGAATTTCAGTTTCCGATAAATGATTGAACTAAAACAATAGCTTGAGCCGAATGAGAATATGATCAAATTGAAAGAATAAACTGTAACTTCAGTTGGATTCTTCAAACCATTATCTACTCTCACTGACGACTGATTCGAAGGACAAACTGAAAAGTTTCATAATCAATATCAACTCAAAAATTAAAATACAATCAAAATCATAATAAAAAAACCAAAATCAAGTAAAATCAAAATCAAAATTACCTGATGAAAGATCCGACTATTTGTAACTTGTCTTCTGTTCTTCAATTAAACAGAAAGGAAAACGAGATTTTTTGAGACTTATTCAATGGATTTATTTAGAGAAGATCTGTTTGAATTGAAACCCTAGAATCTAAGAAGAAACGAAGATTTTGAGAGAGAAATTTTTTTTCTTCCTGAATCAGATTCTGTTATATTTGGAGAAAATTTGATTTTCTCTCACCAAGATTTGATTTCATCGATATTTCCTTTTGAAGCACATACATTATATAGGGAAGGGAAGCTTGGGTATTTTAAAATTAACTAAAAACTAAAGTTATTCATTATTAAAAAAAATGAAGTTTTTATATCATTTATATTTCAAATGGTTTTTATTTAAAAAAAAAATAATATGGAAGGAGTTTTTATATGGGAGGTATGATCACCTTGGGCTTTTATTCCATATTATGTAAAATACCAGTTTAGTCCATCAATCTGTATCAATTTAGTCCACCAAGCACAACAGTTTAGTCCACCAAGAAGAACAGAGAAAGAAAAGAGAGGGAGTGTTAGCTATTTAGCTGAGATTGAATGCAATTATTATTCACAAGATCAACTATCTTTAAGAATTAGGTAAGGATTTTTCATCTATACTTCTATCATCCACAGGAGCAATACCTAAATAGTTATAACTTCTATTTCATGTTACTTAGTTAGGTTTTACAGAACTCGAAAGAACTTATTGATGTTAACTGTTTTCTAGGGTTCTGGTTGTTGTTTGGGTTAGATTTTAATTGATACTTAATACTTTTCTAAGATTCACGTTGTTGTGTGGAACGATGGTGATGTATGGAGGGTTGTTCTTGATACCCGGAGCCTTGTAGAAAACCAGGAGTTTGGAATTTCGTCACCAAGTTGGTAAACAAGTAAAATATAGAATTTTAAGAGATGGGGATCAAGTTGTTTCCCTGTTACTCACTACATCAACGTTTATTATATATGGTTCCTGCGAAATGAAACTGATGCTCAAAATTGTTTGATGAGATCTCTCAACACGATATTGCTTTCTTATTCTCATGAGATATGGAAGTATAGATGGTGACCTTTGTGTGAAAGGTTAAAGGAAATGGTTCGTTTTCCTTGTTTTTGATCTATGGTCACGTAGAGCATGAACAACTTAATAACGAAATAAGTTTGTTCGTCGGTTAAGTATTGCGTTACTTAAGTAATTGATTGGTTCTCATTTTGGTTAACACCAAAAAAAAGTAAAAAAATATGCCACCCAGAGATAGCAGCTTCATATTGGAAAATAAATTTCTATAACAATTTTTTTCTTTAGCCCCCATTTTAAAATCTTGGTTCTGCCACTAGCGATGTGTACGAGATATAAATGGACTTGGCAGGCAGCCCATAGCAACACATCGAGCCAGTGACTAGGTTGTTGCCCCATGCCTCCCACTATGCCGGGGACGGGAAAGTTCTACAAATTTTGGAATTAGTTGTTGGATTAGGCAAAAATATCTTGGCAATAAATCTATAACTGCACGTGGATAAAACCCTTGAAGAAATACAGTCGAGGAAAAAAAAGAAAAGAAAAAAAACTGTAGAAAATTTTATTACTAACTTTAGCATCAAGATTCTTTGCAGGATAGTCTTTCTTTTGTATCTCTGCCTCTGGAGAACAAGACATGTGCAATTTTAATCACTTTCAAAAGAATTGCTTTGGTGAAACTTTTTTGCCCAATCATTGTACTAATCCGTGATTATGATTCGAATTGATGGTAAATAAAATCTCAAAAAATCTCCAACTAACTTTCAGCGTAAATGGTTAAACATTACGAGTGATACCAACTCATGCATAATGGTAGATGTAGAATACCAACTTTCACTTCTTTAAACAACTAGTAGCTTCTCGTTTAAGAAATCTTCAAAACTCGGAGAAGGTTGCATAGAATTATTCGTGAAACGATCTAATTTATTGAGTTGATTACTTCTGGAATTCTAAGAGAGTGTAAAAGTAATCAATATAAATAGCTCGGAAATGAGGAAAGCCAGTCTCTCGGCCGAGTTGCTGAAATTCTTGTTCGGTCCTGTGCTTACCCTTAGCACGATAGATTGTCATGACGAATATGTCCCCTTCAAGCAATGCTCGAGTCCTATGGCTGTTGTCTGATTCATGCGGTAGCACTGGTTCACACGCGATCAATTTCCCCCCTACTGGAAGTGCATTGTAGCAATTCTTCATTATAGCTTTGCATTCATCATCTGTCCAGGTTGTCAATACCCACTGCAATAATAAACAAAACACAGCACATACAAACCTATATCAACATCTGTGTTATCTTACCTATTTAAAACTCAAATAGTGCATGCCTATTCCCTGGGAATAAGCCCAAGTACGTCATTGTGTTGGGCTTAGCAGCACTGGCATGACGAGTCAATTTAGAGGTTATTAGGCACAAAATGAGATTGTAATTAAACCTGTCTCAAGTAGGCAAATAGTTCCCCAAAACACAAAAACAAGTAGGCAAAAATGCAACTTCAAGTATGGCTTGTTTGTCATTGGTACAAAAATACTAGTGGAACTGTGCATTGGATCGAGGTAGATTGACCAACACCATATTTGACTTGTGATTTGAATATAATCCGACATCTAAATTAAACCGAATAAGATATCAAATTATTTATTTTTTATTTTTACTGGTGTCTAATTCAGTTTATATATCTAATTAAAATTATTTGAATTAGATATTATTTTGTATTTAGTTTGTTGAGTCGTTGAGCACAAATCTTACCACTTAGTATTTTGATTTTTAGCCTACCTAAACTGTTAATTAGTGCAAGTTGGAGAGAAACAAACCACCACCTTCATGAAGATAGCATCAGCTTCCGGAATTGACTTGAACATGTCCCCACCCACGTGTTTCACCCCTACAAAACACGGAATGGTTTTTCAGATATTTAATTGAGTCATTTCTAACATCAGTACATTACCACATCAATAAAAACGTTTGCTCATAAGAAAAGAAACTTACCGGGAATAATCGGAGCTTTAGAAACAACTTCCGGCAGATCAAAATTGATACCTTCAATAACATTAGGGTATTTCTGTAAAATCATCTTTAAACAATCACCGGCACTACCACCAACATCAACTAACCGTTGGATCTCTCTAAACCCGTCATCATAACCATTCAATATAGCTTTCATGAATGGTACAGATACACCGGACATAGCTTTCTGCATCAATTCATTCATCTCTGGATTATCACCATAGAATCCATAAGCTGATCTTCCACCATTCGCTTTCACAAATGGTTCAACCGTAGAGTCCACAATAGCTTCATGTACATACGGCCAGGATTTAACCAACGCATCTTGATGGTGTTGGACAACATAAGGACCGTACGACAATCCATCTTCATCAGTTGCTAGTGTTTTTCCAACTTCTGTCAGTGAGTATTTCCGTTCTATTGATTCCGATGAAGGGGTTACCATAATGTGCTCTTCAAAAACATCGTAACTGGTTAGCATACGAAGAATACGTTGTAGGTTTTCAGGATCTCCTCCTCCAGATGGAAGATTAATACGCGTCAAGATCTGAGAAGGAGATAGAGGAATGTTTGACCCGTTTGCCCAGATGGCATCAGGGACATTAAGACGTACGATTGCGTTGAGTGACATTGGTACACTTATCATGTTGGCTAGTTCTAAGATTTTGAGACGAGCTTTGTTCCTTATTTCTGTGGTTTCATCTGCCATGGCTCTTCTTTCTCTCTAAGTCTGTTTCAGAATCAAAAATGATTTTGTGATTCTATAAAAGAGTAGGGTATGGGTATCTTAATAATGAATGATACTATTTGTAATACTAATTTGGATTGGGTGCTACATACAGTGGATTTGTTGAATCTAAGAAAAGGACATGATCTGTTCTTTTTCTTGGAGTTATTTACGTGAAGGAGATTAATATATGTCAGGATGAGTCAGATAATCTAATTTAATTGATAGATGCCTTCTTGAGCTGTTACTTTGGTCACCCACTTTTTAATGGGCTAGTTTTTACCATGCCACGCCATGCTACACTGCGGGGTGAATTACGGGAACCTTTTTTAAGCCCAATTTTTTATTGGGTATATTAATCACATATCCCAAGAAATGAAGTCGGTTATAAATACATTTGGCTTATAAGCCCAAAGGTGTCACTATCCAACTACATAAAACCTAACAAAACAAATTTAACACAAAAAACTCATTATAAACCAACTGTCCATATTACCTTTGCTTATTATTCAGCCCAACTTCATTAACTACTCACGCCCATCATGCCCACTTAACCACGCATCGCCCACCTTCCCTTGATTAACGTCATTATTTCCCTCTTAACTTTTATCATCTACCATGTCCAAAAATCATACCGTTCATCGTTTCAACATCATCAGAGAAAACCACCTGAACCAACATCATCGTCATCATTAATCATATCAAAAATCATCATATTAATCTCCCTGAAACAAAAGTCATCACTTAAATCATCATCAACAGTAGAATTTGAGTCGTAATCAACCTAAATTTCTGATTCTAAAACGATTGTTGATCATCAACAGTAGAATTGAGTCTTCTACTTTTAACTCATCATAATCTACCTGAAGTTTCTATTCAATGTCACTGTTTAAACCTAAGAAAAATCACTGAAGATCATTAAACATGGTGAAGAAACAAGACAAGAAGATGAAGAAAAAACTCAATACACCAGTTAAGAAACAAGAATCTACGAAAGGTAAATTGAAGTTTATAGTTTCATCATATTCTGTGATTGTTTATGGTTAAAAATCAAAATGCATTTGGTAAATAAGGTTTCATCATATTCTGCATGTTTATGATTTTTAGTTTCGTGATTTTGGTTTCATCGATGTATTTGGTTAATAAGGTTTCATCTCTATCGAAATTACAGGTTTCATAGTTAGGTTTCAGTTACATTTTTCTGAAACTAGGTTTCATTGATTTTCATTTGTTTTAACGTTTAGGTTTCATCTGTTTTAACCTAACTTATTGTGATGGAACCCAAATAGGTTTCATCCTATTCTGACCAACAGGGTTGGTGTTTTTTTACTTAATTGATATTTTGATGGAACCAAAAAAGGTTTCATTCTATTCTGTGTATGGTTGTGACCAACAGAGTTAGTGTTTTTTACTTAATGCGTATTGTTATGGAACCAAAAATGTTTTCATCCTATTCTGTGTATGTTTGTGACCAACAATGCTGGTGGTTTTTTATAAATGCATGTTTTGATGGAACCAAAAAAGGTTTCATCCTATTTTGTGTATTGTTGTGGCCAATAGTGTTGGTGTTTTTTAGTAAATGCATGTTTTGATGGAACACAAAAAGGTTTCATCCTAATCTGTGTATGTTTGTGACCAACAATGTTGGGGTTTTTTTAGAAAATGCATGTTTTGATGGAACCCAAAAAGGTTTCATCCTAATCTGTGTATGTTTGTGACCAACAATGTTGGCGTTTTTTTACTTAATGCATGTTTTGATGGAACCCAATAAGGTTTCATCCTATTCTGTGTATGGTTGTGACTAAAAAATGTTGGTGTTTTTTTACTTAATGAATGTTTTGATGGAACCCAAAAAGGTTTCATCATATTCTTTCTATTTGTGCTAATGGTTTACTTATTCTGTAACAGGAAAAAAAAATATTCCAGATCCATACAGGTGCTCATTACAACATTTGTGTACAGAGGCACCAAAAATAAAAGCATTGATACAAACTAAAGAAAAACACATGAAGGCACTTGTTGCATGTCCATTCTAGCGTTTCTTCAAACTGTTCTTCGATGGTACCCTTCAAGCAGAAAAATTAAAGAAAACGACAAGAGCAGTTCAGATGATCTTAGGGTCATTTTATAGAAGTGTAAAGGGTGATAAACCAGATTGTTTCAAATTGATGAGAGCAAGGAATATGATACTACTGACAACACCTGAACAGTTTGCTGTCATCTTTGGTCTACAAATAATGAAGAATGTAGATATACACCAAGATGTTGAGATGAAGAAAAAGGTGAACATGTTTCAAGTTGAGTATTTTAAAGGAGCTAAGAAGATAAGGAAAACTGATATTGTCAGAGCTATGATGGAAACAACAGTAGATGAAACCAAAGTTGAAGACTTCGTCAAGCTATTCATACTCTATCTCTTGGTTTCGATATTTGTCCCAAACAAAGGTGGGAAGAATCTGACATCAAAATACTTGTACCAAGTATTTGAGATGAATAAAGGGTGTTGGCCTGATGTTTTGCATGAAAATCTAATTAAGTCTATAATTAAAGCTGAAAAAGTTTATGATGTATCAGGTTGCGTCATTTACCCACTGGTAAGTTAATTTTTGTTTCTTTTGATTCATAAAATGTTTGTTTTTTATTTTTCCCGAGTTTGATTACTAATTTAAACGTTGCATTGTGTATTGATTTTTTACAGTATTGGTTTGCTGAGATGACAAACATCACTTTGAGAGAAGATGCGAGTGAAATGTACGCAAGGTTCGCTAGATAGAACCTTGATGAAATAAGCAAGCAAGTGGGAAATAATTTTGATGATCTCTCCAACAAACCAGAAATTTTCTCCAAGGTAAAAGCAACAACAGTTCTTGTTTGTTTATAATTTTTAATGTCTGCACCTTATTCAAGATGAAAAAACAAAACTATGGAACCAAAAAAGGTTTCATAGTTTATTTAATACCAACTTATTAATCATAACTTTTCTTGTATTCCACAGATGAATGTGGGTTACCGTCAGGGATCCTTCATGTTAGAATATAATGAACAAGAAATACGCTTGGTCCAGCGTATAGAGGAAGAGGAAATTCAGTTTGAAGAGTACATAGATGGTGAAGGAAATGAAGAGGAAAATGCAGATGTTGGTGGTGGAACAAATGAAGAGGATAATGAGATGGTTGGTGAAAGAAATGAAGATATTAGTTCTGAAAGAAATGAAGAGATGGTTGGTAAAAGAAATGAAGAGACTATTGGTGATAGAAATGAAGTGAATGTTGAAACTGGAAATGAAGATACCACATACAAGGAAAAATATAAGTGGGCAAGAATTTTGATTGACAAGCTTACAAGCGTCGGTAAAAATGGGCTTTCGGAAGAAGATCAATCAATTCTCGCAATGAATATATTTGAAGCTTACAAGCGTCGGTACAAGCTTATACTTTGTTTTGTTTTGTTTTGATTTGATTTGATTTGATTTGATTTACTATACTTTGTTTTCTGAAATCAATAAATATTGCAGGTAATGAATATATTTGAAGAAACAGAACAACATGATGCAATGGAACTTGAAAAGGTTTCATCTCATGAAGAAGTTCAGGATCAACATGACGCAGTGGAACCTGAAGAGGTTTCAGCTCATGTTGAAGTCCAAGAGCAGAATGATGCAGTGGAACCTGAAAAGGTTTCAGCTAGTGAAGAAGCTCAGATCCAACATGATGTAGTGGAACCTAAAAAGGTTTGTAGATGCAGTGGTTGTCTGTTCAACGAAGAGAGGTTTCAGTTCATGAAGATTTCAGCTCATGAAGAAGTCCAGGAGCAGAATGACGCAGTGGAACCTGAAAAGATTTCAGCTAATGAAGAAGTTCATATCCAACATGATGCAGTGGAACCTGAAAAGGTTTCAACTCATGAAGATGTTCAGGAGCAACATGACGCGGTGGAACCTGAAAAGGTTTCAGCTCATGAAGTTCAGACTGAAGAGATTTCGGAGTTAATTCCGAACACAATTGAAGATTTGGAGGTGGCTGAGAAGGTATAATATGAAATCAAAGTGAAGCAAGCCAAGGACAGTATAATGGAAGAAGTTTCGGAGTTAACTCCGAACACAATTGAAGATATAAAAGTGGCCGAACAAATTGAATCTTCTTTGACGAAAAGTAACTTGAGAAGTGCAATAGAAGAAATTTCTGAATTGACTCCAGCCACTATAGAAGATATCAGAGTTGCTGAGAGAGTAGAACTGGAAGCGAAGAAAAGTTCTTCATCAAAGCCAGAGACACAGATTGAAGTGTCAACTCAAAGCCAAGGTTCAATTGATGAAACTATTCTTCAGCAAATGGAAGACGAGTATGCAACCAAGACTTCTACATCAAAGCCAAGTAGTAAACGCATGTGCTACTACTCTGTTATAAACATGGCAAATGATGTAATTTCTTTAGAAGATGATGTGCCTCATTTCAAGTTGGGATTGACGGAAACTGACAGTGAGAAAGAAGATGGTGAAGACATCAGTCCCGACAAAAAATTGAGTAACATAATCTCAAGGATGAGAGAAAACAAAAGGAGAATGCAAGCACTTGTCAAGATGCAGGATTATACACTTGGAGATGCTTAGAATAAGAAAAGAAAAAAGACTCGGTGTGTAAGCAGAAATCAAAAGAAAAAGTTGGAGAAAAAACAAAAAGAGAAAAGGGAAGACAAGTTGAAAGCAGTGGACAACTTAAAAATTATGCAACTGCTGGATTCAAATGAAAAACAGATTGTGTGCAGATATTTTAAAATGAACAATGAAAGGTAAGTGGCACTCATACCATTAAGTTTTTTGGTTAAATAGTTTAAGTGTTTTAGTTTCTTTTATTCTTCTTAAATATTAAATTTGTTTATCAACAATATAACAACAGTGACATGGCTTGGGAGAAGGACGATATGGGCATGTACATTACAGGAAAAAATATGAACGCCTTGATAAGAAAAGGTGACATAGAAGGAGATATGATTGAGTTCTACATGCTCAAATTGCAAAAAAAACATAGCAAAGAACATCAAGAAATCAGATGGCACTCCTAAGTACAAAAGGGTTGTTTTCCTAAGCACATATGTCTATATAAGTTTCATCTAACTTATCTTATACAAGTGTCTTTCTGAAAACAATGAAACCAATTTTGATTTCATCAAAATAAGGTTTCATCTGTTTCAATTACATTTTTCTGTAAAAAAAAGGTTTCTGATTTTCAACAATGCACTCATTTTGATTTTTTATTGAATTTCAGACAATGCACTCAATCGGTAAAAGTTGCCACACTGCGATTGAAGCTTTCATTGATAAAATGGACCACACTCCAGAATATGTCTTCGTTCCAATCATAAAAAAACTAAGTGAAAAGACATATTACTGGACATTGTTAGTCTTTGATAATGAGACTGGAGAATTCTCTCATTACAACTCAATGGCCTCCACTGAAGATGAATGCAAAAAAAGTGCTGAAAGCATGAAGGAAAGAATGGTGTCAGCATTCAGAAAACATGTATCAAAGCTCTTCCTGGACCCATCAAGTCAAACAAAAGAATTTATTTTGAACACCCCTTTCTGCTGTCAACAAGATGTGTAAGTACTTTAAAAGAAATTGTGATATCTTCATTTTAATCCTTTTTTGCATTTTTTAATTTAAAGATATTGTTTTGTTAATTTCAGGAATGATTGTGGACTTCATGTTTGCTATTACATGAAGAGCCTTTTGAAAGGAAATTTTTCATCCGAAGAGCACATAAAACAAAAGGTGCAAAATATGAGGCCAAAGTTGGCATGCAAGATACTCCTGGACAAAGTTGAAGACTAATACTCCTTGACAAAGTTGCAACTTAAAGTGGAAGAGAAAAGAACACTGATGGTCAAACCTCATGGTGGTTGTCTGTTCATGAAAGAGAGGTTGAAACTTAGGTTGCAACAATGTTAATCAATTAGTTTATGATACAGTACAAATGGTTGTCCGTAAAAAAAATCATATTCAATATTAATCAGTCTTTTGATCAATCAATACTCTTAAGGATGAAAATCTTTTTGAATGATTTGTTTCATCTTATTACAGTATGATTTATGAGAAATGTTAATCAATATTTTCTGTTTCAGCTTATTACAGGTGAAAAAAACTATGAAACAAAAAAGAGTTTCATGTTTTTTTTAATTTCATCTTACTACAGATGAAAAAAAACTATGAAACCGAAAAAGGTTTCATAGTTTTTTAAAGTTTCATCTTATTCCAGAAGGAAACAAACTATGAAACCGAAAAAGGTTTCATAGTTTTTTAAAATTTCATCTTATTCCAGAATAAAACAAACTATGAAACCGAAAAAGGTTTCATCATTTATTTTTGTTTTCATCTTATTCCAGAAAGAAAAACACTATGAAACCGAAAAAGGTTTCATAGTCTTTTTAAATTTCATCTTACTCCAGAAGAACACAAACTATGAAACCGAAAAAGGTTTCATCATTTTATAGATAAAAAAACATACGCTACGGGCCTGTAACTTATAAAAAGCCTGTAACTCTGAAAAAACAAAAAAACATGAAAGATCTGAAGCAAAAATAAAATTTTAACTGTAAACAATATGAAGATTGAAACATATAGTAGTCTAAACAAAAAATGAAAATAAAAAAGTGAATGAATTGTTGTCAAAATAAATTCACATCTGTCGCGCAGGGCATGTCCTTCGGTTATGGGTACTCAAAACATGGCAGCTACCACAAGTTCTCATCTTCTTATTAGGAACTGAACCTGTATTAGGAATTATCTTCTTCTTCCTTGGACGACCAGGTTGTGGTAGAGCATCAGGACCAAGAACAAGAGATTTTGGAGACACAACCGTAGGCTTTTCAACTGTGGGAACATGATTGATTGGTCTTGCATAGGATTCACGGTAGAACTTTACTGTAAAGTAGAATTCGACATACTTATACGGATTTTCTTCATTTATCATGATACAACGGATAGCGTGGGCACAAGGGAAACCGTTGATGCGCCAACGGTTGCAAGAACATGTTCTTCTTTCCAAATCGAATTTTTGTGTTAATGTAGAATGAACTTCAAACACATATTGCGGCGACTTGGTGACAGTGTATTCACGGCCGTGCATCTTGTTGTTGTACAACTCAGTTTCAAACTCTGGACACAAAGTTTCTCGCCACTTCAATAATGTTGCACATTCCTCACGACGTACACACATTTGATTCATAAGCTTCACTCTGATCTCATCAACCATAATGGCTATAGGCTTCTCTCGCTCTTCAACGATCCAACTATTGAAACTCTCAGCAACATTCGAACACAACCTACCATAACGACAACCCGGGAAATAAAAACTTGCCCATTTATCAATCAGAGCTCTACTCAGATAATCTTGTAACTTTTGACTTTTGACCTGCAATAAATTTTCCAGTTTTCTGAAAATTTTATATGTGTATTAGCATACGCACATTTTTCAAACAACCCAAGCACATAATTGTCATAAACCTTACTGGACTTCGGCAAGTATGTATTGATATTGTTCTTCATATGCCAATAACACCAACCATGAGCAGCATCAGGGAATACATCAGGGATTTGATTCACCAAACCAGTAACTCGATCACTAACAAAAGTAAGCTTTTTGCGCATAGGAGAAAGTACTTGCTTTAAATTCTCCAAAAACCATTTCCAAATGGCGTCATTCTCTGAAGAAACAACATCATAAGCAAAAGGATAGATTTCTGAAAAAACAGAACAGAAAAAAAAATGTCTCAGCATATAAAAAAACAATGAAACCGAAAAAGGTTTCATCCGTTTAAACTACATTTTCTGTAGAAAAATTGTCTCAGCATATAAAAAACAATGAAACCGAATAAGGTTTCATACACATCAATTACATTTTTCTGTAAAAAAAATAGGTTTCGCTGATTTTCAACTTGGTTTCATCGGTTTGTAGCATGATGTTAGGTTTTATTTGTATAGGATTAAATAACCAAATAGAATGTTTAAGAAAATTATCGTCATTCCCGGTTAGACCTGTTGCTGCCATGATATGACCAGGGTATTTGCTCTTCAAATGGGATGTATCAAGGAATAACAAAGGACAACAATAATTGAATCCACGAATGCATGCTCTGAAACAGATAAACAATCTCTGAAAATTTTGAGTCCCATTTTCAACTTCCAAAACAACACGAGATCCAAGATTGGTTTCAGTCAATTTGTTGGTATACCATTTCAAATACATAAATGATTTCTCGTTCTCTCCCCATGTAATATTCAATGCATGCCTCTTCCCTGCATATGCATAATAACGACTAATGTCAAAGCCATACTCTCTTGTAAACTGATTCATAATATCCTTTGTCTTCTTCTTTGGATTCTGTTTAATCTCTTCAAGAATCAAGCTACTAATAAGTTTCTTCGACAAATGTGGTCTGTTTATAACTCCACCACTACAAGTATGCTTCTTATTTAACTCCTTGATTTAAAAAGACCACCTTCAACACCATCAATAGAAACAGCATATATATGTCATTCACATTTATCTTCTTCCTTCTTAGAACAACATGCACCAATCCTCAACTTCTCATTCCTTGTCATCTTAAATGAATACCCAGATACTGCATGATTTTCAATAAATCAGAACGAATGTGTTGAACATCTCCATTAAACACCTGATTGACACCCTGAAAAAGGTCAAACCAATGCGCATACTTCAACGGTTCTTTAACTTTATTACGGACATCATAATCAACTAAATTTGTAAGTGTTGAATGCTCAAAAGATATAATTCCTAAACTTGGTGGCTGCTCATATGGTATGATTCCTGAAATTTCTGAACTACAACTAGAGGACTCATCTCTATGCCTTACATGTAACTCAAGAGATTGAAGCTTATTAAACAAAGTAAATAAAGCAACTGATTTGAGATCAAAATCAGAATTGATAACATTTTGCTGATCACAAACTATGTGGAAAATTTCAATAGAAAGAGAAGAGAATTGACACCAACTTGAGCATATACTACCCTTCAAATCACAAACAGATGCTTGCAGACCAATACGAAATGATAATATATCATCTTTGTGAAATATAACAGCGAGAACAGATTCCATAACCTACAGAAAAAAGTATGAAACCGAAAAGTTTCACTGTATGTGAATATAAACAACAACAAACAACAACAAACAACAAAATTTGAATATTAACATCAACAAAAATAGCAAAAATATGATTCCATAACCTACAGGAAAAAGTATGAAACCAAAATAAGTTTCACTGTATGTATATGTAAACAAACAAAACCAACAAAAATTGAAAATTAACATCAACAACATAACAAAAATGTGATTTCATAACCTACAGACAAAAGTATGAAACCAAAATAAGTTTCATTGTATGTGTATATAAACAACAACACCAACAAAAATTGAAAATTAACATCAACAACATACAAAAATATGATTCCAATAATATACAGAAAAAAGAATGAAACCAAAAACGGTTTCACTGAATATAAACAACAACACCAACAAAAAATTGAAAATTAACATCAAAAACATAACAAAATTCTGATTCCAATTATATACAGGAAAAAGTATGAAACCAAAAACGGTTTCATTGTATGTGAATATAAACAACAACACCAACAACAACATTTGAAAGTTGGATTTTAGTTTCAGAGGAATGATTGAACTTATACAAAAGCTTGAACAGAGTGAGAATATGATCAAATAACAACTGAAAAATACAGTAAGAATCATCAAAACTGAAAATACAGTAATAATCATGAAAATACACAAAAAAAAATAGTTACAGTTCATGTTCTTCACTTGAACAGAAAGGAACACAATTTTGAGTTCGGTTAATCAAAAATTTCATAATCAAATAACAACCAAAACCAAAAAATCAAAAATTAAAACTTACCTGATGATATACAACTGAAGTTAGAAGACGGAGAAGGGAGTGATGTTCGAGAATCACTTAAACAAATACGAACTCGGTTCTTCAAATCAACAATGGATTTGAAACTGTTTGAGATGAATCAGAGAAGATAGAATTTATGTTCGTATTTTAAGCTAGAATGTATGTTCTTCAATTAAGCAGAACCAACAACGAACTCAAATCTTCACTTACACAACAAAATTTGAAACAGGAACTCAAATCTTCAATTAACCAGGAACAAAAACGAACACAAATCTTCAATTAACCAAGAACAAAAACGAACACAAATCTTCAATTAAATTTCATGAATCAGATTTGGAGAAGAAATGTTTTGTTGAAACCCTAGCCGAATTTGGAGAAGATGTGTTTCGGTTCTTCAGAAAATCATATTTGGAGCAGAATTTTTCTCTCATACGAAGATTATGTTTTAAGATTTTGTTTCCATATAAAAGTTATAGATTATATAAGAAGGGCAATTCGGGTATATAAAAAATAATTAAAATCTAAATTTAATTATTATTATGTAAAATGGAGTTTTTATCTCATTTTTAATAAAAATGGTTTCCCTTTATAAAAGATAATATGAGAGGGTTTTTTACATGGTAAGTTTGTTCACCTTGATTTTTTATACCAAGTTTTGATAAATATATTCTTTATCTTTTAAAAATCCACTTAAAAAGTAAATTATTTTAATATCATTATTTATATAACTATTTTTTATCTATCTTATATAATATCTTTTTTCATTTTAAAAAACATTTAATTCATTTCTCTATCACTTCACCACTACCACTCTACCACCACCACCACCGTCACTCCATAAGCACCACCACCACCTTCCACCGCCACCGCCACCACTCCATAAGCACCACCGCCAACATTCTAACACCATACCGCCACCATTCCACCACCACCACTCCATAAACACCACCACCACTCCATAAGCACCACCATAAACACCACCACCACTCCACAAACACCACCACCACTAGCACTAACATTCCACCACCAACACCACACCACCAACACCACCACCACCATACCACAAACACCACCACCAACAACAACAACAACATTCCAACACCACACCGCCACCACCAGCATTAGCATTCCGCCACCACCAATACTAACAATCCACCACCAACACCATACCACCACCACTCCATAAAAACCACCACCACCGCCGCCATTCTACAAACACCACCACCAACAATAACATTCCACCACCACCATTCCACAAACACCACCACCAACAACACTAACATTCCACCACCAACACCGCACCACTGCTACCAATTCTAGCAGCACTGTTACCAACTCAAACCAAGTTGATACCAAAATCTGGTGCCAACAATCCAAGTTGACATCAAAATTGAAAATTCAGAAATAATTATGTTGTTGACATCATAATCTGGTGTCAACAACCCAAGTTGACATCAAAATCTGGTGTCAACAACCAAAGTTGACACAAAACTGAAAATTCAGAAGAAAAAAATTATGCTATTGACATTATAATCTGGTGATAACAAACCCACTGGTGACACCAAAATTGGTGTGAACAAGTCAAAGTTAACACCAAAATTTAAAATTCAAAAAAAAAATTATGTTGTTATCATAAACTGATGTCAACAAACCCAAGCCAAAGTTGACACCAAAACTGAAAATTCAGAAAAAAGTTATGTTGTTATCATAATCTGGTGTCAACAAACCCAAGTTGACACCAAAATCTGGTGTCAACAAGCCAAAGTTGACACCAGAACTGAAAATTCAGAAAAAAAAAAATTATGTTGTTGACATCATAATCTGGTGTCAACATGCCAAAGTTGACACAAAATTAAAATTTCAGAAAACTATATGTTATAGACATCATAATCTGGTGTCAACAACCCAAAGTTGACATCAAAATCTGGTGTCAACATTTTAAAGTTGACATCAAAATCTGGTGTCAACATTTTAAAGTTGACATCAAAACCTGGTGTCAACAACCCAAATTGACATAAAAACTGAAAATTCAGAAAAAAATTATGTTGTTGACATCATATTATGGTGTTAACAAACCCAAGTTGACTCCAAAATCTAGTGTCAACAACCAAAGTTGACACCAAAATTGACGTACTCGAATGAGTGAACCCGACATGAATCGAACACGCATCTTCTGACGTGGAGTCAGGTGTGCTACCGTTACACCACAGGTTCGTCTAATATGGATACTTTGATATTTTTGCAGTTCAATATCACACTATTCAAGCAAATGAAATTGTTACCCTTGTTCATTATCGAATATTAAGAAAAGCATATGTAATAAAGGAAGAGGTTCTACTTACAATGAATGTATCATTGAAAGATGCAAAAATGTGCACAACACCAAAAACATGTTCCCCATCTCTTACAGTGGGTCCAAGGGTAACATTTTCATTCATACCTGAAAGATTCTATCATCTTCCACAGTCAAATATCGACACCATAACAAATATAAAAGCTAAAGCAGGGTCATCCACCACCAACTTGATAATCACAGATAGAGAACGGTGTTTATGAATACAGTCCATTGTCATAATGCACATCCATGATATCACCAGAATTATGTAAGTAGAAGTAGAACTCACTGGTAAAGCTTCAAGAATAAGTGACCAATAATTACTAAAAACAATAATAAGAAGTCTATACAGAGTAGAAAAGAATATTTAATAGGATGAAGAAGCTCGATTCTAAGTAACCACCGATATGAATATAACATGAGCATGGAGCCCAACAGGTAATGTGAACTACGTATTATAATTATACATAGTACGGTAAGTAGATACAGGTTCAAAATTCAAACATGTTTCATAGGGTGTTTACTAACCAAGAGTTGCAGTTCCAAGTTCCAACTGCAATATTGGGCTAAAATCTAAACTTTAAAAACCAAAATATAGCATAATAGATAAGTAAACTACATGTCTAGATCAACATCATGATAGGGAATGTGAACGGCTTATCATATAGACGTTGAATATGATTAGATACAAATTCAAGCATGTTTCAAAGGCCTCTGCAGTCAAGAGTGGTAATTCAAAGTTTTGGATTCAGATGTAAGGTTATAACAACCAAGGAACAGATGGAACACATACATGGCTCTACTTGTAATGACAGTTTAAGCACCACTCTATCTACGTATATAAAGTAGTTGTATTCACTGGTAACGAGAAATCAAGAAGTGATGTATATTATGGCTTTTGGGTATAAATCTCAAATGTTGATTCTATGCAGTAGAAAAGTTTAAAAAAAAAGCCAATTTTCAAACCAGTTTCACATACGGAACTAAAAGACTGTTGACTAAAAAACAATAGACGCACAAAAGGCACTACTAGATTCAATGTAACACTTTGGTGTAACATTCTAAAACAAGGATGATAAGAACATTGAGAAGGCTTGATCAGTACCTACACCAATGTATATAACCCCCCACCACCACCCACACCAGCGTATGATCCCCCTACACCGGTATACCTCACCACCTACACTAGCTGATGAGCCTCCCTACACCAGTCAACAACCCACCACCGATAACAGCACCAACTTATGAGCCTCCTACAAAAGTCTACAACCCACCACCATGCGTCTACAAAACTTAACCACCAGCAATCATGTATACCTAACACTATTTTAAGCCACAAATTGCAAATCGAAACCTAAACCTAAACACTATAAAATTCAAGTATACACTGCTGAAAATAAGTTGAGATAAAGTTCATCATCAACTACAAAATTAAACATCAAATTTCCAACAAGAGATATAAAAGAACTCAATTCAGTAAAACCTTCATACTCGCCAACTTCAACTTGCTTCTCAGTTCTTTCATATATATTCTTATCTGATCTTTTTCTTTTAGTATTGAACTAATTGTAACTCCTTAATGTTGAATTCATGATCCTAATCAAATAAACAAAATCATCAACAACTACCAAATTCAATATCCTAATCGCAAGTTCAAAAGAAATTAGGGATTAAAGACTTTCAAAACTGAAAATTCAGAAATTAGAGATAATAGATCGAAGGATTAAATGCGAACAGAAACAGGATTGTGAAGATAATAGTTATTATATTTTGAAAACTCTAAAACGACTCCTCAGAAGATTATTTTCAGAGATAATATCATAAGTTCAATCGAATGGAAATCAAAATTAGAACGAAAACTTATCTGCTTCGTTTGAAATGTTAATGAAATAGTTGAGGTTTGATGTTAATTCACTTTGATGATAATTAATATGTTGTAAACATAGATCGAAGTTGTTGTTGTTGTCGACGGTGGTGATGTAGATGGTGATGGTGGTGTTGGAGATGTGGTAGTGGTGCATGTGGTGCTGATTGTAGTGGCGGTGGAGGCGATGAAGATGGTGGTGGTGGGAGCGATGGAAATTTTTCTTCTATGTTATTAGAAATGAAGTAGAGAAAGAAAGAAGAAGCGGAAGGTTAAAGAAAGGATTACTGAAATTATGTTTTTAATAAACTGTTAATTATACCCTAAGTATTTGGGAAGTTCTATAGGGGCATTTATGAATACCCATGGATAGTAGGGGTATTTACCCAATTCCCAGTTTTTTATTTTTATGTATCTAAAACCCACCATTTATATTCTATATATATAGTGTTATGAAATAAGTATTTGGTGGATTTACATCATATTTACGCCATCACCTTTACATCCCTACCACCCTTATACATTATCTTGTAACCTCCACCTTAATTATATATTAGTGGCTAGCAATGGTTGCATGCCATTACCTCTAATACTTAATATTATTAACCATCCACTCTATTGTATGATCTATAAATAGAGGTCATTACACAATTGTATTTTACACTAATTTCATGAATGAAATGGTCTCTCATATCTTTTTTGTCTACTTGTTTGTGCTTTATATTCTTAGATTTTTTCTTTTTCTAAACACTGGTTGTTGTTGTTTTAGTTTTCTTTTGATTATTATAATCATATTTTTAAATAAATCCTCACCCTTTTGTTGTTTGTCTCTATTAACAGTCAAAACAATATTGTATCGGAAGTAACCGTTTTGATTTGATTTTTAGTTTCAACGAAACACAGGGATCATAAATGGTTTACAACTGATTACGTTTGTCGTGAACAACAGTAGTTTATAACTTTATTTGTTTTTTTTCATTCTTAATTATTTTATTTCGAAAATACATAAAAGTTTCAATACAATGGAACTGACATACCTATACTTTCACCCATTGAAAGTCGTTAGGTATGGAGAAAATTAAATACATTATTTAAACCACTTTCTTTAGCACCCGTGAAGGTAGGAGTTGGTGTATTACATCGAAAATAATGTAAGTACAGTGTGAATAAATTAATCTTATTACTGATGTTCTATTGTTTGTAATGATAGTCTTGATTGATTATGAAACTTCAATATTATTCTTTTTTTTTTGTTTATTAGTTAACCACAACTCTATAACGGCAATATTTTTATGTCGATATGATTTTCTAAATCATAAAAAACCAATTAATATTGGTTTTTCTCCATCATTCTTATAAGATTGGAGAAAATAAATTGGCATATTTTTATACTTTTGCCAATATGGGTTTTCACTAATATATAGTGAACCATTGATTTCTATTCCATACAAGAAATCCTTCATAATCATAATTTGGATATCTTTAACCAATATCATGGTTATCTACCAAGTTTGAGTTGCCCTTGAAAATACGAGCCAACATTATTTTTTGTCGGTTTTTACATAACGACAGTATTGATTTCTATTCTCCAATAACAAAACATCTTGAACTTGGTAAATTTCGCCAATTCAAAAAGAATCCCACAGATTATAGGTTTACAAGAAACCTTATCCATCAAAAATGGTTTTATTTAATAATAAATCAGTGGTTGTTATTCCTTACAAGCAACCATTCATCAACCACAAAGTGAAAAAAAGAATTTCTAAAAAGAAAATAATGATAGTAGCTTCATTATTTTTAAAGAAGCGTTTTCTCTATCAATCCTAAAGGGATGAAATACCTCTATGGTAAAACCAATTGCAAATACCAGTTAAACGGGAAAAAATTGATGCATTCTTGGAAAATATTGAGAAATTTTTCTTGTGCTAATAATCTCCAAAATTTGGTTTTGTTCCACTTGTAGTGTGAATACACAAGGAAACTAAAGATCAATGGGTGCGCACCCGACTTGTTAGCAAATATCATTAGTTCTTGTAGTGACTATATTGATCTTGTTTTTATTTTCTTTTCATATAAAAAGTATCCATAGTTTCATTCTTAGATAAATAATTATCTTTTCGGCCCTACTAGGTCACACAATTATTGGAGATTAATTTGTTTACATATTTTATATGCTTTTATAACAAATTAATTTTGGTTTTAAAAAGTAATTCATGGTTTATGATAAATACATATGTGCAGTAAACACTTTTTTTAAGTTGAAAGACATAATTTTAAAAATGCCTCTTGTTGAGTCAGTAACTGTGGTACATATTTGATGTTTGTAAACCCAGAAATTATCATTAGTGTATGTCCTTGAATAAATCAGACAATACTTTTCGAAACTTGAAGATTTCTTAAATGAGATGAAAAAATATTTCTGCCGCGATCAGGTGGAGAATATAGAGTACTAGAAGTCGGTATTTAGTAACTTAAATGTTATATCAATTTCTCTTCCATCATGATCAAATCGATATAGGTTGTCATATGATAGGCGTGAAAATGTCTCATTATGCTTTTATATAAGCTTTTTCCTCTTGAAAAGGAAAATCCAATCACATACAACAACAAATAGCATTTTAGAAGAGGCTACATATAATGATTCAATAGAGTCTATCAAAACAAGATTCACATTCTCATAGTTTGTCTCTTCACTGGAAGATGGGGAGATTACAATGCACGTGGGTAATGATACCAATAATTGATTGAATTTGTCAATATATACATATATTTGAGAATTATGTGGGATCATTGTAAACTAATATGATTGTCGATTATTCACAGTAGCTACTAAAATAATAAATGATGGTGGTTGTTAACCCCTCTGCAGAGGAATATCGGCATATGTGATTGGTTGGCATACAATCCAATTTAGGTTGGATTAATCTCTCGATTAACACAATTTTGGATCCAAGACTTAACACCTTAAAAATGCCAAGCATATTAACTACAGGTTGGTGTACTCCTAATGCGTTATACGAGAAATATATTCGTTGTAAAAACGATTTGAGGGTTTTATTTTTGCTCAGACCCTTGGATTGGTTCAATATTTTGTTCTCCTTATATGATACATTTGGCGTGGTAGTCCTTCAAGGACTTGTATTACATTTTAAATAAGAAATGTGGCCGGGGAACATATACAAATTTGTAATCCATGGAGGATTCAAATTATATTCAGGCAGCCACCTGACTCGACTATGTCAGGTTCAACAATCCTTTATGTTTTTTGAGAAATTTACCACAAAGCTGAAATTCCGGATTAGTTGATGATATCAACTTTATAGTCTCTTTCAGAGTCCTTCAAAACACTAAAATCCACACTTAGCATCATAAATTCTAAAATTTCTTGATTTGCGCAATTAAGAATTATGCTAGCATAAAGCTTGTCTATTAACTACCTGTGCAGTACATTTCGGCCGAAATGACCGAAATTTTACCGGAATTTCGGATTTCGGGGTAAAACCGAAACGAAATCCGATATACCGGTACGACCAATTTTTTTTTTTCTTTTAGAAAAAAAAATATCCTTGTTTTAGGGTTTTGAATTGTTACTCATATTTTTTATGATATTTTAGAATTATATATGGATATGATAATATCTATAATTAATCTAATGATCTCGATTAGAATTGTAATATTCTTGTTTAATTAGCATTTTAGACGATGAACTTTGAAGTTGTCTTGTTTCTCTTGTGTTTCCAGTTTGAACTTTGTATGAAATCTATGGATCTATATATTTTAGATGATTACTAGTTTTTCTTTCTAAACTTTGTGAAAAACGTTTGTTATAACGTGTTAAAATATATTTGTAGTTATAAAATATGAACTAGTATTTTTTTATAAAATTATAGGTATAAAATATATGGACCGATAGTTTACCGATATTTGAAACCAAAATTTTTACGATATACCGGCATACCAATGTATCGCTTTCGACCGTTACGAACCAAATTCCGATATGATACAACCTTGATTTCACATGTATATAATATTTATTTGTCCATTCAAATCATGTTTTAGGGATATTTAGATAATAAACTTAGTTTATCCGAGTTTTACATTAACAAGCGTCAAAGTGTGGTTAGTTTAGTTTTCATTGGTCCCATCTGTGATGCTTGTGCAAAACTTGGTGTATGGGAAGTGTTTTTGTTCTACTTGAGAGTTGAGAAAGGAATCAGAATTGCTTTTGTCTGGTTTGTCACACGTGAATGATTTGTTGACATCGAGAAATGCATGTCAATATGTCAGTTTCTGATATCGAAATCGGGGGAAAAGTACTGATAGTGATTAAGTGAGCTAATGGAGGTGGAATTTTAAGTGCTAACAATTAAAAACTTTAAAGGTGAATTACGGATGGTTTTTATTGGCAATTCCAGATTCCCAGTTTCAAAAAGATGCATAATTAAAATGGACGGCGGTGAGGCTTATGCACCAGATACGTGGAGATTCTTTCTCTCTCTTCTTTAGTTCTGTGACGGATAGAGAGAAAAAGAAATGATGCACGAACAGACTTATTCTCCCCTTTTGCTTTGGACAAGACAAGGGTTTTATAGCGTCCAAAAAAAAATGACACCACCTAAGTCATTTATTTTTTTTGTACCAATCGAACGTGTTGCTGTCATTATAGTATAATGATAAAATTATTGTATAATGATATTAGCGATCTAAATTCGAAATTTATTAGTATTAGAATAGGGATTAAAAAAATCATTTATTTCAGATGATACTGCTGAGCTATCATTGTTTCGAGCGGATGCATAAAATTTTACTTTTAAAACTTGGGATCAAATTTAGTTGTCTCCATTACCGATTCTCGATCTTAAGCTTTAAGCTATGTGTGTAAATTGGATTAGTAAAATAATAATAAAAAATAAGTTTATCTAAAAGTAAAATCAAAATTTTATGTTTATTTATTCTTATTAATGGCTACTACATCCCTAATTTATTCATTATATTAGTGGTTAAATTAGTTTATTTAGATTAAATTATAAATTAAAGTAAAAATACATGGTTAAATTAGGATCTACGGGAATTATTTTAACCCTACCATTAAAAGTTAAAATAGGATCATTATGAAACAAAAGAGTAAAACCCTTTATTCAACTATTTATGTTATTAACTAATATGATTGACTAGTAATAATTAATTCAAATATTAGTTAAACTTAGTTAGTGATTAAAACTAGATTATAGTTAGTGTTAGATGGTAAGAATTAGAGTAAACTTTTTTTTTCAAAGTTTGTAGAAGGAGAAGAAAAAGTTGGGGAAAACTAGGATTTTGTGATTTGGTAGTAAAGATAAAAATTTATAGTGACGATGAGGAGCTCTTTCGTCGAGTGCGCGATCATGATATGACTCGAGGAAGAAGCCCTAGTAGTGACGAAGAAGTGGGTGCATTTCTGTATCACCTATCAGATTACGAAAATAAGTTTGATCCTACTAATTTGGATTATTTGTTGGATGAACAACAACGTGAGAACCAAGGCATATTTGATGAATTTACTCAAGAAAATGAAGAATCTAACTAGGAAAATGAAGGTATCAGTGCTTCCAGTTATCAGGTGTACATTCTTAGGATCTCCAAACATGTTTTCAACCCTATAATCGCCCAAAAGTGGATTTTTTGCAAATTTTTGAGTTGTTCTCTGAGCTACGTACAACCCAGAATCGTTGGATACGATGACACCGTATCCAATGATTTTATATCTTCTGGAGAATATGAACTGGAATCGGTGGATGTGGTCATGAACAACGACCGATTCTGGTATATATTTTGGCGGGATTGGTAGGTCAAATGATCGAACTTTATGGAATCATTTGTCGACTGATTCCATCACTTGGAGATTTCCCCAAAATTCTCCAAGAATAGAATCGATCGATATTTGTTGGTCTATGCGCCGATTCTAGTTGAAAAAATGTTCGAGAGAGCCCCACTTTGATGGATGCTAGAATCGACACACAAGTAAGTTCACGTGTCCCGATTCTATCCTTTGGGTATTTTTTCCAAAAAAGTAGACAAGGCAGAATCGGCCGATATGAGATGACATAAAGGATGATTATGTAGAATCGTTGGGCACCGATTGTCCCTTGTCCACCGATTCTGTTAGCCTAATTTCTTCGATGTATATTGTAGATTGTTGAAACACTCGGCGACGATCAACTCGAATCCATGTCTCAGATGGGGCCTGATATTTTTGACCAGTACCACAGTGATTTGGTGTGGGAATAGAGAGACGACGCAAAGCAATGGTTTGTGCAAAAAGGGATAGTGATCAACCAAGCACTAGTCTTAGGAAAACGTTCGAGGGTTGATCATTTGGAAATTGTTTGTTATAGAAGTGGTAAGATTGAAAGTCACTGGCAAAGGACAAACCATATGTGAAGAAGACGCAGAGGGTCTACATTACTAAATGAAAGAAGTATGGGTGCCCGTTTAATATTATAGTTAACAGACGCAATGGTGTATACAAGCTATCAAGAGTGTTGAATGGTTGTCATAATTATGATGATCTGAAATCTCTTATTGGAAACGCTGACGTTTGTGGGTTAAAACTACATCAAAAAGCAACGGTTAAGTCGATGAACACAACCACACCAAGTAATATCCTTAGGAAGATTAAGGCGGATGATCCTAAAAACTTGTCCATTTTGAGGCAAAACAACGCGGCAAGAGCAAGCATCAGGAGGACAGAAAGGGATGGTAGAACGGTTATGGAACAATCTCAGTGGTTATCTGAGTAACACAATTACACAATGAAGAAGCAGGCAGTGGATGGCAAAGTGACTCGTATTTTCCTGGCGCATCCGAAGATGATCCAATTGGCTCAATGCTTCTATCAAGTTTTGTTCATGGATTGCATTTACATGACAAACAAGTACAATATGTCGTAGCTAAAAATATGTGGCGAAACTTCGGCCAAACAAACTTTCTCGCTGGCATGGGGTTTTATGGATCGGGAGAATGAGGTGAGTTTTATTTGGATGCTGGGAACCTTGAAAGAGATTTACCATAGCGATCAAATACCTAGGATCATAGTGACGGATAAAGATCAAGCACTAATGAATGCAGTAGAGGTGGTTTTCCCGGATGCCAAACAATTTTTTTACACATGGCACATACAATGCAACATCAGAGCACATTGCAGGGGCCACATCCAGAGGCCAAAACCACATAAAGGTATTGCTCGTGAGAAGGCTGAAGATGATCGTCTTAGTAAACTAACTCGGGAGGAAAGAGAGGAAGAGACGAAGAGAATGGCCAAAGGGTATGAAGATAATGAAGAGAAATGGAAAACTTTTCAACATCATTGGGATTTGATGGTACATTCGATATGTTTGGGAAAAGGTTGCCGAGAAAGCGGTGGTTTATTGCTTGAAGCAATTGTTGGACCTGAAAAAAGAAAAGTTTGTGTACGCGTATACCTACTAACATATACATTACAAGAATGAGGCAACAAGTATAGCAGAGGGGGACGATTGAAAAAAACTACTTCGAGGGAGTCAAAATAATGTGGTTACGGTGCAATAATCTATCCATCAATTCACCATGGAGGATATCAACAAGATTCAGATCCAAAGAGAGTAGGATGAAAGTTGTGACCACGTACTCTGATGATTACGGTACGTTAGGGGTATTTCTTATAGGGTTTTGCATTGGGCTATCCATTATATGATAAATGATTATAAGTATTTTGAGGATAAAAAGCACGGGAGAAAGAAGATTGTTTGTTTTTGTAAGACGATAACGGCCACAGAGCTCCCGTGTCGTCACATCATTGCAAGTAACCCCCAAAGGATTCCATTTGAGCTCATGATTCGTTTTGGAAGCAACTTACTTTCACACCAAGCCCGATGGAAGATGCAAGTCAATCATTTGTAGACACATATCTTGGGAGAAAAATAATCGAGGCCTACTCCAACAAGAACATTTTGCAACGACAAATTTTGATGCACGACTTGGTCCTCACGGTTCACCCACATATGCAACTGGTTGAAGAACCAACTAAGCTACCACCAACAGGTAGACCACCTACCAAAGTAAATAGGAAGAAAGAAAGGAAAGAGTACAAGGAAGCAATGAGTAACCAAAGAGACCGTTCACTACATGAGCATACCGAGGCTATGTATGAAGACGCTCCCGCTCCAAAAAAAAAGGGTCGCTCGAAGAAGCAAGAAAGTGGACCAAGTGGGCAACAAGTCAAGTCAAAGGATCATAAGGATCCGATCGTTCCCATCGTTCCAACACAAGAAAGTCAAGCGAGTTCAACACAAGGAAACGAAAAGGTTCTCATCGTCCCTTCGCAAGAAAGTCAAGCGAGCACAAGACGAGTACGACTAAAAGGGGAAGCAAGGAAAAAGGGGTCCATGGTTTCCCCGCAAGAGTCCTTGACTATAAGAGAGGCAATTGGTTATCAAATAACACCTAGGGATGTGTTGGGTAGACCCCATCGAACGTGTTATACGTTGTTCCATGAGTATCTTATGAAAATCTCTTCAATCATTCATTCATACGTGTTATCTACCGACGACGTGGATGGGGATGGAAATTATGGATTTTATGTTGCGTCCGAACAAATAGGCCATTTAAGTTTTGTGGATGAGGAGAACCTAACTCAATGCCAATATTTTAGAAAGATTGTGGCCTTATGAATACAAGAAGACAAGGAATTTTACATCTCGATGATGAGGGAAGGTACAATGGAAGATAAACAAGTTGAGTTCGATGAATTGGTGGATCATGTTCAAGAGACGGAGGGGGATGAACCAATTACATATAAGCATTGGATGACCATGCCTTAATGTGGCCATATCTTGGCGGATACGTAGAGTTGCGTTGTTCATTATTTTGGTCAGGGATCATCTCTTACCTTCACACCAAAGAGAACAAAGTGTGATGAATCGCTTAAAGATCGAAGAATTGTTATAGTCAACATTAGTAACATTTGGTCTTAGGCTACATGAAGATTTTACATTACCTCCACTGTGTAGGTTCACTTATTTTGTAGGTTTCACCAACACCTCTAAAGAATGGCTGAAAAAATACGAGCCCAACATGAAATTTTTGGATGAATTGGTGGATCTGGAACAAATCAAGGGTATAATCGTATTGAATTAAGTATTTTTCTTTTGTTAACAAATGAACTTTGGGATGCCCATGGTTTGTAGATTTCATATATTGAACAACCATTCTTATTGAATGAAATGAATTTGCTTTTTGGTTACTTTGAATTTTTTTTGGAATTTTTTTGAAACAAAAGCAATTGCGGGAAAAATTAAAAATGAGTTACTCAGAATCGGTGGATACGACACATATGCATCGACCAATTCGGACTCAGATTTACCAAAGAGTCAATCAGAATCGTTGGATACATAAGTGTTTTGTCCATCGATTTTCATCTGCAGCCGGAATCGGTGGACACGTATGTGCATGGTCCAACGATTCTGGATCATAATTGCAAAAATTTGATATTCTTTACCACCAATCATTTAACGTAACAAGGAATAACGAACTTCAAACCATTCATATAACATATTGAACCATAAGTTCATTCATCCATTTACAAACACAATAAAAATAAGTATTCGAATAAAACAACACAAACAAATTAACACAACAAGTCTTAGTTTAGGACAACCAACAAGTATTAAAAACATTGGATTAGGTATCAGCCACATGAGGAGCGACACCATCAGCTCTACCATCAGCAGCAGCAGCGGCAGCATCATCTTCAACAACAGCCTCTTCAAGTATTGCATTTTTGGCTCTCCAATTAGCAATATCCCCTCCTAAGACGGATGTTATTTCGTTCACCTCCTCAAGATCCTCCATTGCCAACTGACGTAGGAGTTCTAGGGCTTCTTCTAGTTTGGTTTGGCTGGGGTTGGGGCAGCAGAGGTCGCGCACAACCCTTTTCTCTAGCTGCCTATCATTGTCACACTGTCTGGTTGGTCCATAACCTTTTTTGCGGCCGTCAATAATAGCTACACAAATAAACAAATCAAACAACACAAAATTGAATCAACAATTACCTAAAAATACAAGACCACACAACTAATAGTGGTTCAAGCAATCAATAATCTCTAGTTCAATGGCCAGCTAAAAAAATTGTACAGAATGAACAAAACATAATCGTTGGATAAGCCCATTTTTAGCCAACAATTCTAACTGCAAAAGCTATCAGAAAACACCAAGAAAGAATCGTTAGATAAGACCATCTTTATCCAACGATTTGAACTGCAAAAGGTAACAGAACACAACTTCCATAATCGTTGGTTAGGTAGCATTTTAGATACCGATTCTTCTTACTTCTAAAACCCAAAATCTTTTTTTTCAAAATCGTTAGATATAACCAACGATTCTCATAGGTTAATAGTAAAAACATGAAAGCAATGGAATTGGTGGATAATCAGGTGCTTATCCAACGATTCCAATATAGGAAAAGTAAAAAAATAAAGGACAAGAATCGGTGGATAATACGGTGTCTTATCCAACGATTCCAGTATTGAAAAAGTAAAAAAAAAAATGAAAAGGTGAAATCGGTAGACATGATCTGCCGTATCCAATGATTATGGCAATTGTGACTTTTTACGAGGAATATGAAACGAGAATCATTCTGTATGGATACGATGGTTCCACATCCAACTTTTCTAGCAAAAATCAGGAAATGAATTCACGAAAACAAAGATTTCTAAATATTAATTTATCACAAATGTTATTATAAGAAAGGGCTTATAGAGATTTACCTTGTAGTTAACTCGGGGTGATTGGATTTTGTTTTGAAAAAGTTAGGGTTAGGGTTTTTAGATTTTAGAAAGTGAGATGAAATGAAAAGTTTTTTTTGTTTTTGTTTGATTTGGATTGTAGTGAAATAAGGAAAGATTTTTTTTATATATATTTTGATTTAAGTATTAGGGGTGATTAATGAGTAGAGGACAGTTTAGTAATATCTAATTAGACAACTCTTTTCCCCTCATCTAGGTGGGAACAAAATTGGGTAGGGCCAAAATAATTCTCGTAGGCCCCAATATAGCCAGGTAAAAATAACAAAATTTTCGTGTTTGTTGTGAGATTTTTATCCTGGCGTTTTTTAGGGCGACCCAAAAAGAATTAGGGGCTACATAATAAAATAAAATAGGGACATTTTGAAATAATTATAAAAACCTATTATCCATCTAGTTTAATTAGTGTTAATTAATTGTATTAGTTGTTAAATTAGTTAAACTAAAATTAATTAATTAATTTTTTATTTTTTTAAAAAAAATTCAACTCTTTTTTCGATAATTTTTTGTTAAAATCATTGTATAATCAGTAGTTTTGAAATTTTCGGTTACTACCAATTATGCAATAAGCCCCAAATGGAATTTTTCTTCTTTCATAATCGGTAGTTTTGACAAATTAGTTATCAACCGATTATGAAAGTAGTCACAGAAATAAATTTTTCCAAGCTTTTAAAATTTTGAATTTTGATAATTTCATAATCGGTAATTTCGGCAAATTAGTTATCTACCGATTATGAAAGTAGCCCCCGAAATAAATTTTCCCAAACTTTAAAATTTTCAAATTTTTCTACTTTCATATTCGGTAGTTTCGGCAAATTAGTTATCTACCGATTATGAAAGTAGCCCCAAAAATAAATTTTCCTAAATTTTAATTTTTTTGAATTCTTCTACCATTATAATTTGTAGTTTCGGCAAATTAGTTATCTACCGATTATGAAAGTAGCCCCAAAATTAAATTTTCTCAAACTTTAAATTTTTTGTATTTTTCTACTTTTGTAATCGGTAGTTTCGGCAAATTAGTTATCTACCGACTATGAAAGTATCCCCCGAAATAAATTTTCCCAAACTTTAAATTTTTAAATTTTTCTACTTTCATAATCGGTAATTTCGACAAATTAGTTATCTACCGATTTTGAAAGTAGCCCCATAAATACATTTTTCCAAACTTTAAAATTTTCAAAATTTTCTATTTTCCTAATCGGTAGTTTCGGCAAATTAGTTATCTACCGATTATGAAAGTAGTCCTAGAAATAACAAACTTTATTTTTTCTTAAATTTTTCTACTATCATAATCGGGAGTTTCAGCAAATTAGTTATCTACCGATTATGAAAATAGCCCCAAAAATAAATTTTGTCGAACTTTGAAATTTTCAAATTTCTCTACTTTCATAATCAGTAGTTTCAACAAATTAGTTATCTACCGATTATGAAAGTAGTCTCATAAATAAATTTAAGAAAATAACTTGATTTATTTATTTACTTTAGTTTACTTTATTTTTTAAAACAAAAAAAATAATTTATTTTTTATTATTTTCTTAACTTATTTTTGGATTAACAAAAAGAAAAGTAAAAAAAATAATAAAAGAAAAAATTATACAAAAAAATTATACAAAAAATACTAAATAAAAAAAGTTTAATATATAATGGATAGAAACGTAAATTAGACTAGTAAGGATAACTTAGTACTTTTGTCATTTTGAGGCACCCCTTATTCTTTATCCTTGGATGAGTATAAATAAGTCGTCCCAAATTTTTTAGGCCGCCCTAAAAAACGTCAGGATTTTTATAACCCATAATCGACGGGTATTTATATATCGATCCTGCCAAATCTAATTGATGTTCTTCGAAAATCTCAAAAATGGCAGGATCGATATATAAATACCCGTCGATTATGGGTTATAAAAAATTTCGAAGAACATCAATCAGAATTGACATGCATTTTACAAGATAACTGACGGTTGTGGTGGAATGTTCCGATTCAGTAAACCATAATAGGCGGCTATGAAAATCTATACCAACCGATCTTGGCCAAAAAAATTAATAGAAATCTTTTGCAAATGATTCGTAGTAAATCTGCAAGAAAGTCATTTAATAACTGATGATTGTGGATGTTGCTCTTCAATGAATGAAGAATATCGACTCGGCATATATGATAAAGAACATCTATTGATTCTGGTATGGATATGAATTTTAAAGATTTATATAACCTATAATCGGTAGGTCAGAAGCATTTTATATGCCGGTTGTAAAACAATGGATAAACATAAATGATATTATTTGTCGATTTTGGGGAATTTTGTATTAATCCATACCCTTTTTTCAAATCGAGTATGGAAAAATATTTTGGTTTTAAAAAAAAACTAAAAAATACTTTTTTCAATTTTTATTTGGTTTTGGGAGAAATAAGAATAGATTGAAGTTTTAGGTTTAAGGGATACAAACTTAATTTTAACAAGTAAAGGTAACTTATTACTTTTATATAATTTAATCACCCCTTATCCTGTTCATATAGGTGAAAGCAAACTTAGTAGTCCCATATCTAACTAGGCTAATAACAAAAACAATTCACGCAGAACACCTATATGTGTTACGTAATATAAAATCGTCTAAAATAGGAATACTCTATAGTAAATTCTACTTAAATTACTTTTAGTATGCCAATAATAATTGTCTTGGAGGGGTATATCCTAGATTAGCTAACATATTAAGTTGTTTCTCATGGGCAATAACGTTTAGCCAATTTTCCTAGCCAGACGGATGGAAAAACTGGCTCATCCATTATGAAAATAGGCACTTAAAATAGGATTCTCTATCGGAAGGTGTAGACTAATACAAGCGAACGAGTCTCTTCCATCAAAAGACTAGTCGCTACCGCTCAGTAGAGACTTGATCTCTAACGACTACAATTCAAACGCCAACGGCTTTTTCCTCCTTTAAATAAACAAGTTTTTGGTACAGTTTCTCACAATCACTTCTCTATAAAATATCTTTCTGAAAAAAAATCTCACAATGAGTCAAAAAGAATAAAAAGAAATAGAGTTGTTCAATCATCGGAACACCCTGACAAAGTTTCACTCAGAATTGAGATTAGGAGTTCGGTAATATTAAACAAGTGGTTGGAGAAAGTTCACACCTGATCATATATCTCAAAATGAAGAGCGAGAACATTTTACCAAATTAAGAAGTGGGTGGTCAAAAATACCTGATGTGTACGGGTGTATACCTTCCTGATATTGTCTAGGAATGGTTTTGAAGATATCCTTGATGTTGTTTATTTAATACGTTATTAAAAGCATATGACTCAAGTGTTCAAGTAATATTATAATATTGGTGGAGTACTACAAATACGATTTATTTCAAGGATTTCTAATGCGGTAATTTTGTATTTTTCTAATTCAATTTTTTTTCATATTTCATACGTATTTTTAGACTGTAGAAATTTTAAATTATGAACATGTTGTTTATATATATGAGTTACACTGTTAGATTTGTACTTTCTTATGGGATTATTATGTGAGGGAGTTATGGTTCCGTGTGAACTGGCAGTTGGGTGGAAAATGGAAAGATCGTCTTCAATTATGCAGTGAAGATGGACAACTGGCAGAGCTTAGAAAATTAAAGTCCATTTGATTATACATGTATGGATTAGAATTTTTTACGATTCTATGATAAAAGAACGAGAAATAACCTATATTATTTGAACCTAAATCATTTTAATGAGCTCGAAAGAGTGTTTGTGTTATTTGTACTCGGCCACTTGTGTTTTCCTAATGATATCTTAGTTGCAAAAATTGATTGGCTTGAAGCATTGGAAGATTTGGATGAGGTGGCACCCAAATATGATTTCGCTATTAAGAATGCTTCAACGGTTTTCGGGTATCATGGAGGTAAAAACAGTAATTCATTTGCATTAATTATGTTTATTTATTTTTTAAAACGAGAATATACTAGACCATAATTATTACTTTCAGTATTGGTGGACTGGATATGGGTGTTATCTTAAAATTCCAAAAGATTTTGGATTGGATACGGGTGATGGTTTAAAAATCCGTTAGACACCCATACCAACTAGATAAAGGGCATTTGTGGAATTTTGGAAGATATGAGGCCAACTATAATTGGATTTTTAAGTCACTTCGCTTCATTTATGAGGCCAACTATAATTGTATAGTTGTGCTTAGGTATGTACAGTTAAAGGTTATTAGAGAATAAATTATTTTTAAAAGGCTTTTCTTAAATATATCCCATGCTTTTATTAATTATATTTCATTATTTTTTGGTTAGTACAGTTTGACTATAAGTTGAAATTTGACCTTTCTCTATTATTATTCATAGCCCATAAACTAGGTATGTGATGAGATTTTATATAGTGGTAAAAAGAGGTTCGTTACTCGAACTTGTGAAGGTAATGATTTTAGAAAATATTAAACTTAATCTAAACTAATAAAAATCAGGAAATTAAACTAGAGAATATTTTTAGAAAATATGGAGAAAACTAGGAATCAAGATTCAGTTATTTCTAACAATTCATGTGATTAATCATGTAATTCTTTTTAACAATTTAATTCAAGTTTGCCAAAAATATGTTTCCTAAAAGAATAATTGTAAATCCTAAGCATGAGACATCAAGAGTAATTAACTAAGCATGACCCATCAAAAGAGAACACAACTATTTAATAAAAACCATTTTTTTTCTAATTTAAATCCATGCAAATAATAATAAAAGAATTATAAATAATTAATTAAAAATAGACTTACCACATAAAGTTGAGAGAAAAACCTCCTCCATCATCCCAGTAAATAAACTTAGCCCATGGAGAAGAAAACTTGCTCAATAGATCTTTTCATTGCTCAAAATATCAATTACAAGGTTGAATAATAGTGCAACAGCTGAACAGACGCGTTTATAAGTGTTACAGAACAAGGTTCAGCCGTTACAAAAGGCTAAGGCAATTGAAAAGGGAAAGGAAACTCAAAACTATAGGCAACAGAACAGCAACACTTAAAAGTGTTGCTGTGTCTTCTTCTTCGGCAGCGATGGGGTGAAGAACACGGTCACCGGCGGTGACCGGTGCAGCAACAGTTGGCCGGATCGTGAGTATTCCGGCCACAATTCCGGCGACTCCGAAACTTCAATTCTAAGCTATTCCCCCTGTTCTTCTTGGATTCTCTTGGTATATATAGGCTCTAGGGATCCTTGTGAGTCTTCTAAACCTAATAGAACTCTTTAAAACACATCCAAATCCTCCCAAATCCGAATCAAAGTATAACTCCCTTTTTCCGGCCAAATTCGGATTTGGGGCTATTTTTCCGGCTAAAATTGCTGTTTCTTCACGTGTTTAATCTTGTATTGTCCTCTAGTATATTGTGTATCAATTTGGGACGAAAATATACAAGTTTTATCATGAATCAAAGTTCACAGTTGTATGCAGACGATTTCCGTGACTGGCTTGACTTGGTCAACTCGGGTTGACCGATTTGACTCGGGTTTGACCCGATTTTGACCGAGTTGACTCGAGGGTACCCCTTATCCACTTCTAGTGTGCCAAATAACACTTGTCCTTGAGTGCCTTTATCACTTTTTGAGCCAATTTTTCCACAAATCTTTATTTTTCAAATGTACCTACAAAAGCATAAAAACACGTAATATTTGCAAAATCGAATACTAACTTAATAGAAACTAAGGTGCAATCTAGACACTAAAATGTGTCTATCAGTATGTGAGTCGCCGAGTAGGTGAGACACTGAGTTGGTAAATTGTTGACTTAGTGAGATTTTTTTTTTAATTATATTTCTTTCAGACGAATTTATGAAAGGAAAAGGAGGTTTCTCATAAAACCTATACATACAATATGAAGAGATCGTAGTAATTTGGTTACTGGTTTTGGAGCAAATTTAAAGAGTTTGCACTGATTAAATACACAACTGAGGCTTAGTTTGGTATTGTTGTGAGATTTTTCTGCTGTGCGTTGTTGTGTTGTGATGTATAAAAAAAAGTTGAGCATTTGGTTAACTATAAGCTATAAGCTAGAGCTGATTAAAAAAGTGATCAAATTGTGTTTGGTAAATATCAGCTTCAACAATTGTTGTTGTAACAAATGACAAAAACAAACATATCTTTCAAAATAATTTTATTTTAATTTATAGATTTTAAAAATAAATAAATATTTATATATGTACATATATTTTGGTTATTAATTTATATATATATTAAAATTATATTTACTAATTATTATTATTATTATTGTTAAAAGGTATAATTTTAAATAACCACATTTTTATTATATTGACATAATTTTAAGAGAAAAAAATCAAACTAAAATTAGATAATTATTTAATATTTGATCTTATTTTTAATGTTGATAATTTTTATATAGATTTTGTTACATATCTATTTTCTGGTAGAGTGAATATCAAGAATATGCAAATCATTTATGAATTTTTAAAAAAAGTTATTAAAATGGTATAAATATATTTTTTAAATTGAAAATAATAATCTTTAAAGAATATTATATGATATAGGGGATGTAAAGATTGATTGTAAAAGATTTAAGGGTAATCTTTGTCATTTATAAACAAAAGTGAGGATAGAAAAGAAAAATCTGCTATTAAAAATAGGATGAGGCCATAATTTCTGCTTTTAAAACTTTTAGAAGCTCATTTTTCTCAGCTTTTAAAAGCAGATGAATTTTGGAAGTGTTTTGTATAAAAAAAACTTTGTAAAAAGTTTACCAAACACCAAAATAAAATATTATTACCATATATATATATGTTTTGAAAGTGCTTTTAGAAAAATAAAAACAATACTGTACCAAACCCAGCCTGAATATTAACAAAATTACTCGTTATAATTTTCAAAGTAAACATACAAAAGAAAAAAAATGAAGCTGAAGACACACTCACATTGCCAACAGGATACCCAACACCGTATATGTATATGAAAATAGGAAAAAGGATAACATCATAGACTCATAGATGCTAAAAATAAAAACCAAATTGCGTCATCTTTGAAACCCATATATGCAATTTTGCTTGATGAACATATTTTATCAGTTAATCCTGTTAACGAGACATGACAGACGTTATTAGTCTTAAACCAACAGTATCTTGCAATGGGATACAAAAGTTGTTGAAAGATGGAACACTAACTTAATATTTGATTAATTACTTGAAGATGGAGAATTTTTACTTTGCATGTGTTTTATATAAAGAATAAGTGTTCTCTACATAGTCAAAATTTATACAAACGAATAATGTGATTATTTGGAAACTAATTATTTTCATCTAAACACCATTTTTGTAAATATGTGTCGGGATCTTCTAACTGGAATCAAAAACCATATGTATAGGTTTCGTCAACTAATCATGATAAATTTTTGTTTTTTAATAAGGAAAAAAGATTTATAATTAAAAGAAAATTTCTAAGATTTATTTGTATTAGAGGAGGAAGAAGAAGAGGGAAAAATATTTAGGGTTTTGATTAAACACGTGTTATTCATTTAATCAGTTAGAATAGGTGAACCAGCTCATCTGATATGTTTGAATCGGTAATATCTCGACTCAACTCGCCTAAAATCTCTTATAAACTCAATTAAAATATTTTGGGCTATGATTTGAGATATGATTAATAAATTGAATTTTTTTATGGGTTATGTTTAGTACAAATATGGATTATATTTAAAAAAAACCTTTTAAAATATTTTTTTTTAATTTTACCCTGTCTTTTAAAATAAAAATAAAAATAAAATCAATTAAATTCATCATATTTCAATCATCCCATCCATCCATTAGATGTTGGATGCACACAGATGACAAATCTAAAATATAACACAGATGACAAATCTAAAATATATCACATATTAGATTTGACGTGGATTGGGTCAAATCCACTTGATCCCATTTTTATATAAATAAGAAAAATATGCAGAGCCTATGCCGAATACATGCATTGAAGAGCTTGAACAAATTTTAAAAGATCCATAGTTTAGTAAGGGTTTAAGTTACAACTTAAAATTTCCAAAATATCTCTATGCCAGTAGGTTAAAGATGGTTGGTTGTAGCCCTGACAAATGGACACAAGCTTTAAATTTTTCGAGTTTAGGGTTCTATTTATTACATTCAGATTAACTAAAGCAAAAGAAACCATGTAAGGTGTGTCATCATTGTATTCTTGGTAGGTAGCATGGTAGCACACTGGGAATCTTCTTTGGATAGCATCTTGATACAGAGATTTGAAGTTTCTAAAGATTTCCATGTTTTCAGCTTCAAAGGATACATTTGTCTGCTTCATCTCTTTTGCCTACTGAATGCCTAGGGTTGTTCTTGTCCAGTGCTCATCATGTCCATGGTTCCAGGATATCCTCTAGCCCCAATGCAAATTCATGCAAAATCAAAAACAATTAGAGCAGTATAGATATTTAGGGAACTTGGGTGCTTTTGAATACAAACTTTTAATAGTAATTCCAAAGTTCCCTCTTACATTGAGAGCGAAATTTCTATTTTGAATAGTATCCCTTTTCTAGTGATGAATATTGTTCAAAATATGATCATGAAGGTTGTGAAGCCTGTGATAATGAGGTAATTTTGATTTTTGTAACAGCTTGATGAGCATCCATCTTTATGTTTTTAAAGATTGAGTCACGTCGCAGCCTTCCATAGGAACCAACATCCAGTAGCATAAATGTTTATATCATGCTCCTTATAGATATGGTTATTGAACCAACTGTAAAGCCAGTCACCAAAATTGTTGAAGTTTTGAAAAACTGTATGGTTTGGTCCACAAAGACCAGTGCTGTCAATGAGTTTGGGTTTTCCCGGGTACCACTCGACCCGGACCCTACTTATAAAAGTCAAGTCCGGTTCCTAACAGTTCCAAGTCCGGTTCCTAATTTAGTGGACCTGGAACCGGACCCGGTTAAAAACTTAAATACCCGTTGGGTCCTGGTATTTAATGAGTCTTCCAAAATCAATTATATATTTTTTAAAAAATTCTTTATATTGGCTTGAAACGAGTAATTTTTCAGATAAAATTATTGTTACATGTATGTAAATGTTCTAATTAAAGATTAAATCTAAGAAAAATAGATACATAATGAAACAAATCAAGCAAAACTAGACGAAGTCTTTGAATTTTAGGTAAAATTAACAAACAAATGACAAAAATTCGGGTACCAATATCCGTGGGTACCCGCCGGGTAATACCCGTTAGGACCCGTTAAGATTTCGGGTCCAATCGGGTAATACCCATCGGGTACTAAGTTACTAATGAGTCAATTTTTATGACCCGAACCCGACCCAATTCACCCGGTTCCGGTTCCGGGTAATGAGTATCCATTGACATCCCCAAAGACCATTTCAAACCTCGGTGGAAAATGACAATTTATAAAGAGATGTGGCATGGTTTTCTCCCCACTCTTGCAATAATTGCATATTGGGTCAATATAGTACAAAATGCTTGTTGTTTTTGCATTTGTTGGGAGTATTTCATAAGCATATTTCCACAAACACATTTGTATTGCTGGAAATACTTCCATTTTCCATTCAGTACTATGAGCATCATTGTTATATTTGTGAGCAATTTTTTCCTTGTATAAGGACTTGACAATAAAGTCCTGACTTTCATTTAAGGTCCATATGATTTGGTCTTCTTCATCTGACTGGATGGTAGTATTGAGAATGGATAGAGCCTCGTCTTCAGTGAACCATTCATTGATATTATTGATATCCCAATCCCTTTTGTCACCTATGATATGTTTGATTTGACAAGCATCAGGTATTCTGGACAATCAGTTGGCTTGTGGAGTTAAATGTTGTGGTCAGTGATCCATTTATATTCCCATTTATAGATGCAGCTTCAATTTCCAACCTTCCATTTACTATAATGCTAAATGTTCTCAATAACTTTCAGGATACGTTTCCATATCCAAGAGTCCCTTGCATTTGGTTTTATGTTTATATTCAGAATATTCTTGTTATTGAAGTACTTTTCAGACATTATCTGGTACCAAAAAGAGTTTTTATCTTGTATCAGTCTTCACCTTATCTTAGTGATCATAGAGCTATTGAAAAGGTCCATATTGATGAATCATAATCTTTCCAAATTATTTGATTTGCATATTGACTCACACGCTTTTGGATAGTAATCTTTTAGGTAGGTAAGATCTTTTCCAGAAAAAAAATTCATTTAAATCTTATTTAACTCCTAGCATATGTATTTTGGAAGTTTAAATCATTTCATTTTATAAATGTTGGATGTAGAGGTGATTAAATTAGCTCTGCCTGCTGGGTATAGGTAGGCACAACAAACAATAGTCACCGGAAGACAAAGAGAGACGATACGTTCAATGCATCAGAATACTGGGCAAGTAATTTCTACACTGTGGGTAAACCCGTGAAGTCTTGAATAATACTAAAATTTTGTACCACAAATGTATAATGAGTCGTCACTAGTACGTTCAATCAATTAATTATTTTTTTTAAGTTCTGGTGGAAACTATGTTTAAATCACATGAAAATGAGGTCTGTGCCTCGCGAACGCAGATACCCATAGTCAAACTAAGACTCTCACGCGTTTCTTCATGGAAGAAAGTTCCCTGCACTTAACAAACGCTTCAAAAAAAAAATCGACATAAAAACAAGTCAAAGTTAAAAAAGGGTCATGTGAAGTTATCGTCTTTAGTGGTGGGTCAAAACCTATTCTAAATGTACTAAACACATTGTATCTTAACCTAATACTATAATTTTATCTATCCGCATACAAAAGAAGATTTGGTTGTCGATGGGGTCGATGTTTATAAACATAAGAAAATCAGTTGGTATTACTAATGAAAAAAACAAAACAAACCCAACAACAATTAGATTAGATCAAAAATTAGTTTAACTGATCCGTTTTGTTCGTTGGATTTTAACTGTATTATTTGCTATCGTGAACTGGTGGGAGTGCGTAGGTTAAGTGGCTGGTATTAGTAGTGTACCTTACCCACTCACTGACTTAACCCTTCACCTAACATTTTACACCAGCAGGTGCAAAACATTATCAAGCCATACATGTTCCGGCTGTAAATGAGCTTGGTTATATCAAGATAATTAATAAGAGCTACTGCTACTTACTTTATAAAATGAATCTGACACCGAATAAACAAAACAAACAATGACCAGCTAACTCCAAAAACACATAATAACGTTCTTTATCTCTCTCTTCTCTAAAATCTAATTCACTCTCATTCATTCTCTTCTCTTTGTGTTGTGTGAGAGTTGGAAGGATATGGTGGTCTGTTGTAAACTCTGAAGTTATTGTATTCGTCTGCTGAAGAAGAAGAATCAATCAGTGGAATCAGAAGAAAATAAATATAATGTTCAGATTGCATAGGCATAAGTCTGAGAAATCAGGGGAGAAGATTGATTTTAAGTTCTCTCACTTTAACGCTCTTCAGGTACATAACTGTTTTTATTCCTTAATAACATTGAACCTTTATTTGTGTGTGTGTGTGTGTGATTTCTTGGATCTCTGCTTATTCATCACGGTAGTTTCAATTTGAAAAAGAAATAAATCTTTTGTTTATTTATTTTGTTTTTAATATTTTATCCCGAGTTAATAATTTGAAGAACAGAGGAAATCAAATTAGCAAAATTTATTTTTTCTCTATTTCGGTGAGTATCCTTTGTTGTCTATTGCTGTAAACTGCTTATAGGTGTGTTCTGAAAGAAAATTATGATTTTTTTTGTAAGTAAAAATTGATATTTTGGATTTTGGAATGCGAAATTTGGGTACATTGTGGAGTATAAGATTGTATAGCAAAGAACCCTATCCCAATAACTTGATTATGATTAAAAGTTAATTTTCATGTACCATAAACAAGTGATCCCAGAAAACAAAAATTAAATAAAATGTTTATGCATAATAGAATTACTATTCTACCTAGTTTTTTGATTACTGTTTTATTGGGTAGCTATTGATGGTTTTTGTGCAGTTTTTAGTGTTCATTCATGATGATGCCAAAGTATCTGAGTGTTAAAAAGTTCTACTTGCTATGATTTGTGTAACCAGGTTCCAAAAGGATGGGACAAAATTCTAGTGTCTATGGTATCAGTAGAAACCGGAAAAATAATTGCCAAGTCAAGTAAAGCTTTAGTAAGGAGTGGGAAATGCCAGTGGGCAGAAACTTTGACAGAGTCTATTTGGGTCGCCCTAGATGAAACTTCTAAAGAACTTGAAGAGAGTCTTCTCAAGCTTGTTGTTTCGATGGTAAATGTCACATTATATTATTGTTCATTTGTATACTGAAAATGCTTGTTAATTATAGTTTCAACTTATCTGTTCAACTTTATAACTGTCGTCTTATATATGTTATAGGGATCGTCCAGATCAGGTATCCTAGGAGAAACAGTCGTTAACCTATCAAACTACACGAGCTCAAAGTCTTCTGTTCCTATTTCATTGCCATTGAAGAAGTGTGATCATGGAACAGTTTTACAAGCAAGTTATTTTCAAACTCTTTGTTTATGTTCTCATGTACTTTTGATATCTTGAACTGGCAACCTAGACAGTGATCTGATAACATGTACCTTTCATGTCTTACGTTGTTGCAGTTCAAACTCCAGTGCCTCACTCCAAGGGCAGCACCAAGGAAACCAAAATTACAACCTAATACTTCCAACGTAGATAGTACGAATGAAGAGTACGATGATATGGATAACAAGTCAGATACATCCGATAGTACTTATACTAGGAGTATTGGATCTTCCTCCAGTAACCATTTAGCAAGCATTTCTCATCCAGGAGAATTCGACAATAGGGTAAGTTTCAACGTTTCATTTTTGACCTTCATCTAAACTTTTCTTTCTTGTGCCATACCAAACCTATAGCCATTATGCGCCCATATAACAGGTTTTCAAGTATCTTTTTACCCTCCATTTTCTCAGCTTATAATATCTTGAAAATCTGTTATGCATATAATTTAGGTTTCTAATACTAACTACTAACTCAGTACATTGATATTTTCATTCTGTACTGTCTGTCACATATAACTAACTACTGCCTTTTGTTGCGCAGAACCCAAGTTTTTCGGCATCAGGGTCACGTCATAGCTCTGACTCGATCGAAGGTTCTTTAGAAAGGATTAATTTTTCCCCTAGAAACAACTTAAATGGAGACGATCTGATTGGAGCACAAGAATCATTTGGTTCGCCGAGAAATCCAATTTATGGTGCTATTGATCTTCCCCGATCAAATAACTCTTCGTCCAATTCAAAATCAGGCAGCAATCCTCAAAGTCGGAGACAAGAGTTGGTTCGGAATAGTTCAGATGCCTTAGGCTCATCATCATTGAGAGATGCCGCTTCTCCTAAAGACCTTCTAGAAGCTGCAGAAGATACAGTTGAGGAGCTTCGCGCAGAAGCTAGAATGTGGGAAAGAAATGCTCAGAAAGTAATGGTTGATCTAGAGACATTGAGGAAGGAATCTGCTGACCAGTCAAGAACCCATGCGAATCTGGATATGGAGCTTTCAGCAGCAAATGCCGAATGTGATGGTTTAAAGAAAGAAATTCAACAACTGAAAATAATGATAGAGGAAATCAAAAAAGAATCTACATCTGGTAATTCAAACTTGCATGCAGATGGTGTAACCAATATTCAGAAGGAATTGGAAGCTGAGATAAAGTTTCATAAAGAATCCAGTGCTGCAATGTCTCTACAGCTGCAGAAAACTCAAGAATCAAATCTTGAGCTTGTTTCTTTTCTTCAGGAGCTTGAAGAGACCGTAGAAAAGCAGAAAACTGAATTGGATAACCTTTCGGAACTTAAAACAAAAACTGGCGACGAAGACAATTCAGGAGTGGAAGAGAGCTCAAATGTAGCAATACAGCTACAAGAATTGCATAGATCACATAAAGAATTACAAGCTTCTATGAAGCTGCTGGAAGTTAAGCTAGAAGACAAAAACAAGGAACTTGAGATGGAACAAAACCTTCGGAAGAGAAGCCTCTTGGATATTGAAGCAGAATGGGCCAAGCTATCAGCAAAAGATGAAGAAATCATCAAGTTAGAAGAGAAGATATCTGATTTGCTCAGTGCTCAAGGTTCACAAGAAATGATGACATTCGGCGGTGGTAATTCGAATCCGGACCAAGAAGTTGAGATGTTGAGAGAGAAAGTACAGGAACTAGAGAAGGACTGCAACGAACTTACAGATGAAAACCTGGACCTCCTATACAAGCTAAAAGACTCAAAAAAGGATCTCCCATCTGGTGCTACTCCCATTGCTTTTGAACCTGAAGCCGACTTTCTTAGATCTCAAGTACATCAGTTAGAACAGGAACTGGCGAAGAAGCATTCTCAGTTTGACGTGGCTGCTGAAAACTTCAAGTCCCAATTGGTCAGTCTTCAAATTAAGTGCAGTGACCTGGAAATTCAATTGCAATCTTTCCAAAAGAAAGCTCATGATCTTGATGCCCAACTTTGTGAGACTCAACTCAAAGGAAAGGCTCATGAACTTGAAATAACTACATTGAAGCAACAATTACAGCAGTATCAAGATGAAGAAGAAAAGGGTATTGAAAAGCTTGAATCCCCCAGCTCCACAGAATCGGATGAATTTTATCAAGAGCTCTATCAACAGCTTCATCTGACTTTAGCTCAGGTAAAGAAGCCATGGTATGATATCTCCTCTGATGTAACTATTGGATATGAAGATAATATCAACCAAGACCCAAAGTTTGGAGATTTGACATCTCAAAAGGAGCAGGGTGAGGCTATCTTAAATAAAGTCGCTGATCTGAATAAATTGCTTGAAGAAAAGATTAAAAAATACGAAGGTGAATATCAGCACAGTGAAGCAGGGCGAGGGTTCAAAGATGCAAGTGTTGACGAGGCTCCAGCGAATCCAGAAGAATACAAAAGTCTAGAGATGGACCTGACAGCTAAAGTGGAGGAGACTGAAATATTAAGACGTTGTCAAACAGAATTAGAGGCTCAGATTTCTAATCTTCAGAAGGAAAAATGTCAGTTGGTGGAAAACTTGGAAACTCTTTCAAGAGAAAATAGCATCATATCTAAATGTTTGGATGAAGTACGAAATGATATGATGGTTCTTAGTAGCAGCTTGGATTCCCATGTGGCTGCAAATAAGTTGCTTGAAAAGAATTCACTGGAGCTAGAAAGTGGAAAGGACGAACTAGAGCTTCATTTGTCTGAGCTGGAAGAGGAGAATATACAATTGTCAGAACGCATATCTGGTTTGGAAGCTCAGTTAAGGTATTTGACAGATGAGAAGGAATCTGGTAGGTTGGAGCTAGAGAACTCCAAATCTCTTGCTATGGATTTTAGGACTGAGATTGGAAGGTTGGAGGCTGAAATGGAAACGCAAAAGGTCGAACTGAAGCAGAAATTACACGATATGCAGAAAAGGTGGTCGGAAGCTCAAGAAGAGTGTGAATATCTGAAGAAAGCAAATCCCAAATTACAAGCTACAGCTGAAAGTCTCATTGAAGAATCTAGTACCAATCAGAGATTGAATAGAGAATTGAAAAAGCAGAAACTTGAGTTGCATGAGCGTTGTACACAATTGGAGGCTGAATTGAGGGAATCTCAAAGAAGTTTCTCTGATTGCCGCCAGAAAGTTGAAATCTTAGAAGCAGCTTATGCTGCGATGCATGTGGATATTGCTTCAAAAGAGAAATTCCTGACTGCAGAATTAGACTCTATTTTTCATGAAACCAAGGAAAATAAAGAGAAACTAATTGTGGAAGATAGATTATTGAATCAGAGGTACTCGGAGAAGGTAGTGGAAGTTGAGAACCTTCAGAGAGAAGTATCACACCTAACCGAGCAGATAGGTGCAACTCATGACGAGAGAGAAAGAATAGCTTCCAATGCAGTACTTGAGGTCTCCAGTTTACGTGTAGATAAAGCAAAACTTGAGAGTGCTCTTCAAGAAGCCCAAGCTAATGCTAAATTGTCCAGAGAAGAACTTCATAAGCTGCAATTAGAATCTAGAACTAGGGATCAGGAGTTGATCAGCGAGCTTGCTACGTCAAAAAAAAATCAGGAACTGCTGATGGCTGACCATGAAAAACTGCAAAGGTTGCTGGATAGCGTCAGATCTAGCGAAGAGAAATTTAAAAGCACCGTTATTGAACTTGAGCGAAAACTTTCAGCGTCTGAGTATGAAACCCAGCAGCAAATGGAAGAAGTTATTAGTTTGAAGGTCCAATTGGAAAGAATATCACTTCTACAGGATGAAGTACTGTCACTAAAAAACACTCTTAATGAAATCATGTTTGAAAAGAGTAAAGTAGAAGCACGGTTGCAGTCATTAACAGGAGATTGTGAAGAACTGAAGGCAGAGAAAAGTTCACTTGTTGAGAAAATATCAAATATGCAGATGAGTGTGATCGAAGCTGAGGGTTGCAAACGTAGCAGGGTAGCCTTAGAAGAAAAACTTCTACGTCTGGAAGGTGATTTAACGGCAAAAGAAGCTTTGTGTGCTCAGGAAGCTGAGTTGAAAAATGAGCTAAGCCGGATTAAAAGGGCGAATAGTCAATTGCAGAGAAAGGTACAATGTGCTGAAGAAGAGAGAGAGGAGTGCCTAAAGAAAGCCCATGCCCTTGAAGAGGAACTGAAACTAAAGGGCGGGGAACAACGAAACAGGTCTAGCAGTATGCTCGGATTTGAATCACATACAGATATCAAGGAAGAGTTGAATCTCTCGGAGGTGTGTTTTAGCTGGTTCATTTCAAATTCTATCATTTCCTATGTCATTTTATCTCACTGGGTTTATTATTTTGCTAACACGTACTTTTGTGTGCAGGGTGATAACAGACACCGTAATAACAACGGGTCACATCGAGTTGAAAGTGAAGATCTTCTGTCAAAAATCCAGTCACTTGAGATCGAACTTGCTGAGGTATTGGAAGCGAATGAGATGTATAAAGCACAGCTTAAGAAGTACGTCCAAGTGAAACAACTTCTGGCTTCTTTATGGCCTTCTTATTTATTTGCACTTGGGCCATAGAATAGAAGCATACACCCGTCCTTTGTTCTAAGCTTGTCTTTCATACTGTATAACACTTGAATTTCTCCTGTATCTTTGCAGGCTATTAACTGAAGGACAACAAGGTCACACTAATGCTCCAAAGAGATCGACATCTGAAGTTGTAACCGGCAGGAAGACATCATCACTGGAAGCAGAGTTAAAGGACATTCGTGAGCGCTACTTCCACATGAGTCTCAGATTTGCTGAGGTAGAAGCAGAACGTGAGGAGCTAGTGATGAAGGTCAAATCTTTCAAAAGTGGGAAGAGGTGGTTCTCGTGAACTTGAGAGTTCGTTTTCGATGAAACTCCCTTCCTTTGGTTTTTCAAATATAGCAATTAACCAGTATATAGTTAAGTCTCAATTTTTAATTTACATTTATATTGAAGAGACTAGAAAAATTTAAACATACTAAGTTGAAGGTTTAGGTAGAATAAACTCAGTCGACAAAAGAGGCTGGTTGCCTGTAAAAATAAAGTAGAGAGGGTCATGAAATATTGGCCTTCCATAAAAAAAAAAAAAAAACAAAAAAACATTATTCGATGTAATTAATTATAGCAATAAAAATAATTTTCAGTTTTGTTCTAATCGAAGTCACAAGTGCTAGCTCTGCCTCCTCAACGAATCTACCCCAGAGGGGCCGATGAATTGAGGGAATATGGGACTGTTGATAATGCACAACAATCATGACGAGAGAGCATTCAAAATCAATTGGCAATGAGTGGCAATGAGCCCTTTCATATTATATTTTAAGTTTATTATAGGGATATTAGCAATGTAGGACTATTATCCTTCACACGCTCCCTTACGTGTAGGGCACTTTCTGTGGGCCTTTAACACGTGAATATTATATGTACGGGTAACCGTTGGGCTTACTTTCGTACGGATCTGGTTCTGATACCATGTTAAAGTTTGCGGGCATCCAACTCAAAACCAATTGCCAATGAATGGAGTGGCCCTTTCATATTATATTTTAAATTTATTATAGAGATATTAACAATGTGAGATTATTATCCTTCACAATCTATCTATTGGATCATTTAAATAAAACATTACTTATCAACGATAAATGAATATCACAAGTGATAGTATGATGGCGACACGGTCTTGAAGTGATTGATTTGATACAGGAAACTCCACATGGTGACATTGTTATGACGGTAGCAACTAGCAAGCCAGCAAATCCGCGAGTTGAAAGGGAATTTATAGAGCCGGTGGTAGTGTAGAGAGTAGAAACGGATGTATATCTTCGTTTAGACGTTGGTACTGTAACGAATAGATATAGAGGTTGTATTTTGGGACTCTTGTTTTCCTTCACCATTATCCATGCGCCGGGTTTTGTATACCCTGCCTTATCCCTCGTATAAATCAAATAGAAAATACAAAATAAATTTAAGATTGATCAAATCTTCCTTTCACTTTTGAATCGGGGATTGTTTCTGTATTCTTCATATACTCTGTCATATCACACCACGTCACTCTTTCACAATTCACAACTGACATAACCTGTTTGAATAATTTCCGCAAAGAAATTTTAGCCCTCTGCTGCTTACGATTAAACTTGTTACTGGTGAATAAGTTGTTATGGATTTGTCTATTGTGACTTTGCCTTCGGTAGCAAAGTTTAGGAATCTGTTATGTCTAGTCGGTACAACTCGTTTAAATCTCTTCCAATGTTGCTCTCCTCTGTGAGTTGAACTTTTCTGATTGAAGTCAGGAGGACAATTGATACAACCAAGAGCGGATACTCGTGCAGAAAGTCCAAAGGTTCGAAACAGGAGACATCAAAAGAAGTTTAATGGCACGTCTGCAAGGCCAAGGCTCTCTATATTTTGTTCAACCAAGCAGTTATATGCTATGTTAATTGATGATAAAAACAAAACATGCTTATTTTATGGAAGCACTCTTCAGAAGTCTATTCGAGATAATCCTTCCTGCACCACAATTCAAGCTGCTCAAAGAGTTGGAGAAGAGCTCGTCAAAGCATGCATAACTCTCAAGATTAACGAAATATCTTCATATGATCGACATGGGTTTGCAAGAGGGGAAAGAATGGAGGCATTTGAAATTGCTGTTTCCCAGCATGGCTTCTTGCCACGGTAGTCAATACAACACTGTAAGTACTGTTATTATTACCTAGTCGTGTTTTTTATAATTGTATCTTGTCTTGTCGGAGTTACAAGTACCGGTTCTGTCTCCCCATATTGCCATCAGGTATGTATAATTAAAATTGAACTTCCATGTAAATGAATTTGAGTCTTTCAACTATTAATTCTAGATGAAGGATGTTTCAAGTTTCAACTTCGAAAATCAAAAAATTCAGATGTACAAACATGTCCCACCTATTAGTTTTTAATTGCTCGGCACTGAAAGTCGACTCCTTGAAATATGGGCAAATGTAAGACTTCTGAATTTGATGAAAACTGTAGTAAACCTTTTCAATATCCAATGGCTTGCGAATCTCCAAGTTCTCATTCCGGGAGAAACAAAGCTAAAACTTGTGAAAGTTTTGATGTATCTTTTGAATTTTGATTCTCACATGAAATCCGTTTTTGTAAATAAATCTGTTTTACTTAACTCATATTCCTTTTTGATTTGTTGAGATGCTTGTGAAGAAAGAAGAATTGAAGAATAATAATCTGTAGTCCTCGTATTATTCCAAAGGAACATTAACAATGAATATAGGGTGTGTCATTTGTTACATTTACATTTCATATGTTCTAGGAAATATTCAGATCAACAATCGGAAGAAGAACCGAAAGGAACAAATCTGATTAAATCGTTGATGCTTCAATTGTCTAATCAACACCAGTCCTTTGTGAAGAAGTGTCAAAAATATGGAATTTTAGTGTTTTTTTTTTCTTTTTTTGTTGGCAAAGTGGCTAATGAGTTGAGTATACTCAGGCCTCTAAACTCTGAGGTTCGTATCCGGACATCATTAATTGCAAAGTCGACAATGAAAAGGCTTTACATTAAATTGGTCCTATTTACCGAGTGTTCTTGCACCTGTTTCGACCAAAATCGATAAATTGGACAAAAACGTTTTTCAGGCTCTCATCAACGCTGCAACCTTTGGGATTTGGTAGCTGTTGAGGTCTCTAGCTCATCCTCTACCGAATCATTTTTTAAGTTGTCTACATAAATTTATGGGTTTGTTATGTGTACGGATTTCCAAGTTAATAGGGAGTTTGAAACATGCACTTAGCAAAACTGCATATATAGCCATACTCCTCCGTTTACACCAGTGAAGTGCTAACATGACACTTCATCTGGTGATGGTTCTACTAATCCCATTTAAGGGAGTCCCTAGACATATATTGTCTAGCTGGCGCCCCCTGTGTACAAGGACAAATCATCATACTTTTTCTTTAACAAGCAAGCCGTTTGCCTTCTATCGTATATGCATCAGAGTATCCATTGGGAGCCAATGTTGGATTGTTGCAAAAAAGATATAATCTGTACTCATTATGTTTCAATGGAACATGAATAGTGAATAGAAGGTGTGCCATTTCTTATTTCAATTATACATTTACATTGCATATGTTCCAGGAAATAATCAGAACAGTGGGATTTTGAATCAAACAAACCTAATTAAATTAGATAAGAATATGGGGTTAAACCTGGAAAAAGCAAGTTAGAAAGAACAACTGACAATGGCTCCAATATCCTACCTCCATTTACCTTTTTCATTTCTTCATTTTTTTTTATTTTTTTTGTTACTTTTGACCATTATCATTTTTACAGTATGGAATAAGCTCGGACCACCTCGACGATCGGCGCACGACACAATGGACACTTTCCTCCACCACGAACCAATTCATTTGCACATTTCGAACAAGTACACATATGCCCACATCTGCAAATTCACCAGTATTAGGTAACGAGATAGATTGTGCTGCTAATATAGGAAACCAGACCATTATTTGCACTTCGATTGTTCATAAAATACCCATGCAACTTAGCACAGAGATATACCTGTACAAAAGAGAATCAATATGACTATCACAACATACACAACAAGTTCCTTTTTTCACATGGCCCCACTTAGATCCCTCCTTGGATGACTCACCCATGCCTGCAATAAATAGGAAAAGCTCAGAAGTCGCCCATGGAACAATGCTTAGCCTCATTAAGCTAATGGTGTTAAAAAAACGTGAGAAGGTAAAGACTGCTTAAGATGGCGTAAATACCTGGACCACCAGCTGAGCGATTTAAAGCAGCAGAGACTTCCTGTCTTACGGAACGCTGCAACTCCAGTTGCATATTCATGCAAGCCTCCAACATCCTCTGCATATGGCTCATTCCTTGCTGGAGCCTAGCCATATCTGCCCTCAAATCATTGATTACCTCCCATTCCTGGTTTTAAACAAACAATCAGAATCAATTGGAAATGCAGAAAGGTTGGTTCTTGTGGAGAACTACAAAAAAATATTAATCCACAAAATTTTCATGAGGCATAGTTTCAAGTCTGAAAAGCTAATTTCACATCCCAAACTAGATCAAGTTTTATTAGAAATATGACAGTACCATTTCTGTCCGATGCAAGCTGTGTCTAGATGGCCAGTTAGCATTATGTAGCCAAAGAGGCTGCGGTGGGGGCACAGGTGGAGACGGGAGCACAAGCGAAGGCCTGGCAACAGTATCTCGCTGATCAACATTTAACTCATCAATCTGCTGCTCCTGATCTTGCTCTGGTGAAGCAGGAATAGGCAAGTTTCTATGCAGATCCCAGTCGACAGGAGCATGACCTTGCCTTTCCACGTATGAGTGTATCAACTGATCTAGACTCTCACGGAAACCACTGCGTAGCAGATTAGAGACACTTCTCCTACAATAACATCAGCTTCTGCTTAGGACTACTCAACAACGTAAGGAGAAACCAAAAGTAGCAACAAATAAAGAGATGAACAGCAAAAGAAAAACACATCCATGGCGAATAAAACCAACTACCTGCTAAGGAGTTCCCTGAGTTCCATGCTGTACACATTATCATCGTCAGGTGGATGGAATCTACTAATTCTCCTTATAGGAACAGGACGACGGGATCTGTGGAGATTGGAAGCATCAGGCCAGTATTCTATAGCTTCCTGAGAACGATTCTCATGCCACACAAGTGCTTCTTGAATATGACTAGCTTCTCCACTATCTCCCCTAGGAGTTTCTTGGGGCCAAGTTGCAGCCCCAGTATCCTGCCAGTTACCATCCATTTCGACATCATTACCCTCTTCCCATTGATTTAAAACTGCAGGAGAATGTTGCCAGTCTCTTCTTTCATCTTCTGGAGCTTCTTCCTCCTGCCAATCCCCTGCTTGAGATATAGGTTCTTGCGAACTTATGCTTGGAACATCTGTATCACTTTCCAGGCCTCTTGTATTCTCAAACAACCGATGAACTTGTTCTTCTTGGCTCCTAGGTTGAGAATGTTCATGGGTTTCATTAGGAAACTCCTCTGAGTCACTTGTTTGGATTTGTTCCTCAGATGGGGTATCAGAGGGATTGCCTACTTGCCGATGACTAGTTTCCAATCCAGTTTGAAATCCATCCCTAATTACCAATGAAAAGATCATGATTCAATCTCTAACCAAAACACAATGGAAATGCGTAACCAAGCTATTACATGTGGTGTATAATCCCATTATTCCAATGAATTAAATTAAAAAAAGAAATTATAAGTGGCAATGTAACAGAAGTACAAAAGAACACAGTAGCTAATCCAGACATAACAGATATCAAATGTTTTTATAGAAAAAGGTTCAAATAATAAACCCCTGAAGGATAACTAGCCAGTCCCTAATACTACTCAGACTAATCAAAATTTCTCAATATCTAGATAAAAGACAGTACTGAACGGAAGCTTAAAAATGAATGCAGCATATAAGAACCCAAAATCATAAAACTACAAAATTTCAGGCAGACAACAAGTATAAAAAGAATATGCTGGAGTAGAAATTCATACCTCAAACCAGATACAGTATGTCGTTGTCTTAACTGACCCAATTCTCTCACTGCCAAAGAAGGGGGTCTCTCTTCCTCAACAGTCCCTTCATTCCGTAGGAACCTTCCTCTCAGTAATGACTGGAAAAGAGACCCACATTAGACTCCAAGTCATTGTCTTATTTAATAATTCAAAAGAACTATAGTGCCTCTCATGGAGATTGAGAACACGATAACTAAGTCATATATGCAGCTAACAGAGCATAATATTATACGACAATGATATTTTATGCTACACAACTGTACACATGATTCCACCATGAGATATATGCTGTATTATATGTATAATTGGTGTATATGGGGGAGCTGTGGTGCGTGCCTGGTTAACCAGGAAAAGTATTTTTATAATGACAAATGCATTATGTGTATATACAAAAATAAATTTTCGTGCTTAAAATCAAAACTTCTAACAATTGACACATGGAAGTGTGATAAAAGGTAACCAAGAAATCATGCAACTGTTTAGACGAAACAAACCTGAATGCAGTTCCGGTGAGCGAAGTCCGTAACAGCTCGATGCTCCAACAATACCTGCAACTCCCTCTGCCTCTCTCTCTCAATTCTCATGAGCAAATCAATAATAGCTTGCCTACCACGTAATCTCAGCCTATCCCTGCGAATATGATCAGGCTGGTCTTGATTATGGTCAGCAACTGCTCCATCTCGAGCACGATCAGTCTGATCACTGACTACACAGGTTCTCTCTTCCCTCCTAGCACCGCGTGTAGGCCTCTGCTGACTTGTCATTTGGACCCACTCCCTCACAACTCGCACCCTCTCACGTTCCGGTTCACCAAGCCATTCAGCTCTAGGACTGGTCCTCTGCGGAACATTAGATGTTTGATCACTTATACCACTATCCATCCACCCCCTTACAATCTGCCTCACCCTCTCCCTATCTACATCCCCAATATCAGGTGATTGCTCCCGGCTAGAGATTTGCTGGTCCGCACGCTCATTCTGTGTCTCAATTTGACCTTGAGACCATGTTCCATACTCAATGTCACTCTCACTTACATCTCCACTCGCACGACTTTCGGAAATGTTTGTGCTAGAGAGGTTAGTATTAGACTCAATACTTCTCTGCTGTCTCAATCTCCCTCTTACCCTATCTCTAGCATGATTCAAAACGTGTTCATCCTCCAACTCGCGCCACATTTGCAATAAAGATGAAGCCTGAGTACTAGGCCTCTCAACAGCACCCTGCCTGCTTCTTGAAGTTGGAGACTGTGATTCCCTCAGGAAAGAAGAATCAAGCATGGATACAGTATGTAAACCTGCAAGAGCCATCAGCTCAGACTCACGATTCCTCCTCTCAAGTGTCGTGATCATCTCTTCCGCTTGCCTCGCAGCCCATCTACTCAAAATCCGAGAGTGACGTCTCCGAGCAGCTGAAGATTCAGCCAAATCTTCCCCTTCAAGGTCCGACCTTCTCCTGCGACGCACAAGTTGATCACCCTCCTCATCTTCATCTTCTTGATCACATGGAGAGCTGCATGTTCCCAATGACACACAGTCATCCAATTGCCCTCGCACTAAGTCCTCTACTCCCCTATGAAACTCTGCATGAGGATCATTATTTTCCTGCTTCTGCTGCACACTTTCAAAATCTGGCATATTTATTCTCCACTTCACCAACCCTAATCTTCACCACCACCACCACCTCCAATCACTACTTTCGCCACCACGTAAACCCGTCGGTTACCACGAAAATGAACTCATAACATAATATACAAGAAAACACCATCCTGACAACCCCAAATTAAATAAAGATCACACAACTATATCCTACAATTAAAAATCAAATCTTTATTACAAAAATAATAATAAAAATCCTTCATTTCAAATAGTTTCCAGAATTAGTACCCCATTTGATCAAAAACCTCATAAGTAATCATGATTATGTCAATAGATTATCCAAAGATTAATCAACTCGAGCCGTTAATTTGATCGTAATTAACAAAATCTAAGAATTCAATAGGGTGGAATAAGTGTAGAATCAGAATAAAATGAATACATACATACCTTAATAAGAAGTTTGTTGGTAGTAAGTAGAAACCCTAACTTTTAAGGGAAAAGGGTGTAAGAAGAAGGAGAAATGTAGTTTTCTTCGAGAGAGAAAAACTTATAAATACAGAGAACAAAATATTGAGATGAGAAAGACAAGGTTTTTTCTATTTTATTATTATTTTTATGAAAAATGAAAATTTCAAAACAAAAAGTAAAATACTGTAATAATTATTATATGGTTTTTACTTTTTTGAGAAAGAAACAGAGAAAGAAACAAGGCACCGTCACCGCCGATCTCAAGGGCAGAAACAGAGGAGGAGGAGGAAGAGTGAGAAAGTGAAAAACCAAATAGAGCGCCTTTTTTTACACATTACTATATTACAAAACAAAAATAAAATAAAATAATACTATATTTATTTTATAAAAAAAAATTACTATTATTTTTTAAAATAGTTCATTTTTAGATTAAAACAAAAAAATTATAGCAATATCTTACCAGAAACGGAAAAAGTATATTAATACATCATATCCACGTCAGTTTTTTCAAAGTCATAACCACAAAATGTTCCAAGAGCATACTCCCACAAATATTACGAAATGTCCCCCCTGCGAATTCATTCATTTTCATTTTATCGAAAACAAATCCTTTAGATTCATCTAGAGATATCTTTTTATTAGAACAATGAGAAAATACATATATTTTGTGTCAAAGAGACTGATTATGTTATGAGAGGTGGGATACTAAGTAATATTTTGTCATTTAAATTTATCTTTTTCAATAAGATTATTAAAAATGTTCCAGCAAAAAGTAGATGCTTAATACATTGTTACTATGATTAATTCGAGATCAGCTAATCTTCATCAAACTGCAGAATCATAACCATTTTTGGCAAATCGTTCTCAATGATGCGTTTGAGATGATTGTAGCAATCAAACGAAACACCTTTATAGTTATAAGAGCAAGAAATACATCAAGCTAAGATTTAGTTACAACCAATGTAGTTAGTTTCAGATCTCGGTCTCGTCTCGGCCGGGACCTTGACACCTTGATAATAATATCTCGGGGAGATTATCAGTAAAATATCGGGACTCACAAATCTTATATCCAAATTTTATACATGTGAATGTCAAGAATTAACTATATTTTTGTTGATTTATTACCAAGAATCTTAACAACCATACTTTAAAAAGAGATCATATTAGTATATTACAACTCTAAATTCAAAGTTAGATTAAACAACAATCATATACCTTGAATATCGGACGAATCTCGACCGTATCGGCCGATACGGCGATATTTAGAGATTCGTCGCACTCTTGAAACGATACCTTGAATATCATCGTTATCGCGGTCGTAACGGCCATATTGACCACATAGGTTACAACCCCTCTAGATGTCGCTAAACCTTAGCTATGAAAAATCCCCGATCACTGAAAGCCTTGATAACATATCGGCGGATATCCAGCATCCACTAGAGGAAACGGAGCATCCAACAAATATATTTTGATATTGCGATATATGTAGGTCGAATACTTAGTTTTTGCGAATTAAGCTTCCGCTAACTGATGATGCACATTATAGCATCACGTGGCCAAGGCTAAGCTAACCACTAGAATTAAACTAATTTGGCTCTTATAGTGGTTGCTTTTGGATACATTTAAGAGATTTAGCCAAAAATAACAAACAAAAAACATTATTATTGTGCTTGCTCTCAGAATCATCTAATTTGCATACAAAAGCCACCAAAAATGAATTCAATTGAATTAAAATAAAACTATTCTTAATATTATTTTATTTAATATTACTTTCTTTCAAGATTTTTTTCCACTAACATCCTTATTTATGATACATGGATATTATCACAATTTATTTATATTTTTAACATTGGAAATATGATAAAAGGTAAAATAAGAAAAGTAATAGATTTTAAGAAATCTAAAGAAATTTTTTAATTAAAATATTTAAGATATTCTTCCTATATATATGGGACGGAAGGAGTACTAATTAGTTACAGTTGCCGCCAAATTTGTCAAAAAAAAAAAACGAGCCACATTGTAGCAGTCTCACCATATAATTTTGACCATCTAAATGATATTTGAGCGGGCATGGGCAATGAAATTCCAAATGTTAGGCGGACATGGACATAAATTTTACCAACCCGAGCTAATTTGGGCAGGCATGGGCACAAATTTTACCAACCCAAATAACCCGCCCAACCTGAAGAACTATAAAATAATCATATAATTTATCTTATCTGTGATATTATTATTCATTTAGAGTAATTTTAATTGTAATTCTTTATTAAAAATACTATATTATAGTTATTTCATTAATAATAGCATTAAGTTATAAATATGAAAGTTTGTTATATTATTATAAATAACCTCAAAAATATTTAGAAAATGATATAAATCAAATATTCTAATAAAATATTACTCAATTTAATTATCATTATCACATCAAATCTAAAAAAATAATAAAAAAATTACGATATCTTTAATAAAAAAACTTAAATTAAGATAATTGGGAGTTTTATTGTATATATAAATGTATGTTTATTAGCTTGTATATTTTCACAAAGTGTGCATCACCTTAATTGTTGCTTCATCGGCCAACCCGCAGAACCCGTGGAACCCGAGATACATCGTGGTCCGTCCATGGGCAAGAGTTTTATGGGTTCCACGGGTTTAATGGGTAATCCACCAAGATATTTCTAGCGAGGACCTGCCTCGGTCAAGCCTTTGAACCCGACCAAGTCCCACCCATAGCCAAGTGCAAGTACTATGGCATATCTTTTAGTTATAATGTACTCAAAAGCTTTGGCTTATCTAGCGAAGCGAATAAATTTGTGTCACATTGTAGCTAAGAGTCACAACAAATGAAAACTCAGTTTCCGACCATCATAATATTTACGAAAACTTAGTTTGACCTTTTTTTTACACCTCTCTCGCACCCGATCTTGCCTATCCATTTTTCTTAATGGCTCTATGTTCTCCACCGTCAGATCCCAAAGACTATTATTCCAAAACAATTGAGAAAAATGTCTATTGAAAATAGTTTTTCTTCTCAAATAACTACAATCATCTTCTTACAAATTGATTTTCCACTCAGATCTCCTCAAATCATCTTTTAAAAAAAAAATTCCCTATATAAGAAAACTCTTATTCTCAAACAAAATTTGTTTCATTCAGTTGAGTTTCTTTGATTTTCTTATCCCTCTACTACTCAAATTGTATTCTTTTAATTGAATTCAATATGGTTAACATGAATCTTGTTCAAAAAGAATAAATTTATGCTACAAAAGCTTTCGTTTTTGTGGGTGTTGGTGAAATTGTTGGTTCTCAGCAAGCATTCGCTCTATTTGGAAACATATTCGTGAAATCTTTGTATCTTTTAACGGAAATTTTCATGAAAGGGGCCCGAATTCCTTAAAATAAAAAAGAAGATGAAAGCAATAAAAAAAAACGTGAGAGAATACGTGTCGATTCTTAACTCTATATATCGGCAATGTAAAAACGATGTTTCACATGATGATTTAGTAAGTTGTATAATTGAAATATGTTTTTTTCGATTGGTGATAGTAGTAATTAACTTATTATTTTTACTTCAATGTTTAGGGCTTGAGAAGTTTGGGAGAAACTTCAAAAGGCTATAGGGCAACTATTTAAATGTGATGCTTGTTGTGAAATTTTGAAAGAAAATATTCCTAGGTTTGATTGTCAACTCACTGTCGAGCAAAATAGTGCCTTATTTTTCCAAGAAAAAAGACTTTCTACCATCCCAGGATGGGAACGAAGTACTACCTAATGTAGAGATTTGTTGGAACTACCTAAGTATTTGGCAAGGCCTTTAGGACCAACGATGTTAAAAAGGAAGCAAGGCGAAAGAAGGATCGCGGCAAGGTACTTCAAGCCAGATGGATGAATCAAGTCTTGATAAACAAAATACATAAATATTTTAACATTTTAGAGAATCATGATTAAGAAAGGAAACAAAAACAAAAAACACAACAACAAGCCCAGTTCTTAGATATTTTGTCGCGTAAAAGTCGCATCAATCGTAAAAAAACATGATAGTGCAATAATAGATATGGATCTTAATAAACTAGCCCCAATGGAGTGAAAATATTATCGACAAAAGAAAAATGATACTTTGAAGAGGTTGAATATAATCGACATTGATGATTCAGAGGATGATGAATTAATCCAACTCTAATTATTTTCCCTTGCAGGTGTAATTTAGTTTAGTTTTTTAAATTCCAGTTTGGTTTCGAATTAATAGTGTTTTCTTTATTTTTAGTGAACTTCTAGGGTAGTTTTTGTTTGAATTAATGAAAAATGTAAAATTTCGAGTAATTACATTTATCAGATGAAAACTTTAACCAACTACTCTATTTTTTGAACTAACATCAACGGATATAGTATTAAAAATTAAACTTCATAGCGGATATTTATGTAAACTGTACATATTTTAAATAAAGAGTTGTTATAGTTTTTTCTATATAAAAATTATCTCTTCTTCATCAACCAAACATAAAATGTATCAATTTTAATTTTTTTTCTCCTCTTTCTCCAAATTATATCCATGCCTCCTCCATACACACTTAAGGAAGATATAAATTTGTTACGTAGTTGTATAGGGTGGGTTTTTGTCAAGTTAAAATAGTAAAGTACCACAGTTATGCTCAAATATCAAATCAAGAATTACGCTAAACACAAAACATAACTTTTACTAGTTAAATTTATCCACGTCAATCCTTGCTTAAGGAAGCAACCAATAGCATAAAAATCCTTCATCTAACATCCAATGCGCAAGCAAATGGCCCAGAAGGCTAAAAAAGGCGGTTTTGCACCAAGCTTGCCAGGCGCAATTCTGCATTGCCTTGTATAAAGTCATGAACTAGGAACAATTGGTAATGAATTAAGGGATGATTAATCTTCGTATGGATATCCTCTACAACATACCAAAAACTCTCATCAATCGGACAGACGAGCTAACATATGTGATAAAATATTCAACTAAGTCACAACAGAAAAATTCCTGAATTCTTCCCGACTTTTGTATGTTTCGTCTTTTTGAGGCCCTGAATGACTTCAAAACTCAAAATATTCCAAGGAGGGAGATAATTGGTTTTATGGGCATGAAAAATTTAGGGTAGATGATTAAAAAAGGACTTCGTATGAAGATTTTACATCGTTTTCAGTGAAAACCCTAAATCTGAATTTTCTAACGAAGAAATTTCATAAGAATTCTCTTGTCCATCAAAATCCAAGGGGATGATGTCCCCTAACTTTTCCATATTAGGAGAGATAAATCTTGTCCTTATTAGTATAAAGCTTGTCCATCTTAGTCTCAAGACTAAGCATGTGCGTCTGCGTCTCAAACAACCAAAGAATACTTTCAAACCCTAATTGGAAAAAGAGATGTTTTACTCTTTCGTCCTCAACGTGTGAGGCTTAGTAGAGTAAAAATGTGAGTGTCTTGCCTCTTGTCCAAAACTTGGCGTTTTACTCTTTTTTCCCTCAACGTGTGAGGCTTAGTACAAAGAGTAAAAACGTGAGCGTTTTGCCTCTTGGACAAACTTGGCGTTTTACTCTTTTTGCCCTCAATGTGTGAGGCTTAGTACAAAGACTAAAAACTTGGACATCATGCTTCTTGTCCAAATTTGGCGTTTTACTATTTTACCCTCAATGTGTGAGGCTTAGTTCAAAGAGTGAAAACGTGAGCGTCTTGCCTCTTGGCCAAACTTGGTGTTTTACTCTTTTTGCCCTCAAAGTGTGAGGCTTAGTACACAGAGTAAACATATGGGCGTCTTGCTTCTTATCCAAATTTGACGTTTTATTCTTTTACCCTCAATGTGTAAGGCTTATTACAGAGAGTAAAAACATGAGCGTCTTGCTTCTTGTCCAAATTTAACATTTTACTCTTTTACCCTCAACGTGTGAGGCTTAGTACAAAGAGTAAAAACGTGAGCTTTTGTTTCTAGCCCAAATTTGGTGTTTTACTCTTTTTGCCAACGTGTGAGGCTTAGTACAAAGAGTAAAAACGTGAGCTCTTGGCTCTTGCTCAAATTAGGCGTTTTTGACTCTTTTACCCTGACTTGTGCTTCTTAGCATACAAATTTCGAAACCCTAATTTATTTATCAAAGGCCACGCTAGGTCTCATTCATATGTGTGTCCTCTCACATATATATTTTTATGTATGGCCTCTCACACATATATTTTCGTATATGGCCTCACATATATTTTTTTATGCTCAGCAGCATACACTCATTCTTACAAAATAAGCATGTCAATGCAAAATTGACTAAGTTGGGCATACTGCTCCTTATACACAAATAAATACATTCTTTTTAGTCTGCTAGACTCATCAACCTAGTAAAGCAAGACAGGTCTTTAGTCAAAAGACTAAGTAAGGCTCACTCGACTTAATATTATTAGTAGTGCTGAATACTACAAAATTTACATGCGACATCAAATGTCACTGTTGATGGTGGGTTTTTGACAAGGGCATGAAAATTGTAATGTTGCTTTTGCCTTCTGCAAGAAAATCGAGAAGGGGCATTCAACTCCTGGCTAAAATAGTCCTGAAGCTCTGCCATCGCTTTTTCCTAGATGCATAAGCATGAAATATATATATATATATTTCTGATCAATCATCAGAATTATGAATACTAGTTTTATCCTACATTCTGTAAAAAAATCGAGAAGGGATATTCAACTCCTGACCAAATTAGCCATGTAGCTCTTTTGCATATATATGCATCATAGAAGTTTCAGAGCTATACTCAATTAAATCCTCGTTATTTCATGTGCATCCATGCAGACTACATGTATAAAACAGAATATAGTGATTATACAAAATTGCGAACATTTAGAATAGAGGTTTTGCCATATCTGAATAAAAACACTAATTAGATACATACCATATAATTGCAGAGTCGCATCAAGCATTATCTCAAGTTGTAAACTTCCACATCTGAATCTCTTGAAAATGTTCTGTATGCATTGTATATAAAGTTAAGCATAAATATCATAACATTAAAATCTCATACAATTGAGAAACCCTAAACAGGCCATAAATATGGCCACGACATTAAACGGATGCCAAAGCTAGTGGTACACAAGCAATAACCATGGAAACATCAAGTGCCAGCCTTAGCAAACCATAGCCACAATCCCAACACCAAAGAGTAGCACACACATGTGCCAAAAGGCTAGAAAAAGGCCACAAAGTCAAAAAGACAACAAAGCTAACAAAGCACGCGTCAAACATGACCCAGCAGTGCTAGCGCTAGCACCAACATTAATGTCATCCTTGACGCTCAACCTTAGCGCTAGCAAGACAAGCATTAGCATCATCCTTGACGCTCAACCTCAGCGCTAGAGCCTTGACGCTTAGCCTTAGCATTAGCGTCAGCCTTGACGCCTATCCCAGCGCTAGAAATCTAGCATTACCGTCAGCCTTGACGCCTAGCCATAGTGCTAGCCTTCACCCTTTTTACCTATTTTATCTCTTTCCTCTCACGCTTCATGCTTTCACCCTCGCCTAGGCTACAACCATGATATCATAAGGTACTAACAACACCAAAGTCAAGCTTGTAACACTCATATACATCATTGTAGCTAGCACAAACATTCTGTTATAACAAAACTCAGAGTCCATGACTTCACTAACTCTCATGAGAAACCAAAACATGTTACATGGGGGGATTATTCATGGGGTTTTGGTCTGGTGGTTACAGCAACATGCGGCGTGGCAACACCCCATGACAAAGAATTTACAAAGTAGTGATGATCGTTGAAGTGGTTGAAGAGGTAATGGGATAATGTTCTTCCATAAACTTCCAAGTATAATGGGCGGTTACACCATTACCCCCATAATCCACATTAATCCATCTCTCCACTACCTCCACTACTTTACAAGGAAGATGTGTGTTACCAATCTTTATAAATAGGCTACTTATCCTATTTCAAAACACAGAGAACAAGCTGATCATTTTCACAGCTTTGTTATTCTCCATATCTACACAGAATTCAACACACAAATTCCTTCAAATTTCTTTTCTTCATTCCTCTAAGATCAAGCTATTTTCTCTCATTGTGAAGAAACAAGACGGAACGGCTACTATCGTGGTTTAGGCTTGCGATGTACGATTTTGATTTCCGAATCTAAAGAAAGTACTGCAACAGTACATTGTTTTGCCTAGAAGTAATTTTTAGGTACTAACAGTTACAAATGGGGGATATTCATTAGGGTTTTGGTATCGTGGTATACGACATGTGGTGCAACAGTGCACCCACTAAAGAGAAACTCTGTAAAGTTCGATCAACAGTTGAGTAGAGGAGTGGTAAGTTGACTAACTGACTATTCATCCTTAATCGAAGTGGAGAGAAGTTGTCAACACCTTCACCACTACTCAATCATCGAAACTTTCTCTCAGAGAGGAGGTCAGACGAACGGTTACAATAGCTTTGACTATAAAATATATTTCTCAATCTATTGAACATAACAAGTCTGAACAAGTCGAACTCTGAGACAAGTTTAACACTAAACAATTCAAATCGAACAACTCGATCATTAAACCTTCTCAAAAATAAATACATATTCATAGCTAGTTACACCAATTACATCCTACATAGTCTGATACTATGACCTCAATCCTTCTCTCGCTTCCCTCCCTAAGACCAACCCTTCTCCTTCTCCTTTGTGACTGAAGCAAGAATGGAATGGTCATTGCTTGGTTTAGGCCATGATTGTACAAATTGATCTCTCGAATCTAAATAAAGTACTTCAACAGTAGAAATGTTTAAGGATTGACGAATTGTCACCTGCTCACCACACTTTTCCTAAATTACCCTTCAATTCGTTTTTTCCCACAAACAGTAGTATTTGCAGAGTTATGAGAATTAGACAAAACAACCTAAGTTGAAACCAGAAGTCGTTTTTTGTCACATGTTTGGAGAATGTTTGTCTTGCGTTTTAATGGTAATCGTAATGGTAAAGTCTATCAGAGTCCTTATTGTCGAGCATACACCATTAGAAACAACTGTAGGATATTCTGAACGCGAACCATAATATGACGAAGAGTCGGTAATGGCTGAATTTTTCCAAATAAGTGGGTATGCGTTCATTCATTTCAAGGAAAGTTGGAACTGAAATCCCTCCCATGAGCACGATTTGATATGTGAATATGGTTTATTGTACTTTTAATTTTATAATTAAGACTTGTATTATGATGTAATATGGTTTAGTGTACTATTAGTTTAATAATTAAGATTTGAATTGAGATATAATGTCGTTTACTGTACTTTTAGTTTCCTAACTAAGATTTGGATTTGTATGTAAAGTAGTTTAGTGTACTATTAGTTTTGTAATTAAGATTTGGATTGTGATGTAATGTTATGTGGTTTACTGTACTATTAGCTTCCTAATTAAGACTTGGATTATGATGTAATGTGGTTTATTTATGAATAAAAAAAGTGTTCACTAATTTAAAACAATCATCATTAATTAAAAATTGAAATTACAATCGCTCATTCGACTTATGCGTATTCTCTCAACACTATTTTTAAATTAATGAGGTATTTTCCGTCAACGCCATTCGTTGAGTAGTACAATGCCATGCACGAGTATTTTGATATGGTGGAATACTTAATTATCAATACAAACGGGTTGAATATGTTCATCCTCTTATTTATGTTGAAATGAGTTTCATAACAAGAATTTGATCCTTTCCATCTCCACTATTCCTATAGAGATCTCGCTAGAACTTCATCGTCAGTTTCATCTCTCATTTGATATTAATTGATATTAGTGGTTAAAACAGTAAATTTGTCAACTGATTTGCTTATTGTTACATATCGACATAAAATCCAAGCTACATTACATTTACTCGGGTTAATGATGTCAGTGCATAAGTTTTTATAAATGTTCTTCCAAAAACTCATACTCGTTGAACCATTGTTTAGTCGTTCTTGCCCATAACCGGATAGTATACTACCAAGTTTCGGCAAAGAGATAAATCTTCCTCTACGGTAAACTATGCAAGATTAATAAAAGATTGAGCCATCTTTCAGAAATTTAAGTATGATATTATTGGTTTAGAAGGTGTGGCTTTGAAATGGGGATATGTGAGTATATATAGGACCATTGGGTACCAACAAATATTTTTTTTTTAACATTACATTATATCAACGGTTACATAGCAGTTAAGTTTTGTCCGTTAAAACCACACATATCTATATGAATGGATATAATATTTTTTTTGCAAATTACCAATGAATATATTTTTTTGAAAATTCCGAATGGTATAATACTAAATATAACAACTATATATTTTTCTATAAAACCACACAAAACTATATCATTTTTTCTAAACACAACCAACCCATACCATTCTCAACCAACACTATTAATATGTATTCTAAAAGCAAAGGAAAACAAATATTATGTATGAAAGCAAAAGAGGTTTGTCCATTATGTTTCATGGACAACCATAGTTTGATGCAATTCCCTTGGATTTCTGACATCAGAATAATCATTGAATCACAGATGGAAAAGATTAGGCATTTGTAATATCATTATCCAAACTGTCGTGAAGAAGCACAATTTCTAGACGATGTTGTGAAATCTAAAGAAGATGAAAAGATAGAAGAACTATGTAAAAACTTCAAACTTAAAGGAAAACTAAAAACCTTTTTGTTCAACCATTATGGAGAAGAAGATCACCAAAACAAGCATTTTCCAAACATAATATGGAATGCTCAAATTGAATGCTCAAGAATGATTGAAATGCTCAATGCCTAATTGTAACACTTATATGGAAATGCACACTTCTGAAGCAAAAAACATATATGAAAAACATTTATGGAAATGTCATATGCGTTATTCGTGGAATGGGATGATTTAGCGTCGTTATGTTTTAGTTTAATCAAGAGTTTAAATATCATGAATATGATGTAATGTATTTTTAGAACAAATTAGTATTTGGGTCCTATATTTTAATATTATAGAGCATTTGGATCCTAAGTTTGTCCAATTTTGTATTTGGATCGTCGACACGTTAGTCAACTAAGTCAAGTAACCAATCCGTTAACATTGATTAGTTGCAGTATTTACAAGTTTGCCATTTAAAATAAATGATTCAGAATTAATTATCTTTCACCAATAGAAATAACGTGTACGGTTAGAGATGTAATTATGGTGGGGTATAAAAGCCATTCTAATTCTATCAGAATATAAGCCGAGAGATTAGGGCACAAATTGAATTGTGAAAAAATTACGAATAAGAATCAATGGATCAACTCAAGTAAGTAATTATTGTTTTGGGTTAAATTATTGTAGTTGACTTTATGATGGTGTTGTTCAATAATAGTTGAGATTGTAAAATTAATACAAGATCTTGATACGATGGTGTTGTATAATTATGTGTTAAGAAATGGATCTTGGTTTTAATTCATCATCTGATGCAGAAATGAGTTTTTTGGGTTTAATTTCTATATCGAGGAAACATATTTAAATATGGTTTTATAATTCAATATTTGTCTAATTCAAGAAATGTGGCAAGTTGATTTGTGGAGTCTGCATCGTGTGGATGAGTTTGGTGATTTCAATCTCACTACGAGAGAGGAATGGCTTTGTTCTTCTTCTGCTGCTATATGGAGAAAACCCCAATTTTCAACCTCCAATACTAATTGTGATTTCTCTTAGTTTAAACTGACTCTTCATCAAATCTTCCCCACTTTCTCAACCTTATAATCATCTTGTTAACTTAATAAATTTGAATATGAAACTCAACAATAATCAGGTTTCTAACTCTCTTTAAAATCCATTTTAATTTGGGAATTCATTTTTGTAACTGAAATCAGGGGCGAGTTGATTTTGGATGGTTAATTGAGAAGAGATTTATTGATTCAATTTGTTTGAGTTCCTACGAATGAAGCCTTGAATAATGTTTGTATCAGCTTCCGAAAAAATCAAGACAAGGAAGGAAGACAATCTAATACCAGAGTTGTTGGGTGGCAAACGAGTAAATAGTTTGAGTGAAGGAGGTTAATGGATACTAAATGTTTGACCATTTGACTTGTTTGCCTTATGGTTCAACGACTCGAAACAAATTTAGGACCTAAATTTAAAGAGGTTTAATGACTCAGACACTAAAACGGATAAATTTAGGACCTAAACTACCTAAACTTAAAGAGGTACTAAAATCCACGATCCAAATACTAATTTTCTATAGCTTTTAATAATTGATATTGTCGAACTGCTAGTTTTCAGATCCGAGATATCCATCCTAGTCACTATGGCCGTATTTGCCCAATTGACACATCCGAAGGAATCAACGTTGGACTTATTGGATCCTTAGCTATTCATGCTAGGATTGGTCATTGGGGGTCGCTAGAAAGTCCGTTTTTTGAAATTGATGAGAGATTCAAAGGGGTACGAGTAGTTTATTTATCGCCAAACAGAGATGAATACTATATGGTGTCGGCAGGAAATTCTTTGGCGTTGAATCAGGGCATTCAAGAAGAACAGGTTGTTCCAGCTCGATACCGTCAAGAATACCTGACTATTGCCACTGTTATTATTTTATTAATTGTAAGCGAGAGTACATAAAGTATAATAAAAAAAATAAACAGACGATAATACTAAATTAAATGTTAACCTATTTTTCGTAAGAACCATGGTTATACATATCATGTGTAACAAGCCTTTAAACCATTAAATGATCCTAATAGACGAATTATGTTTCGTAAGGGTTTATTTATAGAAATATGTACCCATAAAATTTAAGATACATTTTTGATGGGGCGTGATGGATAAATGAGAAGTTGTCATTTTTATTTTCTATTAACTTTTTCTAACACATTAAAAATTAAAATATATAAAAAAAGATATTTTCAAATTTTAAAATCACAATGACAACTTCTCATTAGAAAATACCTTTATTTTTTTAGATAATTAGAACTGATTTGTACCTGTAATAGGAGTTAGTTTTTTTGTAGTATATATCCAAATTAAGAATTGATTTGTACCTTCAATTAAAATTACTCAGTGGTTTTCGACTCTATAAGCCAAATAAATTTACACCGTTATAGAAGTTTATTTTTTGGTGGGCCTTAGTTTGGCTATAATATATCCAAAATTAAGCTAAATAGCCCACCATAGTGTTCGGCCCTGGTGACTATCGTTTTTATGCGTTTCTTTTTCTTTGCATCCGTACATATTGATATTCCAAATAGCTGCTTGATGTAGCAAATGTGAACTAGGTCCAGCTATATTGAGAATTTCTCGGTTTGTAATGGAATTGTTTGACCTGGTTGTTGAGATTTGGTAATGAAATGGATTAGAAGACGGATAAACTTAAGATATAAGAGTGGGAAAATCAATGGACACTTGGGATATGGACCCTTTACTAAAATTTCAATTCTCAACCACTAAGCTACCTCTTTTAAAGAAAAAAGGATTTGATTTTTTTTTTATACCGATCATGGGTTATAACCCCAAAGGTGTCACTACCCAACAACAAAAAACTAATTAAAAATAAAATAAAATAAAAACTCTATTTAAATAAATTTCTTTAAACTATCTTTTACATTAATTCAACCCAATAAAAATGAAATTCAACGCCACTCTTAAACTATCATTTATATTAATTCAACCCAATAAAAAAAATCAATCCCATTTTTAAACTTTATTCTCTCTCACCACCAACACTACCAACACCAACTCACCACCACCAACCAACAACAACCACCATCATCCAGCAACACCACCACTACCAACCTCCAACTAACGGCATCACCAACCACTACCACCAACGAGCACCACCAACCAGCACCTCCATCACCCACCACCACCATCAACGAGCACCACTAACAACCAGCAGGTACACTACCAAAGAGCACCACCACCAACCACCACCAGCAGAAACGAAAACCAGAACCACCACCACCAACAACCAACACCACTTTCACCACCAACATCAACGAGCACCACTAACAACCACCATGTCCACCACCAACGAGCACCACCACCAGCAACAACGAAAACCAGAACCAACACCAACCACCACCACCACAACGAAAATTGACATTTCACCAACACAACTTATTCCAGATGAAAAAAAATGATGAAACAAAAAAAATGATGAAATCTATTTGGTTCCACCTTATTCCAGATGAAAAAAAATGATGAAACCAAAAAAAGTTTCATCATCTATTTGGTTCCACCTTATTCCAGACGAAAAAAAATGATGAAACCAAAAAAAGTTTCACCGTTTAGTTAGTTCCACTTTATTACAAATGAAAAAAAAAATGATGAAACCAAAAAAAGTTTCATCATTTATTTGGTTCCACCTTATTCCAGATGAAAAAAAACGATGAAACCAAAAAAAGTTTCATCATTGTTTTGGTTCTGACATTTCACCAAAACAAAAATTGGTTTCAATTTTTGTGTTGGTGAAATTTGATGAAACCAAATTTGGTTTCATCATTTTTCTGACGTTGCACCAACAAAAAACCCTAATTTCGGCAATGATGATGTATCATTATATTTTGATGATGATTTTCGACGATGATGATCTGGAGGTGTTGGTGATGTTTGTAGAGGATAAAAGAAGGAAGAAGAGGTGTTGTTGGTGGTGGATCTGGACATGTAGTGGTGGAGGAGAAAAAATAACGAGGAGGAAGCGATGGGAAAGGAGGAGGTGTTGTTGGTGGTGGATCTGGACATAGAAAAAGAAGGAGGTACTGGTGGTGTTTGTGGAGGATACAGAGGTGTTGCTAGTGGTAGATATGGGTGATAAAATTTATTATTGGTGAACATAAAACCAAAATAAAAAAAGAGAGAAGTGTTGGTGAAGGAGACAAAGGTGTTGTTGTGTCGGAGGAGCTATTGTTGCTGCTGGTGATGGTGGCGGAGGAGGTACTGCTGCTGCTAGTGATGGTGGTGAGGAGGAGGAGGAGAAGAAGAAGAAGAAGAAGAAGAAGAAGAAGAAGAGAAGAAGAAGAAGAAGAAGAAATGAGAAAGAAGAGAAAGAAAGGGTAAAGATGCCATTTAAAAAAATGATAAAAATAAATTTAATCAATATTAAAAAAAATGGGGTTTTTATTTTATTTTTAATTCAAATGGTTTTTGTTTATAAAATATAATATGGGAGATGTTTTTGTATGAGAAGTTTGGTCACCTAGGTTTTTTATACCAAGTTATGTTTTTTATATTGTCTATGCGTATGTGTACTAATTAATAAGAGGTCCCCTACTTACACTGAACATTGTTATTTCCACTAGGTACAAGTACTCGTGCAGTGGAATATTAAGTGGCTACTATACTTCCAAGAGTATCTAGTCAATATTCTTTAAAATCACTTTTCATTGTTTATCATGTTGGAATCTTGCAATAATGAACAACAATGTTAGATGTATCAGAATAATATATAAAAAACTGAATTAAAAACAACTCTACCACGGACAACTACGAGGGAAGAATCACAGGTTCAACAAGTTGTCCTTAACATATTAGTTCGTGGGTATACTCGAGAAGAGCAATGCTAAACCCCAACGTGCGAAGATGTGTCCAGGATAAGACTGCCCAATATATCTTGTATTAGCACAATACAAACTACCCACTCTTGAACTTAGCAACATGGAAGGAAGGGAAATAAACACTCAAAAGCGAAAAACAAAGCGAGAAGATGGTGAAAAGAAGACAAGATAGTAGCCGCTTCTGAAATGGATTTCAACTATGAAAGAATTTTGTATTTATAGGAGAAAAGAAACCTTTAGGGTTTTGGATTTCTTGTAAATCAAGTTTTTCCAAGATAAACATAAAAAGAAACCTTTAGGGTTTCAAATTTCTTGTAAAAATATTTTCGGTAAAAATAATAGATCATGGTTGATGTCTTTCACATCCGCAGGACCAATACATAAGTTAGCCCATGTATTGTTTGCCCACCCCATTCCACCCACGTTTTACATATTATCCATATGAGAATAGTTATATAGTGGACATCCTTCTCTAGATTACCCAATGTGGGACTAAACTAAAGAGTTTCATTCACTCAAAAGAAATGAGGAGCATCCATAGAACCCTTAGGTCCTAAGATCAAATCACACCAAGACAAAAAACATTTAGTTCAAAACTCATTTTCTCCAACAATCCACGACATGAATGAAATCTCGGAAAAAATAAAAAAATCAGAATGCGGAAAATACCATTTAGGCAAAGGTGTCCATCAGGTCTTGAACCTTTACTTAGAGAGAAGTTACCGAAACTACTTGTTAGAGACAGTGAACGCGATGTCTTGAACTGCTAGCGTTTGATGCAATTTGCAATGACAACCACGCATGATATGCTCGTGATGTTGCTAAGTTCGTGCCTTTGTGTCCATTTTGGCCCTGGACGTATCCCGTTTCTCAAAATGCTCTAAAGAATTCGCTCAAATTCTTATAGGAAGCGGCCCACTTCCTCATTCAGATAGGTGAGTTCTATCAAGAGTGTTACTGCTACACCCCACTTCAATCTAAAATTGAAACTATAGAACTCATTAAGACTTTTTAAAAAGTCATCCTTCACATGCAGTCACACTATCACAACAATACACCATAGGGAGGGACAGAGAATGTAATTCTCTTGATAATGCATACCTTTAATCACCACAAATTAGTTATCTCATTGAACATTCTTCTTGGGATCTCCAGTCAGTAAGGTTGAGTATCCTTCATGGTAATTTTATTTTATGAGCTTAAGTCCCATCCCCCTCGATGCAGCACTAACTATCTCTTTAGACAATCCTTTCGTCAAAGGATCTGCGATATTCTCCTTAGACCTCACATGGTCAACGGTAATAACGCCAGTAGAGATAAGTTGTTTCAAAGAATTATGTCTTCTACGAATATGTATATACTTCCCGTTACAAACATTGTTCTTAGATCTAGCTATCGCAGACGTACTATCATAGTGTATAGATATAGCTGGCACAGGCCTATGCCAAAGAGGAACGTCTTCTAAAAAGCATCTTAGCCATTCGGCTTCCTCTCCTGCTTTATCTAATGCAATAAACTCTGATTCCATAGTGGAACGAGCTATACATATCTGTTTGGAAGATTTCCAAGAAACAGACGCTCTTGCTAGAGTGAATACATACCTACTCGTAGACTTAGACTCATTTGAGTCTGTTATCCAGTTTGCATCACAAAATCCTTCAAGGACGGCAGGGTATCCTTCATAACTCAAACAGAAGGACATTGTGTACTTTAAGTACCTCAGCACTCTAATAAGTGCATCCCAATGCATCTGCCCTGGATTACAAGTATACCTGCTTAACCTACTCAATGCATAAGCAATGTCTGGTCTCGTACATTTCATCAAATACATCAGACTTCCTACGACTCTTGAGTATTCAAGTTGGTTAACTCCCTCACCCTTATTGTTCTTGAGATTACAAGAGGAATCATACAGCGTACAAGCAGGTTTACAGTTAAACTGATTATATTTTTTAAGTATAGTTTCAACATAATAAGATTGAATCAAACTATAGCCATTAAAATTCCTTTTAATCTTCATCCCTAAGATTACATCAGCAGGGCCTAAGTCTTTCATGTCAAAGTTCTCATTCAGCAATTTCTTAGTGGAATTAATAACATCCATGTTTGTACATAGTATAAACATATCATCAACATACAAGCATACAATTACACATGCATCCTTAACAAGTTTAGTGTGAACACACTTGTCAGATTCATTAATCCTAAAACCACTAGAAATCATTACATGATCAAATTTTTCATGCCATTGTTAGGTGCTTGTTTCAAACCATACAAAGATTTAATCAGTTTACACACTTTCTTTTCACAACCTTTCACTATAAAACCCTCGGGTTGTTCCATGTAAATTTCCTCATCTAATTCACCATTTAAAAACGATGTCTTTACATCCATTTGATGTATCTCTAGGTTATGGATATAGGCTATAGCAGTTAACATCCTAATGGAAGTAATTCTAGTCACATGTGAATAAGTATCAAAGAAATTTATACCTTCTTTCTGTTTGTAGCCTTTAGCTACCAACCTAGCCTTGTATTTATCAACAGTTCCATCTATATTACGTTTTCTCTTGAAGATCCATTTACAACCTATGACCTTACACCCTGAAGGTAAATCTACAATCTCCCAAGTACCGTTTTGTTGGATGGAATCCATTTCACTAATGGAGGCTTCTTTCTACCATGAAGATTCAGAAGAAGTCATGGCTTCTCTATAAGTCAGTGGCTCAGACTCGGCTAGGTATGTAATGCAACCAGGATAGGTTTTCTCAGTTCTAACCCTTTTACCTCTTCTAGGTTCAAATTCTGGTGCATCTACCTCTAAAGGTAATGACTGACTGGTCGAAGGCATATCTAGAGGTTCATCTAAACATCTCTTTCGAGAACCAAGTTTCAAAGGAAAAATATTCTCAAAGAAATCTGCATCCCTATACTCCATAATAGTATGCAACCCAATGTCAGAAATTTCAGAACTCACAACCATAAACCTATAAGCACTAGAATGCTCAGGATACCCTATGAAGACACAATCAACAGTTTTGGGTCATATCTTAGTTCTCTTAGGAGGAGGCATGGCCACCTTTGCTAAACACCCCCACACTTTAAAGTAAGCATAAGATGGTTGTCTACCTTTCCATAACTCATATGGAGTTTTATTTGATCCTTTAAAGGATACTCTATTCAGGATATAACAAGCTGAGAGGATGGCATCCCCCCACAAGTTTGCAGGTAATCCTGAACTAATCAACATGGCATTCATCATATCCTTAAGGGTACGGTTCTTACGTTCAGCTACACAATTGGATTGAGGTGAATAAGGGGTTGTTGTCTCATGTATTATGCCATGTTCTTCGCAGAAATCTCCTACATGAATTTCATACTCACCACCACGGTCAGACCTAACAGTTTTAATAGTAGCATTCAATTGGTTTTCAACTTCGAGTTTATATATCTTAAAGGCTTCCAAGGCATCGCCCTTCCCTTTAAGCAAATAAACATGACAGTACCTTGTACAATCATCTATAAAAGTGACAAACCACTTCTTACCACCTCTAGTTTGAACTGACTTCATATCTACTAGGTCAGAATAGATTAATTCTATGGGTTTAGAATTCTCTGGACATTCTTACTGAATGATTTCTTAACATGCTTAGATTCTACGCAAATATCACACTTATGATCCTTTTCAATAGTGAATTTAGGTATGCAGCCTATGCTAGCCAATTTATGCATTCATTTATATTTTACATGACCAAGTCTACCATGCCAAACATTCAATGACACACACATATAAGCAGAAGAATCATTCATATTTATTTCATCAGATTTTACATTAAGCTTATATAGACCCTGAGTCTTATAACCCTTACCCACAAACTCTTTGCCCTTAGTTACTACAACTTTTCCAGACTCAATTACAACTTTAAAACCCTTATCATCTAAAACAGAACATGAAACAAAATTCTTGCAGATGTCTGGAACATGAAGAACTTCATTCAATGTGAGAGTGTTCCCAGATGTAAGTTTCAGCCGACCTTTCCCTCTCCTGCAACCTGTGCTGCAGATGAGTTACCCATATAGAGTTTCTCGAACAAGTCTCGGCTTCCACATACATGCTTGGTAGCTCCAGAGTCTACCCACCAGTCCCTCACATTTGTCACCAGATTAACTTCAGACACCACATCAAAAAACTCGTTCTTATTCTCAGCAACCAAGTTAGCATTATTCTTCTTATTAAGGTCCTTACATTGTCTACAGTGAATTTCCATATGACCACGATTTCCACAGACATAGCAAGCACCCTTAATCTTAGTAATGCCAGATTCAGGTTTACGAAACGTACCTTTGTTGTGAGGACCATGCTTAGGGTTGTGTTTGTTGTTATCACCTTTTCCAGATTTGTGTTTAGTCATATGAGCCTTATTTGTCATATCTCTTGCAGACGAAACATTCTTGTCTTTGGTGCATAGCATTTCTTCAACTTCAATCTTCTTTCCCAATTCAACCATGTTGACTTCACCCGTTTCATGCCTCAATTTTCTTTTGTACTCTGACCAAGAAGATGGTAACTTCTCAATTACTGAAGATACTTGAAAAGTCTCATCAATGACCATACCTTCAACAATAATCTTGTTGATGATTTGTTGAAGTTCAAGGAATTGATCAACAACAGGCTTATCATTCGTCATCTTGAAATCCATAAACTTCGCTACCAGAAATTTCTTGCTACCAGCAGTCTCTGCCTGGTACTTTGCTTCTAACGCAGTCCACAAATCATAAACATTGAAATTTTCTTTAGCATTATAAAAATCATACATCGTATCTTCCAAAAATTTCATAATATGATTTTTAGCCAGATAATTCTGACGCTTGTAAAACGTTTTATCATCTTCAGTAATATCTTCAGTATTCATCAAATCATCAAAAAGAACCAGTACTGCGTCTAAATAATGAAAACTCAGGAAAAACAGCATCTTGGATTTCCATCTCTTGAAATCCTTTCCGTTGAACTTCTGTGGTTTTTCAACATCGTTTTTTCTCATTGTTACGAGATAAAATCTAATGTGTTAAGATTGTTGGAATCTTGCAACAATGAACAACATCATTAGATGTATCAGAATAATATATAAAAAACTGAATTGAAAACAACTCTACCACGGACAACTACGAGGGAAGAATCACAGGTTCAACAAGTTGTCCTTAACACATTAGTTCGCGGGTATACACGAGAAGAGCAATGCTAAACCCCAACGTGCGAAGATGTGTCCAGGATAAGACTGCCCGATATATCTTGTATTATCACAATACAAACTACCCACTCTTGAACTTAGCAACAGGGAAGGAAAGGAAATAAACACTCAAAAGAGCAAAACAAAGCGAGAAGATGGTGAAAAGAAGACAAGATAGTAGCCGCTTCTGAAATGGATTTCAACTATGAAAGAATTTTGTATTTATAGGAGAAAAGAAACCTTTAGGGTTTCGAATTTCTTGTAAATCAAGTTTTCCCAAGATAAACATAAAAAGAAACCTTTAGGGTTTCAAATTTCTTGTAAAAATATTTTCTGTAAAAATAATAGATCATGGTTGATGTCTTTCACATACGCAGGCCCAATACATAAATTAGCCCATGTATTGTTTGCCCACCCCATTCCACCCACGTTTTACATACTATCCATATGAGAATAGTTATATAGTGGACATCCTTCTCTAGATTACCCAATGTGGGACTAAACTAAAGAGTTTCATTCACTCAAAAGAAATGAGGAGCATCCATAGAACCCTTAGGTCCTAAGATCAAATCACACCAAAACCAAAAAAATTTAGTTTAAAACTCATTTTCTCCAACATATCAACCCAAAATTAAGTGAAGATAATGATCAATTAAACTTAAATAACATCGTGATACACTACTTTCCTGCCTTCCCCTACAACCGCAATGTTTTTGCTATTTGGATCTAAAAAATAAAATCATGTGGAGTTTGTAATCACTACGTCTTCAAACTGGATATCCCAAGTTTTTCTTTAGGCCAAGTCCTATGTGCTTACTAAATAACCGAATTTATCTATTTTGAACTAATATGAACATATTAAATGAGTAAATTGGCTTAGTAAACCGATAAATATGCTTGTTTACATATCACGATAGACTGTTGGTCGCACGAGCAACTCTCTGTTACTGGGTTTTCATCTTGACCGTTAAATTTTCTTTAATCCTAGGGTCCCTATATAATTTATAATTTCGATCATGGTCTATCATCTGGGTTTAATCTAACAACTATTTTTTTTTAGCAATAATCACTTCTAATGTAATTTTTAATTTTAATTATAATTATAAGTAATTTGATTTCAAAAGGAATAAGCAAGCTTAATAATTTGATTGAATTAACTAAAATTATATTTAAACACTAATCTCTATTACATTAATTTACTATACTACGCTTACAAGATATAAACTAGGGAAGTAAAAACTTAAAACAACGCTTCAATAAAAATCTCAAACAATCTTTGACCTCATGTTTATCTTTAATTGGCAACAATCTTTGACCTCATGTTTATCTTTAATTGGCAACAATCTTTGACCTCATGTTTATCTTTAATTGGCGTAACTTCCAATCGATGCGCTCTTGAAAAGATTTTCCTTTGGTTTTTTTAAGCAGTAGTACGGTTAATTTTCAAAAAAAAAAATTGCCTTAATTTTTCTTGCCTTCTTTGTCTATTATTAACTGCAGACTTGACTTGGTTAACATCCAAAACTTGAAAACCTCTTTGCTTTTTATCATTCTCTATTTATTTGTAACCATCACATATCTTACTAATAACAACTTCAAGTATGAATCCGAAAAAATCAAGTCGGGTTGCAATTTTTGCCATTCGATTTTATTTTGTAAATAATTAGTAGAAATTAAGAGTTTTGAGTAGAAAATTTTAGTAAAAAAATGTTAGTGTAAAAAATAGTTTGAAAATTTAGGTATTTATAAGCGACAAAGAGTTAGCCGTTGGCGATATAGACTCTGTCACTCGACAGGTGATGGGGTTTGGGATTACCCTATATAATAACCGCAATCGCACGGCGTCTAACTGGTAGACAACGGCAAATACGGGTCGAACCCACAGAGAGCGGGGAAATACTGCAATTAATTTCTCTAATCAACTAACCAGAAACAATATTTTTGGGATTTTTAGAATTATAGATAAAATAATAAAAAAACTAACTAATAAAAATAATTAAGCAGAGAGAGTCGGTAACCAGGGTTTTCAGTATCCACCACTATTTCTATTTAATTACTGAAGCGAAACATAACTCATGATTATTTAGAATCGCAAATATCACTGGGACGCCCTAAACATGGTGCATCAAAAAGTCCTAGTCTGAAGCATACACCATAAAATTGCGTTAGCGAAAATTTTTTACGAAACTAATTATAGGTCCACAAATAATACCTGACTATTCTAAGCATACCCCATCAAAGGATTTAACCCAAGCATGAAATATCAAATAAGTAGACAAATATATTTGCAAAAAGTAGATTTTCAAAATAACAACTGTATACCAGAAGCATGGAACATCAAAAACCTAGGCCAAGCATGTACCATCAAAAGACGTCACAATTGTTTGATGAAATTTAATAAATCAAAATCATGAAATTAATCTATTCAAATCATAATGGTATGTATCAAATATTTTATTTAATTGATCTAAAACTGTAAATGGTTTCAACATTAAACCCTAGCTACAAATTATTTAGAACATGGAGATAGGTTTCTTAAAACCCATAAAAATAATTAGATATAAGAGTAGAAGAAGATTAAACCAATACACTACGCTTGCTTAGATTGGACTCGTGAGCGTACTTGAAAATGAGTACTGGCAGAGTGATTTCACTTCACTAACTACTTCTCAAGGATCAACGGGAACCCTCCTATAGGTATAGGGCAGGGCACTCTCTGGATAAGACCTTCATCGCCCACTCAGGCACTGGATACAGTTATTGAATATAGTGACCTATAGCACGTAGCTTTCCAGCTCCCTTGTCCCAATCCAGTATTCGAGTAAGTTTCCAATCCCCGGGACGAGCAGAACTCTTTCTTTTTAATTAGTGGCCCCCATTAGTTCCCAACCATGAGGCGACTTGTAGTAAAAACGGCGAATTCCGGACTCTCCACTTTATCTTTGTATTCTACCGTCTCCGTCTCTCCAAAACTGAACTCTATCTCCGCCTCCCGAAAAACAGAACCTCCCGAAACACTCCTGTACTCTCTTCTTTTATAGTCTCCCTCTTAACCCTAGGTCAAGTCCCACCCGTGTTGTACTTCTCTCATTCACGTGCTTCCCTTTCTTTTTCTTTGTACTCACTGTACCACCCTCAAAATCAAGTCTAGAGTCCAACTTTCCTTCACGTGAGAGGCTCACAGCCTAGTCCTGCCTACTCCATCACCGTCAGGATCATGCAACATCCATCTCCTAACCGTACCAGCCCTAGCTCTCAACAAGAACCATACACAGCCTAGCCTCCAATGACTCCTAGGCTACTACTGTCTACTCTTTATTTAACCAATCCAAAAGCCAACAGAGCTTGTACTTTTCTTAGTTGTAGAGGCTTTGCTTTTTTTTTTTCTTTTCTAACCAACTCCTGAAGCAATCACGTTGTAACCCAACATAGAAGCTCGAATTGTGCAGCACCTCATACGTCATCCTCTTGAGACCTGCTTAGCTTTCTTCAATCCACAAACCAAGTCTGTTCCTTCGCCTTAGCCTTTCTTGCCAACATCAATTCACGCACAGCCAACTACCCTGCACGTTACTTCCACACAAAAGAAGACGCACCTCTCACTCTTTAATGCAGACCCCACCTTCTTTTCTAGCTAGCAACTTCACCCAAACCGTACATCCTAGCCATCAAGTCTACTTTCAACAGCTTCCAAACAGTAGCCTTCAAATCATCATTGCCTACACCTCAAACTCCATCACGTGAAGTACTCACTTTTTCTCTTGTCAATTCAAACCCCACCTGATCACAGTGTTTGATGCCTCTCATTTCTATAATCTTCACGTACCTTTCATTCAACATCCCTCTCTTTACTCGCCTGTTCAGAGCAACGGTTCCACCTTCTGGTTCTTTGCTGACCGTACTTTCCAAAAGAAGAACCTAATGTTTAACTTCAGACAACTCAGCCACCTACACAGTCTCTTGCTTTGCCATTATCTCCATGTTCATAAGTTAATCAATTTATCCCATTTAATCATATTTATTTGTAACCATGAATTTTACGTATACCACCTAAGATAATATCAAAACACTAAAATTAGTACAAAACGATAACAAGAAAATATAGACAAAGCGGTAAAATATATCAATTAAGTGCTTATCAACAGACCCTTAGTTGCTTACTCCATTTCCCTTAGTGGCACGGCTAGTTTGCCCTGCCACCTGGCTTGGCAAACTAACCATTTTTTCCTATGTGTATAGGACTTGGCCTTAGAACATGTCCCATGGTGAAACCTAAGCTATTCTAAGCTTAAAAAAATATAACGAATATCAAGTTTAATAAGTCATGATCATCCACACTTTTTTCCAAGCCATGTTCTAAGACTTCATAAAAAATATCTTAAATTCTAAGCAATGGAGGCAATCTGATTGGCGCTTAAGGCAAACCGCAATTACACTGAATCTGCCAGAAAACACAATTCTAATTTGCGCTCATTGCCATTACAATTTGCGTTCCAAATACACTAATCCAAATAGCTCCTAACGCTATTCCAACTAGCGTTTTATTTATACTTGTTTGATCTTTTTAATGTCAAACTCTCTTTACACCATCCCAGAATAAATTGTTTATCTTTTAAAACCATGCTGACACTCGTTCCGATTAATTTGTTCGTTTATCTTAAAATCAAAATTAATAATTAATCTGTCAAATTCGTCAAAACAATTAATAAAAATACAATGTAAATAATTTTAATTTCTTTTCGATAGATTCATATCAAAATTAATTATATTGATCAAAATAGTTAAACTTGAAATTACGTAAATTAAATTTTATTTGAAAATACTTAAAATTACATTTAAATACCTTAAACTACATAGACAGAACAATAAACTTAGAAATATGACTAACTATATTTATTTGAAAGTAATAAACTTAGAAACATAACTAAGCTACATTTAACTTCCATTGCTTGATCCAATTTCTACTTCAAACTTTCAAATATGTGTCTCAAGAGTGTTTGGATGGGTTAAATCTGGATAAGGTGCCCTTAAAAATTTGGTAGACTTGATCACATTGGAATCCTCTATGAATTCCCTTTTGTCGGGCCTCCTACAAAATAAATAAATAAACTAGTTCAGTATCATATTAAAAGATCAACGATTTAAGATAATGTAAGTTATTGAAAAATAGTTACAGTTAGTTCATTCGTCATTCCTGAAGGCCCATTTCTATAATTCGAAACTTGGATGCCTATATTGATTTTGATTTCTTTTTTTATAACTATAAACCTATTTTATAAGTTATGCTTTGTTCTTTCATTTCCATCCCCATGATTTTATACATAAACCTGGAGCACCCTTTTGATCATGGCATGTTATCCTACGTTCGAATCAAGGCTAACACTCAACCAAAATCTTACGACAGTTAAATCTTCATTGATATCATACAAAGCCATACTTGTGAAAATTCCCATGAACGAAAAGAAGTATTATTTGCATTAACTTTCGTCACCAATTTAGTAGATGTACAGTTACCAGCTGGAATTTGTGTATTTCATGAGTATTACAAACATTCTTAAATTATTTAGAACATACACAATTAGTAGTGAGTACTACTTAAAGTACTTGATAATGCCATTACCAACAACCAGCTGGGGTTCCAACGATTTCTGTAATTGTGACAGTCCAGAGGTTCTCTTATACCAAAAATAGTGACTAATAAACGTATATCAATTTGGATTTACAGAATCACTTTTAGGTGACAATTCCCTTATATCAAAGAAAATAAATGTAGACTTCGTGAGATCCGAGGAATTCTTACAGGAAATGAAAATGACCCCGGCATTTTCTATATATATCGAGTACAAATTAAGATACGTAAGAAATAAATTTCGTGAATAAACAGATGGGAATGAGAAGGATGATACATGCATGGAGATGCAACAAGCTGATGGTGAACACCTAAAGACAAGGCAAATAGTTTACATGTGTGGTTGGTAGAAAAGAGACAAAGGCATTGAGATACAAAAACGTATATAGACAAACAAAACATTAAAATGTAGTAGCAGGTGTCTCCCTTCTCATTCCCACATTCACATTCTTCCTGCCGATTTATGTTTATCATTTTTGGAGTTTTCAGCAAAACTCCATTTACCTAGAATCCAAATAACTACACAATACATTGAATAGTTTGTTGATCGATCACACCCGTCACCCCCCCTCCATGCGCAGATGCACTGCATGCATTATTTATTGTGCCTTTTGTCCTAATTGCATGGATTATAACTTAAGTTTTGGATCTCCTATGATAATTGCAATGATGATGATGTATAAACTATATATAGATATTGCTCTTACAACGTGCGAGTCATCAACAATATAGTATGCTGTACAAGAGGGAGACCAGAAGTGTATGAAAACTGGAAAGTTTGTATGTTTGTTACTGTCGATTTGTTTCCTTCCTTATTCCTTTTGAAGAGAAAATGTTTTGTATGTTTGGTTAGGTCTGTTTCTTGGAATGTTTTCTAAAACTAAACAGATAAAGTTGGCTAACATTATCTCTGCTCCATCATAAGTTTTCAGTATTATCGTAGAGTTCGTGTGTACCTCTTCATTAGCCAGCAATATAAAGAAATCCATGCAGCATGTATTCACGTGCTTCCATGCCTGATAACTGTACTGATCATGTCAATAATTCCTATACTTTTTTTAGCTTATGTTTGGATTTCATGTGATGGATTCATGGTAATCAACTTCGTTCCAAAGAATAACAGCTATGACTTGACTAGCTATCATGTTGCCTATTTCCCACGTACTAGTACTACTATAGTACCCACTTTAACTCCTTGATTGCTCATACAAAAGAACAGTACTAGTCTGGACTTGTACTGCTGCACCAGAAGTGTTTTAGGTGCTATTTGGGCTTTAAGCTCAGAAGTTGCGCGTAATTTCAATTTTCCCGTATCTAAATATTTTAGTAGTTAAAGTGCCCTTAATTATTTAGTGTTAATTATTTAATTATGTTAGTTAATTTAGTTTTAGTTGTTAGTCTGGATTAATGTCTTTTATTTATAGGTAGTGATAGAAAACTAGATTAGAAAATTTGGAGGGAAGAAGTAGAAAAATTTGATTCACTTAATGAGAAGGAGATAATATTATTTTCTTGGAAAATCTAGAATTTGATTCGTTGAATGAAAATAAATGATTCCAGTAAAATATTTAAGTGGGTGAATCCTTATATAATACATCAAACAATTTTTTATAAATGAATGAATTTTATAAGCTTTTCAGTCCTATTTACGGTCAATTCGTATTTAAAACCTAGTCGATAAAGTGTTTATGATTAGAAAAATGATGAACTCCTAGCCGTATCTGGATAAAAGTTAGGAAAAACCCAATCGTAACCCATTTACGATTAAGTGGATCATTTCTTAACCTGGACGTATATATGTGTTACGTCCAGTTTATACTACCATATATAAATATCGACTAAGTCTAGTGGCAAAAAACTCAGCTTTAAAAGTTTATGTAGATTCGTAACTTGGTATATAAATCTATGGCTAGGAATAAAATTTTACGACTAGGAAATTTGCGACAAATTTTCTAAAATATAGGTTTCAAGGCTAGGTCCGATGATTTCCGACCTAGCCGTAAGAATTATTCAACCCAATTACGGCTGAGAGTTTTTTTTTTTTCTAGACGTAAAACATGAACAAATAAACCTACAACTGAAAAATTGGTCTTTAACATAATCGTAGGTGGTTCTGGAATCAATTTTTTTCAAACTTATTTGAGAGAATATAACATATTTTAATCATCAAAAACAACAACAAAGAATGGGTTTTCTATTTTAGTTAACGACGAACAGTTTTTAAAATTACAGATAATAAAATACGATGAAATAGTTTTGTTTGAAAAAATAGAAAAAAGAAGTCCAATTTACGGCTAGGGAATAAGAAAAAAAGAATGATGGAGTAATAGAATAAGGATCAATTTTTTTTGGAGACGGATAACTTAGACATTTAATATGTCCTAAAATGCCCCCTAACCAACAACTATATCATTGAATATCCCAAAAAAACCCTCTTACTAGATTGAGAAGCTCCTAAATCAAGTTTTCTCTTAAATGTTTTTGCAAGGGAGATATGCTGAAATATTTTTAACTTGACATATATATACTTGTGATCTCGTAGTTTTAAACTTTCTAGCAATGCAGAGCTAGAGTAGTTCGACTATAGTCCAAATTCTTGGGTTGGATCACATTCCTCGAAATGCGTTTTGTTTTTGCCATGATGCCTATTTACCTATAGAAATAAAAGTATACCCAATACTCATTTTCCGTTGGGGTTCCATGGTCCATTTCTGAGATAGCTAGTTGAAGCTTCTAACATGCATTCCCAAAGGTAAACATACATGGAAGTAGGCGTTCGGCGCATTTCTGAAAACTTGATTCTTATCCAGGTCCTAAGACTCCAAACACTATAATACATAGTAAAATTAGCCAGTGCTGATATTAATGATTTAAGTTCTAAATTCGTCATTAAAAAAAATCAAACACTTTCTTGAGCGATCAAATCAGGATTGAACATATTTAAAAACTTATTATAAGAGCTGCTGGAACTCTAGAAGGGTTGCCCTAAGATTATGTTGTCTAGGTTGTAGGATATGAGGTGTCATACTGCATAGTAAATGTCTAAGTTACCTTTGATTAATCTATACTTCCATATTGCCCTTCCTCTAACTGAACCTAAAACTATTTACTATCTATAAACAAAAAAGAAGCCTAAAACTATTTATTTGTTCCCTTCTTTTTACCTAGACGTTTTTTCCCTCTTTTATATCCCCTTTTCAAACGAAATCGTCGACTACCAATCGCTGGTTCTAAAAATTATTCATCGTCGATTAAAATCTTTAAAAATACAGATGCGGTCGAATAATAAATAGGACTCCAAATCCGAATTTAGGATTATATGCAATTAATCAACAACCAAATGATGAACTCCAATGGAGAATTCATCAATCAAGAACTTAAAACACCTTAACGACTAGTTAATTATCCAAGCATGACTTATATTAGGTAAGAATCAATAAAACAATTATTTTTGTTGTTTTTGATGGCTCCAATAGGTTAGATTCGTTAAAAAATTAAATTCAGCTTTCAGTTTTAGTGAAACTTACGGCTATCCTAGAAAATTATGAATTCAATCTCTAGTCGTAAATGTGTTTTTTTTTGTTGATTTTTACTGCTAGAAATTGATGAACTTCTAGTTGTAAACGAGATTTTTATTCGTCTGGTTATTCCTAGGAGTAAAGATGTTTATGGTTGGGGATCCATATCCTCAACCTAGCCGTAAATCACTGTGTAGCATCAATTTTTTTTGCAAGTATTTAACGGCTAGGTTGTAATAATCAAAATCTAGATATAGGTGGTTCTGATTTTACGGGGAATAGGGTGAATGCTTGCTATCTACAATTATCGAGAACTCTCACCAGTCTCGATAAGGAAAAGAACAAGGTGCCAAAGTACTCTTGGGGTACTGCGACCCTATTTTATCTACTTGCAAACTTTAGAAGAGCTTCGAGAGTTGGAGTTACACAAATTATAAGGAAAGTCGGTCCTCTTCGGGAAATTGTGTGTGTTTTATGTATAATTTTCTATTCACACAGTCATGGGTTTACGAACCTTTTCTAAGCTTGAGGCCTTCTCAATCTCCAACACCTCAGTTGTATATATATATATATACATTTGAGTCGAAATTTAAAAAATCTAACCGTAGATTATAACATTAAATATCATTTAATCTTCACATGCACCTACGACTAGGTCGACAGCTAAAAAACCTAAATGTATACAAGAAAATAACTTATGGCTAAGTTGATATTAACCTAGCAGTAGAAAATAACATTTCATTTTCTCATGCACCTATATGGCTAGGTTTCAATTGCCGACCTAGCCGTAAGGAAGAAATTTTACATGATTACGGCTAAAAGTTCATGAATTTTCAGCCGTATAATGGGTTACGACTGGAAATATCATGTCAAATATGGTCGTATCTGGGTACGAAAATGCATAAAAATCTAACTCTTTATTATTTTAAACGATTAGAAATAAAAAAGTTGTCATTGAAGTTAAGTTAGAGGTATACCTAACTATTTTGAGCATATGATTCTTTCTTTAGCTCATAATAGGTTCCATAAGAAGGTTGAATTTGAGTTTGAGTTAAATATTCTTAATTACCCAAGAAATCAGCCATAAAGGGATTGTTTTCAAGGGGTATGAAAATTTTATCTGAATTGTGTGATGGAATTTCACCTACCTCAAAATTCTCATTAGAATAACGCATTTTGGCTAAAAGTGAGTTAACAACAGCCACTGGCATTAGGAAAAATGGTGTTCATTCTATTCTAAGAAAAGAAAAATTAAAATTCTTTATGAATCGTATAAAAAACAACTCCAAAACTATTTTTACCTAGATTGTATAATTTTATATGGGACTCACCCTAGTTGATTAATAATTCAATACTAAGGGTTTACTTTTTATGGTATATTGCTTGTGAAATTCTTATTTAAACTGTTTGTATAGAACTATCGGAGAAAAATTAAAAATTTCACTTATATGTATATATACTCTCCTAGTGTTATTAGTTGTTCACTTTCTCCAATGTCAATTATCGGATCTTATCGTATATGAATACACAACATAACAAAATCTAAATTAAAATCGTTAATCTAATCTAACAATTAACATTTAGCTAACTAAACTAACTTATATAAATTAAGTTAGGGCATTTTTAACCATTATATAAAATACTAAAATGAATCTACCACAAAATGACTATTTCGTTTTATACATGATCCCGGAACCCGGATCCCCTTAGAATTCCAGCATGCCTTAAAATAGTTTCTACATTTTAGGCCTTAAAAGTAGAATCCAAGGCCCAATATATGCCCACCTCTTCATCCACAGGTCACATTCATTTAAGAACAATTTGAATTGTACACCCAAACTTATAAAACTGAAAACTTCTTGTAAATTAAATTTACAAGAAAAAGAATTACATCATCGAAAAGTATCTCGAAACAAGAAACTGAAACAAAACAATCAAACAAAAAAATAAATAAAAATAAAATAAAAATCAATCAGAACACACAATCATCAGCAAAGCTGAATGATGAACCAAACAATCAAATCAAACATAAGTCCATACATATAAAAACACACGCTTAAATATCGACGTCGCATTGGGTCTGTCTAAATAACTTTGGAAAGGATAAATGTACTTCAACAGGAGAACACTTAACTCGAACAGTATAATGCGACGATTTCCATCTTGCTACCTTGAATCTAATCCTGGCTTTAATTCTCACGTCGAACACCATCTCACCGGATGATTTTTCAAGCCTAAGATCCCTAGAAACAGACCCTTGTAAAGGAACAGCCAGACCTGTAGGCTTCACATTTAACATAGTCACGTTTCGATGAGGTTGAAAGAATGGTTGCAGAGTTTCAAAGGCAATAGGTTGATCATCGTACGTCACTGAAACATCGATTGAGTCGTAATATACTGATACCTTTTTGTTAGGATTGTATGCTCTAACAACAAATCCTAACGTAGTATTTAGACGATTATAATGTATGCTGAACTGTTCTACTTTCCCTGTTTCAACCGTATAAACTAACTTTTTGGGCCTGAGTGCTAGCCAAGTGATGAGCACCGCAAGACCAACAAGAATTACTAACGCTAGTAATGTTACTGCAATGCACCGGAACAGAGCTGACCGGTTTCGAGGGGTTGTTGGAGTAGAAGTAGTAGTTATAGGTCCAGCCATGGTTGTGAAAATAAAAGCTGTAACTAGACCTAGATTGATAATGGGATATAGTAAACAAGAAATTGATGTTTTTATATAAATGAAAAAGTTAGAAGAACATTTGAAATGATCAAAAGGGCCGGTCACAGGAATTCCTTGTGTCTATCAAAGAATTTTCTCTTTAGTTCTCTTTTCCTTTCTCTTTTCCTCTTTCTGAATTTTAAACACTTTAATGTTATCTTCATTCAAACTCAAACTACGTTAGGGGTATTAAGATTCTGTTATCTAGAAAGAACAAGTTTGTTTTAATTCCACATAATTTTGAAATGGTTTTTACGGAATTTTGTTCCGGTTTATGTGTTATCGGATGTCAATTGGAACCGGTATTAGTCGAAGCAAAGACAATACTGCTTTGTGGAAAACAAGTACTATATAAATTTGAACTTTAAAGAGAGTGAGTGTTTTGATTATCTTAATTGTTCCCCTTTAACTTTGTCATCGAATAAATTTGGTTTCAAGCAATTCCTTTCTTGATCTTCTTCACCAATCTTTTTATTGTTCATTGTTTATCTTTTCAGTTGTTAATTGATTGCTTAAGAAATTCATTAGAAGAAAAATTAGAACATTTTATGCATTATCTTTCATTTACAGAATAATGACTACTTTACTAGTTCCTTTGCCTTATTATTGATAGGCTACATTCGGATATACAATGATATTACAGAAGTTACATGCTTAACTTGTAAGCTGTCAACACTCTTTCTCATAGGTATACACTGTAAGAATTAATGATCATCTAAGCAGCCTGAGATGTAAGGGAAACGTGAGTTTAATAATAGTGTGTGAGTGTGTGAGGTATATGTGTGGTGCATGTGTGAAGTAAGTGTTGTATGTGAGATTAAGTTGTGTGTTGTGTACGCTTGATAGAAGCATATATAAACCAAGTATAATCAGTCCTGTATTCATTAAGTTCGGTTCAATTTCAATAAGCATTTTCACAATGTAGTCATCTTAGTTCTATCATGGTATCAGAGCAGAAGATCTTCTGCCTCTGAATTTTTCTTTTCCGCTGCTTATTCTTTTCAATTTTTCAATTCAATTCTGGATAAGTTTTCTTTTCGATTTTAATTTGTTCTGTGTCTACCAGCAATTTGGTTCTCAAATCTGATCTGTTTCTGCTACTACTACGGATTCAATCTTCAATCTGATCTGTTTTTGCTAGGGTACGATTTCTTTGTCTGATTCCAGTTGATTCCACTGGTGTTCCTTTGATGCTGCAAAGTTCTACTTCAATCTTTTGTTCCTGTCTTGTTGGTGAATTTCGGTAACATTCTTATTCACCTTTGTGTTTCGTTTTCAATTTCGATCTTGTTTTGAGATCATATACATGTAAGACTGGTTTCATTCACACCAGCTTTGTTCATCAAATCGTGTAAGTCTGGTTCAATCAAACCAGCTACGTTTTTCAATTCATGTAAGACTGGTTCAATTATACTAGCTTTGATCTTCATTTTTCGATTCCCGTAAGACTGGTTTCAGTCACACCAGCAGGATTTTTCATTCTTCAACAATTTTTTCAATGATACTTTGATTTTTTCAATTTTTTCACACCAGCAGATTCGTTTGTTTTCCAGTTCCTCTACAATCAATTTCTTGGTTATCTTTCAGATTCTTTCACATTCCTAATTTTTTTTTCTGATGTGATTTCGGTTAATTCCTGTAAAGATTGAGTTCATTTTTCACTCTCAATCTCTACTTTAGTCATAATGTGTTCTGCTGATTCAAGATGCTACTCTTCTGATGCTGCTAAGATTCATTTTAATTTGACTTCAATTTCTTTTCCTGATGCTCATTCAACAATAATTTCTGATCTGGATTTTCTTTATTGTTCTTCCTCAATTGCACCAACTTTGTTCTTCTATGCTGTGATACTGCTAGTACTGCAACATTAAACTGTCAATCATGTTCCAAATTTGTTTTACTTTCCTACTTCTTGTTCTGGATCCCTGCCATTTTTTGATGTTTCCTTGGTTCTTTAGAAGTTTTACTCGATAGTGTGTGAAATGATTCCCTATTAAGTGTGCCTTTTGCAGTGAGTAGGTTTATCCACTCATTGAACTCTGCCATAGGCTCTCGGATAGTACTGTGTTGGTGTGATGAAGTGTTTGTTTATTCTCAATCAAAGCTCCTACTGGTCCTGTTCTCTGATCTCATTTAGTTTTGGTTGTTGTGCACTGGTGTTGTTCTTATTTGCACTGAGTGCTACATTCACTCATTAAACTCTGCAGATATTTCATATCCTGTGGACAAATTGATATTTGTGTGAATAAATAAGCAAGGCATCTTATGACTTTGCTTCCTGGTGATGCTATTAGCATCTAGGTACTTGTTATATCAATAATGTGCTGAGCACTTGTTAGGTCTGATTTGCACAGTCTAGCGTACATCGACAATGGTGTTACTGGTCTTCTATTACTGTGTAAATCTGCATCTGCTGGTTGTTGATTCCTCTTATGAAGTTCTGGCTAGTGATTCCAGTTCACAAGTTCTTGATCTCTATGCGGATTTGACTGGTTTGCTAGTCTGGTGTAAGCCATCGCAAGAGGCATGTTTGTTGGGGTTTTGTTTTCTTTGTATGAGCTGCTAGTAAATTTGGTTTGTTACAGTGGGTTGTGGATGTTACAAGTGTTGTTACAATGGAGTTGGTCATTGTGTTTGGAGTACTTGTTATGGTCAACGACTCAATTCCTATCTCACGGTGTATATGGTATGCTCCAAATCAGCTACCTGCTCTCTTTTTTTTGTTGTCACTTCTCCAGCTTTTAGATGCTACTAAGAGACGCAGCTCAATTCCTAAAGTCTACTTCAGCCTTCCTCTACTGGTCCTGTAAGGTATTAGTTGGTGACTTCATGTTATCCTTCAGCAAAGCTATGCCATGCATCTTCTACTGTCAGATTCTCGGTATGTATCCTTTGTCTCTACTACACCAACTACTTGTCACCTATCATGACTATTCAGTTTGCATACTGCTGCATTCAACTTCCGCTCCCACCAACTGCTGTTGACACTTGACATCATGCTTCATGCCTATCCTTCTTTTTATGCTTCTCACATGTTCTAGTGCACAAAATAGTCCTCCTGCAACAACTTACAACAACAAGCTGGAATGACTTTTTTTTACTCTCTCATGATCTGTTATCATGTTTTCTTTCTTTTAATAGTGGTCTTTGTCTGTGAGTGCAAGTTCAATGTCCCTTTACAAGGCACCTTGAACTTGAGGGGGAATAATAGTATGTGAGTGTGTGAGGTATATGTGTGGTGCATGTGTGATGTAAGTGTTGTGTGTGAGATTAAGTTGCGTGTTGTGTACGCTTGGTAGAAGCATATATAAACCAAGTACAGTCAGTCCTGTATTCATTAAGTTCGGTTCAATTTCAATAAGCATTTTCACAATGTAGTCATCTTAGTTCTATCATTTAAGAAGGATTATTCAGCAAATACAAAGCAGTATATATCATATCTAGTCTACATTGAAGAAAGAATATCTTGGCATTCACTCTCATATTCTTAGCAATATTCTTGCCAGATTGTACATGCATAACTCTAGTAACTATGTATATCTTATTTCATATCTTATGATGTAATAACATGTATATATACTCATATACACATATCAATAAAGGTGTGGGAAATTATTTGGGTAAAAGCCAAACCGCATTCTAGCTTCTATATGGTATCAGAGCTTTCAAATCTTCAACGAGAAACAATGGAATCCTCTACTTCAAGTCAAACACCAAATTTCACTATCAATACCCAACCTCCCTCCACATATGATAAGCATCTTATTGCACTTAACATCACTACCCAAATCAATGAAAAACTAACCCCCACTACCTTTCCGCAGTGGCGTTCTCAATTTGAGGCACTTCTTATTGGATACGATCTCCTCAGCTATGTTGAAGGAACCTTCTCATGTCCAACTTCATATGGATCCCCTAAAGATGAGCTTCATAAGACTCATTGGATCAGACAGGATAAACTTATCCTCAGTGGCATCTACTTCAGCTTCTATAACACCCCTGATAGCCACATCAAAAACCTCCCATGCAGCCTGGAAAAATCTTACCCACCTCTATGTCGGCCGGTCTAGGACTAGATCAATGCAGTTGAAGGAAGAACTCATATTAATTCAACATGCAAACAGAAGTATCACAGAATATCTACATGCTGTGAAAAATTTAGTAGATGAACTAGCCATCATAGATCATACTATCTCAGATGATGACCTGACACTGTATGTGTTAAATGGTCTAGGACCAGAATTTAGAGAGATCACAGCGCCGATTCGTACCAGAAAAACATCTCTGACGTTTGAAGAATTACATGACCTACTAGTTGGTCATGAAGCCTATCTAAGGCGCCTCGAAATTTCAACACAAAGTGCGGTTATGTCTGCTAACTACACATGCACAAGATCAGCAACACAGGAAGGCCGGTTTCAGAGACCCTACAGGAAGAACGATCATCCCAGACAGTATTCCAACAACAACTCAGGCAGGTACGCAACAGGACCGCAGCGTGATGGAAGACGCTTCAACACATGACAGGGTAGGCCAGCTTCATCCACTAGGCGTTACCAACCAAAGTGCCAACTATGTGACCAGATGGGTCACACGGCCAAAGCATGCTCACAATTTCAGTCACAGCAGGCGTCTGTGAACTGTGCTACCACAGCCCCAGCCAAAGACAAGAACTGGTTTATCGATTCGGCAGCATCTCACAACATCACTGGTGATCTATCAAATATATCCATACATTCAGAGTATGATGGAACTGATGAAGTAACTCTTGGTGATGGCTCAGGTTTGACTGTCTCACATATTGGTTCATTAGCTTTAACAACGCCACATCGAACCTTTACACTAAGAGACACTCTTTATGTTCCCAATCTCCGTAAAAATTTAATATCTGTGCATCATCTAACCAAACAAAATAATATTTTTGTTGAATTTCATCCGTTCCATTATTTTGTGAAGGACAAGATCACAGGGGCGATTTTACTAAAAGGAGCATGTTAAAATAGCATCTACACTTTTCCGGAATCACTGACGACGGCACCAAAGGTTGCTAATGTGCATGAAAAGACCTCGGTTGAAGGATGGCACAAGCGACTGGGACATCCTTCTCTTAAAATTGTCCACAATCTCATTAAGAACTTTTCTCTTCCTGTTTCCGCTCATAAGCATTTATCTTCAATTTGTCATTCTTGTTATATTAATAAAACACATCAACAACCTTTTCGTATCACAAGTCTACAGAGTCTTGAACCACTTGAGCTTGTTTATACAGATGTTTGGGGACCTGCAAGTTATACAGGGATTGATGGTTCACGTTACTATATTATTTTTGCGGATCATTATACAAAATATATATAGTTATATCCTATAGCTATAAAATCTGGTGTCTCTACAATCTTTCCAAAATTCAAAAAACTTGTCAAAAATCGCTTTCAGAAACCCATAAAAACCCTGTATTCAGACAACGGAGGTGAGTTTATTGCTTTAAAATCTTTCCTCTTGCTTCATGGAATTACTCATCTCACTATTGTTCCTCACACTCCACAATAAAATGGTATTCTGAGCGTCGACATCGTCATCTAGTCAAAACAGGTCTCTCTCTTCTCTATGATGCCAATCTAGATTACTCCTTTTGGCCATATGCTTTCCAAACAGCTTCCTATCTCATAAATCGTCAACCCACACCCATTCTCAAGAACAAATCTCCGTTTGAAGCTTTATTTGGTCAGTCCCCAAACTACCTAAAGTTGAAACAATTTGGGTGTATTTGTTATCCCCTAACAAAAGCATACAACTCAAACAAAATGCAACCAAAATCCAAAACATATATCTTCCTTGGCTATTCACCAACTCAAAATGGGTAGAAATGCTTTGAACCCCAAGCAAAGAAAATATTCATCTCTCGTCATGTGTTATTTGACGAACACCCACAATACTTCATTCACGGTCCCTCTATGACCTGTGATCCTACTCGGCCATCTCCCAACATTCAACAACTCTTCCCTGACGTCGGTCCTCCACCAGCCATATTACCAGCCACCGGTGCACGTCAGTATCGAGGGAGTGTTCTTGCTGCTGCTGCATCTCCTCCAGGTAACTCCGCTACCCTTGCGTCTTTAATTCCTGTCACTTACCCTGTTGTAGCCAACAGGCAGTACCACTGTCCAGCAGAACATCGACCTTCCCACTTTACAGAACCACCAGAACTGCCTGCCAATTCTATACAGGACTTGCCTTCCAACAATATAGCAACACCGGGGCTGTCTGTCAATTGTCCAACGTCCCTAGAACTGCCTGCAGCTGGTGGTTACTCCTTCACAATAACGCCTCATGTGGCCCAAGTCCTTCAGCGTCCCAAGAACTGCCTCACAACAACGCCTCCTGCCAACAATACAACACAGACGTTTCCAGCTGAAGCCAACAACAGATGTATGTGTAGCACACGTGAGTCTGATGCCACCTCTGAACCTACAACAAAAATATCGTTTGTACCTCAAGAGCTCACTCAACAATCTCAAGCTCAACGTGCTCATAACATGACCACACGGTCCATGAACCAAATCTTCAAGCCGAAACAGGTTCACCTTACTTCGAAACACCCTCTCCCGCACATCATTGAACCCACCAGTGTTAGCCAAGCATTGTCTCATCCTCAATGGCGTGAAGCCATGTCTGCGGAGGTGACTTCCTTGGTGAATCACGGTACATGGGATCTCGTATTACCACCAGGTGAGTGTCAATCTGTTGGGTGCAGGTGGATCTTCAGGGTCAAGAGAAAGGCTGATGGCTCAATTGACAAGTTCAAAGCCAGACTTGTGGCAAAAGGTTACAACCAACAGCCGGGCATTGACTACACAGAGACCTTCAGTCTTATAGTTAAACCAGCATCAATACGAACTGTACTCTCCATTGCGGTCATGAATGGATGGGTATTGCGGCAAATGGATGTCAACAATGCGTTTCTGAACGGGGCCTTAACAGAAACTGTTTTTATGACATAACCTACAGGTTTCAAGGATGCGTCCAAGCCACATCATGTGTGCAAGCTTCGCAAGGCCATCTATGGGTTAAAAAAAGCACCACGATCCTGGTATAATGCACTCAAAACAACCATTCTTCAATTGGGTTTCCACAACTCAAAGGCAGACTACTCTTTGTTCATATACAGTCAAAATGCTACAGTATGATATCTGTTGGTTTATGTGGATGATCTTATTATCACAGGGAATAACTCGGCGTTTGTGCTATCTACCATTAAAAAGTTAGGAGATATGTTCTCTCTCAAAGACATGGGTTGTCTTCACTACTTCTTAGGAATTGAGGTAATTCCCGCAAAGGAAGGTTTGTTTCTTTCTCAACATAAGTACATTCGAGAACTCTTGGACACTATAAGCATGATTTATGCAAAAGACGTCTCCACTCCTCTTTCTACATCACAACCTCTTCAACTGGTTGATGGTACAACCGCTGTGGATAGTTCCGAGTTTCGACGATTAATAGGCAGTCTTTAATATTTGTCTCTGACACGGCCAGACATCTCTTTTGCAGTCAAAAAATTATCTCAATTCATGCACAAGCCGACTACAATTCAAAAGACAGCTGCTAAACAGTTACTCAGGTACCTAAAGCAAACTATCTTCTATGGAATTCAGATTCTCAAGATTGGACCTTCCACTCTTCGAACATACACAGATGTTGATTGGGATGGAAACATGGATGATAGCACCTCAACGTCTTCCTACATTAGCTTCTTGGGTTCAAATCCAATATCCTGGTGTTCTAAAAAGCAACGTGCAGTTGCAAGGTCCTCTACGGAAGCAGAATACAGGGCTCTAGGAAATGCAACCTCTGAATCAATGTGGTTGTTAACACTACTTCAGGAACTGGGTTTTCCTCTCAAAGATCCTCCTCAACTACTATGTGACAATATTATCGCCACACACATGAGTTTTAATACAGTTAATCACTCACGCATGAAGCATATTCAGATAAACCTCCACTTTGTACGTGACTTAGTTCTGAAGAAGAGTCTCCAAGTCAGGCATGTTCATACCCAGGATCAACTTGCGGATCTTCTGACCAAACCACTATCGAAACAACGTACAAATGTGTTGCGTAGCAAGATTGGCCTTGCCTATGGAACCCCAATCTTGCGGGGGCGTATAAGGGAAACGTGAGTTTAAGAAGGAATATTCAGCAAATACATGGCAACTGTATATAACATATCTAGTCTACATTGAGGAAAGAATATCTTGGCATTCACTCTCATATTCTTAGCAATATTCTTGCCAGATTGTACATGCATAATTCTAGTAACTATGTATATCTTGTTTTCTATCTTATGATGTAATAACCTGTATATATACTCATATACACATATCAATAAAGGTGTGGGAAATTATTTTGGGTAAAAGCCAAACCGCATTCTAGCTTCTATATGAGAGAGGCCCAACACTCATTATCTAGCACATATACAACACCAAGTCAAATCTCACGTTGAATGTGCATCTTATATTATCTTCTTTTTTACCAAATTCAAAAAGTTTCATCTTATTCTTAGACAGACATGTAAATGAAACTCACTAGAGGTCATGAATCTCGACATTTTTCATTTTTTTAGCCTATTTCAAAGCATCTAATATGAAATCTGAACAAACTCTAAGATCAAAAAATTTGCAGACTTAACAAACCATTAAACATCATCCAATGGGATTTGTGTCATGTTAAACCCTGACTTCAACTAGGGGAAGGAAAGGGTTAGTAAGTAAGTGTAAAAAGGAATACAAAAATCAAGCGTACATCAACAATAGGAAAGTTCCAATTGTCGAAGCTTGGTTTGTGCATGATCATCACTTGAGATTTTCTGCTATTTCTTTGCCAGCATTGCTCTTCAACATCATAAATCATGATTTCTGATGGTTAGCCAGACCAACTAATATCGCAATTGTTAATTGATTGCTTTGTAAACTCATTCTAAGAAACACTAATACATTTTATGAATCAATCTTGACATCAAGGTGTTGGGATCTACGGGATGTCGGACCCACTCCGGGCCCGACCACATAGTATATATATTGTCCCCACTTGACCACCTTTGGGCACATGTGTGGGGTTTTATCCTAAAAGGTTCGGTACTATGTAAGGAGAGAGTCTAGCTTATTAATCTCCATATCGAACTCCGCTTATTCCATTTGGGACTATTCCTAGATATCCTATGTGTGTTTCATCGAGCCACACACTAACAATCTCCACCTTGGTGAGATTAAACCACCTCACCAACCCAATCATACTCCACCGTACAATTGTCATCCGTATGATGTTACTCATCGAACATGATTAGTGTCACTAATCGTCCTGGAACCCTACTCCACCTGATTTAATGAGAAGGCTAGCACTAACTCCACCTTGAACATTGCCTTGCCCACTTTGAGCCCTGCTCCACTTGAGTTAGCGAGGGTGCGATCTAAATCCAACTTGAGCCATTGCTCACTTTGGGCCTTGCCTGCTCCACCTTAAGTCTGGCTCCATCTGCGCCCTAAACCGGGTGACATCCATAATCACTTCTCCGCTCGATTTCCAATAGTATCTCCAACCTGGCTCTGATACCACTGCCTTGGAGCTTGTTTCAAACCATACAAGCTCTTATTCAATTTGCAACCCAAATTCTCCTTTCCCTGCGTTACGAAGCCCTGTGGTTGCACCATATAAATGTCTTCCTTCAAATCACCGTGAAGGAATGCAGTCTTCACATCTAACTGCTCAAGATGTAAATTATGTGCATCCACAATTCCCGAGACCAATCTGATTGTATTTACCTTCACAACTAGAGAAAAAATATCAGTGTAGTCTACACCTTCCTTTTGCTGAAAACCCTTCACAACAAGCCTGTCCTTGTAACTTGTACTCCCATCATGCTCTTCTTTTACTCTGTACACCCATTTGTTATGCAAAGCCTTATTCCCTTATGGTAGCTCGGTTAGCTGCCAAGTCTGATTCTTAAGCAAAGAATCCATCTCATCTTTCATATCAAACTCCCACTTGCTCGAATTCTCAACTTGCAAAACTTCAACATAATTTTCAGTCTCACCTCCATCTGACAACAAGATGTGCTGAAGAGAGGGTGAATAACGATCCACTGCCTTTGGTACCCTATTGCTTCTCCTAAGAGTGGGAACCGGAGTACTGGGTTTTCGAGAAGTTGGACTACCCTGCTCTATCTCAGGCACTTCGTTTTCATGGTTCTGGACAATCTTCTCCTGTACACTGATTTTAGAAATCTCACCTAAATAAACATAAGAAGAATATTTTACCTATGGTGCCTCTGGTTCTTCAACTGCATTTGATTTTTCCTTGTACATAACCTTCTCATTGAAGATGACATTCCTGTTTCTGATAATTTTCCGACTTTCTGCATCCCAAAATCTATAACCAAAAGTATAATCTACATAGCCAATAAAGAAACATTTCTTGGATTTGGGATCAAGTTTGTTTCTAGCATTGGCATCAACATGTACATATGACAAGCAACCAAATACTTTCAAAAAAGAAAGATTTACCTCCTTACCACTCCATACCTCCTCTGGCAATATGAAATTCATCGGAACTGATGGTCCTCTATTGATCAGATAAGCTGCAGTGTTGGTTGCATCATCCCAAAAAACTTTTAGAAACCCAGCATGCAACCTCATGCTTCTAGCACGTTCATTTAGGCACACCATTCTGTTGGTTCATGCGCTCAGCTACACCATTCTGTTGTGGTGTCCCTGGGATGGTCTTCTCCATTCTGATTCCATTTGTAGCACAATACTCTCTGAACCCACCATCAATATACTCACCCCCATTATCTGATCTTAGGCACTTCATTTTCAAACCTGTCTCATTTTCTACCAAAAAGCCTTCCATTTCTTAAATATATCAAATACATCACTTTTATTTTTCAGAAAATAAATCCATAGCTTTCTGGTCGAGTCATCAATAAATGTGATGTATTATAATGAGCCACCAAGTGATGGAACTGGAGATGGTCCCCATAAATCAGTATGCACCAACTCTAACTTTTCTTGTTTTGGAGTTCTACCGCGTTTGACGAAGCTGACTTTCTTTTGCTTTCCAAGGATGCAACTCTCACACATACCAACATCAACGGTCTTCAATTCTGGTAGTTTCATGTTCGACTGAAGTACCTTCATGCCCTTCTCACTCATATGCCCAAGCCTTTGGTGCCATAGAGTATCACTAGATTCAGCAACTGCAACTGTATCTACTGCATATGTATCTACTGCTGCCATGCTAATAATAGACAAGTCTATCGGACTTGAATACATATAAAGAGTACCCGTCTTGTAACCACGAGACACTACCATAGATCCCTTAGTCACCTTCCATCTACCACCACAAAAATAAACACCATGCCCTTCGTCATCAAGCTGCCCAATAAAAATCAAATTCCTCTTTAACTGTGGAACATGTCTAACCTTGTGAATTCTCCATACTGATCCATTTTCCTGCTTAAGTTTGATCTCTCCAATGCCTACTACCTGAAGTGGTCTATTATCAGTTAAATAGACAATCCCGTAGTTGCCTGTAATATAGTTAACAAAAAATTCTCGGCTTGAAGTGGTATGCCAAGAAGCTCCTGAGTCGAGAACCCAAGAGTCCATGAGACTTTCAACAGAAAGCAGTAAGGCATCTTACACGGTTTCTGTAACAACATTCGCACTTTCATTCTTCATCTTCTTAGGCTCTTTGCACCACTTCTGTATGTGGCCCATCTGGTCGCAGTTCCAGCATCCAGTTGGACCCCGTGGACCTCTAGATTGGCCCCTGCTTCGTCCCCTTCTTGATTTAGATCTTCCTATGTAATGATTTTTCTGAGATGATTTGCCTCTTGATTCGACGTTAAAGGCAACATCATTATTCGAATACTCACCAGAATCCTTCCTTCAAACTCCTTCACCCAAAATCAGATCGCGTATGTCATTATACTTTAGCTTCTCTTTGCCGGCGGAATTACTTACGGCAGTTCTCACAACTTCCCAACTGTTGGGTAGAGAAGCCAAAAGTATTAGGGCACGAATTTCATCATCAAATTCGATTTCGACAGATGATAGAGCATTCACGATTTCACTGAACTCATTCAAGTGTTTTGTAACTGAAGCGCCCTCTGGCATGTACAATCTGAACAACTTCTTCATCAGATGCACTTTGTTGTTCGCCGACGGCTTTTCATACATACTCGTTAAGGCCGCCATCAGACCAGTAGTGGTCTTTTCTTTCACAACGCTGTGAGCAACTGACTTGGCTAGGGTTAATCGAACAACCCCTAGAACCGGTCGATCAAGGAGTTTCCAATCTGCCTCGGACATCCCATCTGGCTTCGTTGAATCCAATAGAGGTTGCTTCAAATTTCTCCTATAGAGATAATCTTCAATCTGCATTCTCCAGTATGCAAAATCTGACTCATCAAACTTTTCGATTGGGTTTGCAGATCCAAAACCTATCGCAGATGATGTCGACGCCCCTTTCTCTATTGTTCTGTCGTCTTCTCCTCCTACCATCGATTCTTCCCAGAATTCTTGTTGGGATCTACGGGATGCCGGACCCACTTCGATCCCGACCACATAGTATCGATATTGTCCCCACTTGACCACCTTTGGGAACAGGTGTGGGGTTTTATCCTAAAAGGCCTCGGTACTATGTAAGGAGAGAGTCTAGCTTATTAATCTCCATATGGAACTCCGCTTATTCCATGTGGGACTATTCCTAGCTATCGTATGTGTGTTTCATCGATCCACACACTAACACAAGGGTTATTTGATTCATGTCTTATGCTTTTATATAAAACGAAAAGGAATAATATTTGGTTGAGAAGAGAATACATTCTGTTGAGTCTTGTTGCCGCCGAATATCATCAACATCAGAAGACATGATCATTCTGCGAGAAATCATTTGAGACGGCGTGAAACGTAGGAGAGGAGGGAGAGTCGGTAAAAGTATTGAGAGTGGTAACTTATAAGTGATAACCCAACACACGGACGTTAATATAGTAGGATAAAGTCACACACAAAAAATATTGTTACACTTCGTTTATATTACTAATGCGTCTAGTTAGCAAGAATTCCGCGAGCTGCAATAAATCTGATCGGTAAAAATGCGTTTTTAAAATTAAAAAAAAAAACAAAATAAAAAAACGTCTAAGAACACGTTGAATTCAAGAAAAAGTTGTGTTTTTGGACCGAGATTGCAGATGGCGAATTTATATGGAAATGATTCGGAAAAAATTCCATGAATCGCTATCTAGGTGTATAATACTCCCTCCGTTTCAGGAAAAGAGTTACTTTCTCTTTAAATTTTTGTTCCAATAAAAGAGTTACTTTCATTTTCAATATAACAAACTTTCAAAACTACACTTATTATTTTAAGAAATGTTATTATTCTCATTATAAAGATATATGTAGTATTAAACTTTTTGTTAGGGTAAATCTGAAAATAAATTATAAAAGTTATTCTCTCTCATCTTGCCTTAACAATTGTGCAAATAGAAAAAGTAACTCTTTTCCTGAAACAGAGGGAGTAGTTTAAAAGCGGAGCACCTATTTTGAGTTGTATGATTCTACTATAGCATGTCAAGGTCAACCCATCCGTTTTCGAGTTGTACTTCATTGCCAGGAAATTGATATCTTAGCTCAGGAGTTCTTCATTTTATGGGGACACCGTACACTAATGGGTTCATGATCCACTTTTGAATTCCGAAAAAATGGCCTTTCTAGGAAAGGGATATACGGTTTTTTTTCTCATTTAGAGAGACCACAAGGTATATAACCAGGATCATGTCACAAGTGTTATGTTCCTTGATGGTTCTCAATTTCTTTCTTTACTTTCCTGAGTCAAATGAAAATCAGGAATAAGCTAACTACTGAAGCAAGATAAGGAGACATCACAGAGAGAAAGTCTGACGGAAGGTGATACCTTAAAATTACCTATGAAGGGGGGGGACAATGCAAACTGTTAAGTGGAGATATCATACGTATACTGTAGGATATAGGCAATATAACTGCCCTCTACAAAGTACAAACTAATGCAGACAGTCATAGTTCTTGAGATACCAAGCAGATATTTTCTTGTTGGGTTCAAAGACATTTGATCAGAAAGTCCTTGATTATACCAATAAGTCCCACGAACTCATTCTTCAATTTAGAAGCATCCATATCGTTGTTGCTACTAGTGACAACGATTGTCTTAGCCTGCTCTTCAGGTTGTTTGAAATTTCTACTTGGGCCTCTGCTCGCTTTGCCAGTGTAACCCGAATTTTAGCTAAACCAGCTAAAGAAAGACAACAGTTTTGTTTTTGTAAGAGGAAAGCCAATAGGTTGATATATTAGCTAATTTGTCAATTATCACCCCACAGTGGGATTGGTAAACCCAAAATTTAAGCTGACAAATTAACATTTGTGGGAGTTTTCCAATCAAGGTGCTAGTTGGGTCAATCGACCCAGTTAAAGACGATCGACTCAGGTTAGGTTGAGCGGCTCAACCTGATTCGACAATGATCGAATCTCAACGACTATAATCCAACGACTCTCAATTCTCTCCTATAAATTCAAACATTTTCAACCCAACTTTCAAAATCACACCAAAATCACACCTTCTCTACTAAAAAATTCTTCTACTTTCACTTCAATCTTAATCTTTCCATCTTAAACTCTTGTTCTCAATTTGTATTCAAAAAATTCAGAAAAAAATGACAAAAATTGCAACCCAACTTGATTTTTCTGGAGTCATACTCGAAGATGCTATCAGTAAGATATGTGATGGTTATAAGAAAATTGAGAATGAGAAAAAACAAAGAGGTCTTCAAGTTTTAGATGTTAACCAAGTCAAATCTGCAGCTATAAGAAAAAGAAGAGTTCAAGGTAAGAAAATTGAAGAAAAAGAAAATTTGAAAGTTAATCGTACGACTGATCACAAAAACCTGAGAAAATCTTCTCAAGAGCGCATCGAATGGAAGACCCGTCAAATAAAGATAAACAGAAGGCCCAAGATTTTCAGATATTTTTACAGAAATGTTTATTTAATTTAAGTTTTTATTACTACTCTAGTTTATATCTTGTAAAAGAGCGTAGTATATTAAAATTAATATAACGGAGATTGATGTTTTAATATAATTTTAGTTAATTTAATCTAATTATTAAGCTTGTTTACTCCTTTTAAAATTGAATTATATTTTATTAAAATTTTAAAATTGAATTAATTTATTGTTAAAATCATAAACAACCGTTTGATTAAACCTACATGAAAAGCTATGATCGAAATTATAAATTACATAGCCGTTTCCGTTGTAAACTGAGACGATCGTCCTAGGTTGAGCCGACAACGGCTATAAAATAGTTTCTATAAATTCAACTATTTTCACTTCCCAAATCACACCTTCTCCAACTTCTTTTACACATATATTGCTCAACCGTATATTAATCTGGCGGAGTTTACCATTGATGAAGATTTATCTCTATGTAGAAACTTTGTTGTATGTTATCCGACAAGGTATGCAGAATGACGGCAAAATGGTTTAGTGAGTATGAGTTACTGGAGAAGAATCTATGAGAACTTCTGCACTGACACCGGTAACCCGAATAACCGTAATGTAGTTGGGTTGTTTTGTCGATATCAAACTATAAGAACACAAGTGGAAGAATTTATAGCTTTAATTCGGGTTGTCAATCGATATAGATTAAGGGGTGAAACTAACGCTGAGGTTGTATTACGAGCTCGAGAAGAATGGCGAAGATGGAAAAAGAAAACTTTTACTTATGAATCTCATTATGCAATCTTGAAGGATTTTTTGATTGCATGTATAGGATTTTAAAAATGTAGAGACATGTTACTCCAGAAAAGACGTTGTTAAATTTTAATTGAATGTGAAATAAAAATAATATTTTTTTTTATAGATTAATTTTGATTACATAAATAGTTAATTTCTTAATCTCAATTCCAATTACAAATATTAAATAAAACGAAACTACTCATTCCCATTCTAGTTCCTCTCATATTGGCCCCGGTCCATCAAATCCCCAAAGTCTTGGCTTGCTCCTGGTTGAGATCCATCGCCAGATCCAATGAAATCACAAGGTTGAACTGGAGATGTGCCGAATTATATGCGTCTTTTTGTAATCTTGATTGAGATCTTGTGGAATGACACGACGAGACCTTGGTTGTCGAGGTAGCACATGATATGGAGATTGATCTTGTGTATCTCGCATCCTTTCCCCCCAAGAAGGTGATGGTCCATAAATTCCTACAAGATAGAGACTGATGCTTGTGGATTGCGTCAATGCCCGCAACTGTTCGGTGTACATATGTATAGTCAATTGGTCTCTTAACTCCATCTGATCCATATATTCTACCAATTGCTCATAATAAGACGATGTACTTGTATAAGAATTAGTTCGTTTCATACCTTGCGAGACAACTGGAATCGTATGACGTTCTCCAACGATATTAAAGGTTTCTATCTCCCAACTCAATTCTGAAAAATCGGACCCAACCGATGAAGAATAAGGTGTATAAGGTCCTCTTGGAGAGGTTGATGAATAGAAGCTCCTGCCGAAGGATAAACGACAAATTATGGAACCAATGGTGCTAGTTGTGTCGGTAGAGGAAAGTATGAGCTTCTTATTCCTATGGGGAAATATCCATCTCATAGATGTTCATAACATCTATATTAGTTATAGGCTCCAACACTGACTTGTACCATCGGTCGTATTCAGCTTCGCCATAAAGTTTCCAAACTTGATCATACCTTTTCCATCCCTGATTCCTTCGTCTTATGTAATCCGATCCTAGGACGGTTGCTGGTGGAGGGTTTTCAGGGATAACATATGCACCAACTAACTTTCTAGTGCATCTCTCCCCATAAAATAAACACCAATATCTCTGAGTTGACTGTAGAGTAACACGCTTTGTAGTGAAAATTCTCTAATCCCAATGGCTACATCAGAACGTAATTCTTCATAATCCTCATAGGGGTTCCAAATAACATTGTGTCTTCTCCTAAGATTCACTTGGGTTCTTCTTATCCCAATTATTCTCGTGGAGTCTTGGTAAATTAATATTATTATATGTATACCACCAAATCTGAAATAAAACAACATATGATTAGTTTAACTTACTATAAATATTTGTAACCTTATACAAACTTGTAAGATTAGTTTATCATATTTACCTCAAGGACTCCCCATACACCTTCGATGCTTGGCCCACCCAAGCATGTGACATCAAGACAAACGTATAGCTCGGACAATATAGCGGAACCCGAATCATAACTGACAGCCTTGTCCAAATGTTACAATGCCTCTATCCATCCTACTAAAATACGATTATTTGTGTTGGGGAAAAAACACACACCAATTACCCATAACATAAAAACCTTGGCAATTTCTACAGTGTGGTCATGGTCTAGATCTGATTCTACAATATCAACATATAATTCATTGGTTATAAATGTCTTTAAACCGGTATTAGGAATTCCCAGAGCTCTTATATCGGTATTTTTGTGTGATGTTACAGAAAAATACAACGGAAGTTCATCTTTATATCGTTCATTTGCCAACCATTTTTGTTGGTCAAATGGAACATTATCTCCCTGACCGGAAGGTATCCCAAGTAGGAAATACAAATCTAATGGTGTTATTCCTTTAAAAACATTAAAATTGTTAATTTCATATATGTACCGTATTGTTTGCATAAAAAATATAAATCAAAATATATGACATATACCCATTTCGAAGTCATCAAAATAAAATGTGTGTGTAGGATACCGTCAACGTTTTAGCATCATATCTATGAATTTGGTCGAATGTTTCTTCGCCTCTATATGGCACAAAGTCTTCCAAGGAAATCTATTCACAATAATTTTAGCACTTTCGGGAAGAAAATCATAAACTGGTTTAATTTCATACCAACCACCTCTTGGTTTTTTATGCTTGGCATCTCGCTATGTTATTGAAGATACATGACCTTGACTCGTGGATAATTCTCGACTGGAAACTAAATTTGGATTGTTCTCTTCATCTGAAATATCTTGTTGAGTCGGTAGAGGTTGAGTATACCTATTTCTGGGTGATTTTCAATTTCTAGTTCGACTATTAGTTTGAGATTGAGACATTGTAATTTTAAAAATAAATAAATTAGAGAAGCGGAATATGAAGAGTTTTTTGTGGTGAAAATATTAAAGAAGATTGTTATAGAAGATTGTAGAGAAGATTGATTTTGGTGTGAGTAGAAAAGATAGATTTTGGGTTGTATTTATATGGGTGGAATTATAGCCGTTGGATTTGCGCTTTGAGATTCGACCGTTGTCGAGGGAGATTTAGCCGCTCGGATCAATTGATGCAATTCGTTTGCGCATAAATTAATTAAGATATTTTCCACTAATACTAACAAGTAATATAGCGGCAGTAAGGATCGTTCACACGAGGAGATGTGAATTATTATTTGTTTTCAACTTCTTATGTAACCAACGGGAGGATTGTAATAAATTAAACTAAGTAAACTAATTAAAATGAAATAAATAAGATTGAGAAAATATTGGTTAAGGATTTCATCTTCCGTCGCCAATCATGCTACGCAATCGATTAGTATCAACGTCCGTTCTCTCGTCGTACCAATAGCCCAAGAACATCCCATCGAGAGCATACTCCAGTAAATTCCTTATGTCATCACATACCATAACGATGAATATGTCAATACTACTCAGCGAACAACCCAACGCAACATGCTATCAAGTTTAATCCTCCAAGAGCTTTAGGTTCTTTGAATTAGGTTAATCAATGCAATATAAGTACTACGAGTATTCTATTTAATATTGGTCAAGCTTCTACATGCAATCACACGAAGGTTTTGAATACAATCGGTAATCACAATATACTACTTATAACCGAGTCTATCGACTATTCCGTATCTCCAAACCCTAGTTTAGCTTTAGATATGAATATGTGTTCACCTAATATGCATCCTCAACAAACACACCTCAAATCATACATGGCGATATTAAAAGTAGAACTTGAACGATAAAAAGAGACCTTGATCATCAATAATAACCATCCAGACTGATTCACATGTTTAGGACTTCCAACTACATCGCCAACCAATAAAAGAAAGTTACCTACTCATGGAAATATACAAAGAAGAAGAATAGTTTCCCTCGAAAACCCTAGGTTTTTTATGTAGAAGATGTGATATGAGAGGTAGAGGATGAGAGATTACTTCAAAAGACATTAAGAGATGTCTTGTTTGAGCCTTGGATGTCTTCTTTTATAGCCTTCAATGATTGGCCCTCAAGTATACTCTCTTCTATGGCTTAGAATCCTTACGGGACCATGTTTCCTTGAGTTAGAAGTCAATTTCACGTCCAAAACAGTGTCAAGTTCGGCTACTATTTGGTATTGGACTTTTTCGGCTGAACCTGACAACTTATTTTTGCTCCAGACAATGGCAGGTTCGGCTATTAATGGTATGATGGATTTCTGGCCGAACTTCTCTCTGGACACTCAAGTCTTTCAAGCTTGTTTTTCCCATAACTTCTTCATACGAACTCGGAATGACCTCATTCTTTTTGCGTTGACTTCGTCTTTCAATTACCTTCAAGATGATGATAAGAAAATATTGATTTGAACGATTTGAACTTGTTCTTTGATCTTCCTTCATTTGTAGCAATTTATTCCTTGTTCACTTTGTATTGTAATGAACTCCTTTCTTCTTTGGTTGAATCCACTTCAAAACTCCTAAGAAACTCATAAAAACAAACAAAATCAAAGCATAATAATATAAAAACTAACAAGAAAGCAATAATCTAGAGTATCAAACTAATGCAAATAATGCATCTATCTTCAATCTCCCTCGGTCGATTCAGTATGCATCGTTTAGCCAATTCCCCACTGCCCAAAATCGAGTTTGCCTATCCACCTGGCCCGGAAAATTAGCCTATATACCAATGCCCACTGGAATTGCTCTAAGAATCTTATTTTAGACATACCAAAAACTTTTGAGGCATACATAATAAATGTTAATTTATCCAACATATTTTAATAATGATGGTTGTGCCCTTACTTACTTAATTAATGTTAATTTTTATAATTAAATTTTAATAATAATGATTAGTTTGTAATGTTAATGATTTAATAAAGTTAAATATTTAAGGTAATTTAGTAAAGATATCATATTTGTGAGAGATAGTTGGGGTTTTAGAGATTTTAGTGATTGGAAGTGACCAAAATGTATGATTCAAATGATGAAAGAGAATCTTCATCTCCTAAAGCCAAGAAAATACACATCAACTATAAGGAAGATCCGGATTTGGTTTACTTTTTGCATTATGAGAATGATTTTACTCAAACTCAAACTCCTCAAGCTCAAGATGTTGATTTGTATGAGCCAAATCCATAAGATGAATACATTGATGAAGAACCTTATGTTAGTAATACATAGATGTACTTCTTGAATATGTTTAATCATCAGGTTGAATTCTTTAAAAAACTGAAATTTTACAAACTTTTTTGGATGTTCAGTGTTGGGTTCGGTGTGACGCCCCAAATGCTAAACCTTCTTAGCTAATAGGATTACAATCTATTGAAGCATCAAATCTGGATTATCGATTTTAAGAATCATAATTACATAAAGCAAACCAAAATTAATGCCCAAACACTCTAATACTTTATAAATGAAAACTCTTGAGTGATATGAGTGTGTTGTTTTACATGTAAATTCATAGAGGGAGATTTATGGAAAATAAATCTATTATTTTATTATTATTATTTGTATTTTATTAATGTTATTTCTAGTAGAAAAATAATTAATTTTCGGATTATTATTTAGGGTAATTTTAGAAGTGTCTAGAAGTTTATTTTAGGAAAGTTGTCTAAAGGTAGTAGATACCTTGGGAAACAAGTTTTTAGGTTTTTGATAAGTTTATGATTTTTTTAGTAGGAGTTATCTGTATAAGGATTTCCAAAAACGAAAATAGAGACAATTATTGATAAATTAAAAATTATTTTATTTTCATTAAACTTGTTGAGTTTATTGATTTTAATTTTTATTCATAGTTGGGTTTACCCCGAAGTCTGAATACTAATCTCATGTCTATAGTCGTTATTCGTGGTGAATTAACGAAGTCTAGATAAACCTGTAGATTTTAGGATATCTCTTTGAAGATCAACTAACTTCTATCAATTTATATCTATTTTATCGGTTACTTTTCGATTCTACTCCGCTGCAAGAATTTATCATATTTTTAACGCTTCCTATCAACATCATAAATAAAGAATACATATGTAAAAGATACATAAACATCTTTAGTTCGCTAAAGCTTAAGCTACGAAAACGGATATTTTCAGATACACCGCTTCTTCTGATAACTGAAAACTGAAGTGTGAACAAGTGAGTACATCATCCCAAAAGGGACTCAATTGAAACATATAACTCTCAAGTAATCACTAACATCCTTCACAGTTCTAAAAGAATAACAAATGAAAGGCATTTGGCAATTCATGCATCAAGAAGTAAGGGTTACCCTAACTTCGCCAAACTCATTAGAGAAAACGATGCTAAAACAACCCCAAACAATAATAATAACATCGTCTACATGAAGTGCTTCATCCAAATCACAATTCAGAATATTACCATCAAGATCAGATAATTAAACAATCAAATATAATATATACACGAATAAAATCCCTAAAAATAAAATAATATATATAATATCGAAACGACCCTACTAAATAATATCGATACGGGAAGGAAACCGCACTACTACTAATAATAAGTATATGAGAACGGATCCAATGACAGGCTTGTCTTTTACAAGATCTCCCAATGTATCTCAACTGCCCAAATCATTCACGTCGACGCTCCAGATTTTATAGATTGAAACATTCAATTGATGGGTATCCGGGACCCGGACATAGTTCTCAGCCGATTTTCCTCTTTTTTTTTTGTTAAAATTTTATTCTTTCACGTGCCTGTCTCTTCAACTTCTTCTTCTCCTCTCGAAGAAAAACCCCTTTCCCTACTGCTTTACAAATATGATTATGAACAAGGAATAAGTGATGCCGCAAACTCTACCTTCTTTTTAAATCTCGATCATCAAAGGTAAAGATGACATTAGTAATGGGTTTTTCCCCCTCTTCTTCTCTAGGGTTTTGTTTAACTAAGTATTTAGTCTTGGATTTTTGTTGATTATCAATTTATACCTTTATGATTTATCATCCTTCGAGTATTACTGTATGCTTATATTTCTTTGTTTGACTTTTTTTCAATTGTTCTTATTAGTCTTCTACTTATCTACTTAACATGATGGATAGTACTGGAGAAAATAATGAAATTAGTTGTCATGGTAAGTCATCTTAAAATCCCAAACCATAGGTGGGTTTGGAATTTTCTTCCATCGAGGAGGCTGATATATTCTACAAACAATATGGAAGAAGTAATGGATTTTCTACACATAAAAGATCATCATATGCCACTACACAAAAGGGAGGTATAAGTAGAGTGATATTCGTTTGTGGCTGTGAAGGAGTCTATGGCAAAGATTCACATTCTAATGATTCAGATGGTTCTGATAATGAGATTATGAAGAGAAAAAGAACACTTCAATTATGAGAAGTGATTGCAAAGCTATGATGCGTATAGCTTTGGATGCAAAACGAAAGATATGGCATATTAATACATATGTAGAAGAACACAATCATGCCATGGTCTCTCCTAAAAAGAGAATTCTTATAAGGTCAAACAAGTGCATGCCGAGTGAAGCTAAAAGCTTGGCCGAGGCATTTCACAAAAATAAACTCCCAGTTGGTAAGGTTGCATTATTATTTGGTCAAAGTGAAAATACTACATTCACTTCCAGGGATGTTTACAATCATTTGAGGACGGTTAGAAAATCTTCATTAGATGTTGGAGATGTAGAAGCCGTGCTTGATTACTTCAGGAAAAGAATAATTGAGAATCCGAGTTTCTATTATGTAATACAAGTTGATGAAGTAGGGAGGGCAGCAAATATATTTTGGGTTGATGCAGTTCGCGGATGGCATATAGCTGTTTTGGAGATGCTGTAACGTTCGATACAACATATAAGACCAACAAATATAGTATGCCATTTGCTCCATCTACAGGTACGAACCATCATCACCAGTCTATTACATTTGGATTTGCATTACTTGGAGATGAGACTGAAGAGACTTTTACATGGTTGTTTAAGACGTGGCTTGAAGCAATGGGAGGTACTCCTCCAATTTCTATACTTACAGATCAAGATCAGGCCATGACCAATGCGATTCCAACGGTATTCCAAAATACCTGTCATCGTTTTTTGTGGCATATTAAGAAGAAATTTGGGGAGAAGCTAAGTCACGTATTTTTTAAGAAAAATCAAAGTTTTAACGAACCATTAAAGCAGTTATTCGATTTACATATACAATCGAGGATTTTGAAAATCAGTGGAACTCCATGCTAATAGAGTTTAATTTGACAGAATGTATGGCTTAAAGATTTGTACCACTACACCATTTAAGTTTTTTAACTCAAATAAAGAGTTGCAATAAATAAAATCAGAAATTCAATAACTGTTATTGACAGTTATAAATAAGCTGTGATATTTAGTGTTATTGTTTTTTATAACTATCCAAAACAGTTACAGAAATTAAATAGGCTAACTGTCCACGACAGTTATAGATATTAATATAACTGTTTATATATTACACATGTTAACCACTAAGCTATTGACACGTGTCTTTAACAATAAAAAAAACTTTTATATAACAACCAATAAACTATTGACACGTGTTTGTTTTTTAAGTGTCGGTCATCGGAATATTCAGTGCCGATCACCGGAATATTCAGTGCCGGTCATCAGAATATTCAGTGTCAGTCACCGGAATATTCAGTGCCGGTCACCGGAATGACCAACTCCGACAACCGGAATTTTCAGGACCGACCATCGGAATTTTCATCGCCGGGTACCGGAATTTTCATCGCCGGCCACCGGAATTTTCAGTGCCGGTCAACGGAATATTCAGTGCCGGCCAACGGAATGTTCGGTGACCGGCAGGGAACAACTCACCGGAATATTCGGTGCCGGTCACCGAAATATTCAGTGTCGGGCACTGAAAATTCAGTTCCATCCACCTGCATTGCATACACTTTCTTGAACTCAAATACAAAAGCAATGTACATTTCATTAGTTTTCAATTTACAAAATATAGTTCACATTTACAAGAAGTTACATGTTTTAACAAAAAAAAATTTACCCAAAAAAATAAATACATGTTTTAACAAAAAGTGGAACAACTGTAGCTTTTCAAGGATATTGCACAAACTCCATACGTCTTATCGGCCAAATTACCCACTCACCTACAATATATTCATGCAAATAATTTCTGTTGTCGGCTTGAGGGCGATCGGGTAAAGGACAGCTACCATCATAAATGGCTTCTAAACAGATTTTCCTCTCATCCGACAAGACCATAACTCCATGACATTTCTCTCCTTCTTTACCTTGAACAACTTACCCTTTAGCAACAGTAATCTTTTCTCTATTATATAGAAGCACAGTTTGAGCTTCATTACCTGGTGGGTTAGAGCCAACAAGATCTGGATTTGAATTGTGTTCAGGATTCTCATCATCTGGGACTTGATGGTTGTTGTCAGGCGCTTGGTTTTGTAGTTGTTTTCTCATCTCTTGAATCACAGTCTGGAAAAATTGCAAAACAGTTGGTCAATTACATAAGAATTGCAAAACAGTTGGTCAAAACAGTTGGAAAAATTGCAAAACAGTTAGCTATGTAACAATAATCAGCATGAAATAACAAACTTATAGATGAAAACCTTACATTGGTAATACGATGTGTATACTTGAGCAGCATAGTCTCATCCATAATCAGCTGAGTCTCAACCCTTGGTGCGTTATCAGATTGGGTTTTGTTTGCCGCAATGACTGCAGCTGCAAGACTTGCATGTGATGCATGTTTCTTGGATATGTGAGAAGAATAACCCACCAAACTATTTCCACCTTTGTCATGGCCAAAGATTTCTGCAATTTCATCATTCTCAAAGTCTAGAGGGGATATCAAACCTGCATCAATTTGGGACTGCCTTTTTTCTCTAGGAGCCTTAACACTTTCCTGTGGTATGCATCAAACGCAAGTGTTAATTTCAGAACTAAACAAGTAAACTAAAAATGTAATTAAAATTAACCAAGTATACTCACAAATGTCTCAGCTGCCGAAGCATTTACAGATCCATCTTTCAATGTTTGACCATCCATCCAAGCAAGGCCTCGCCCAGCCTCAGCTGCCAACCCATCTGTTTTAGTCTGTACATATAATATATTATGCACAAGTAATACCAAATATGAACTGAACTGGCGACAAAACTAATTAGGATGTACTTACAAGCTTATGCATTTTGTTTGCATATGACTCACGACCGCATGAGTGATGAACTTTCCTCTTCTTTTGGTTATCTGCATATTTGGCATTTAGTTCCTTAACACCAGGTTTGCTTTCATTTGTAACAAACTCTTTCCAATATTCTAGTGTATAATTCTTAAGGCATGCATTAAACTTTTCTTCCATCGTTACTTTGCCCTTGAGGCGCTTTCTTAACACAGATTTGTATGACCTAAACATTTGTGGACACCTGGCCATGATAACATCCTTGACCAAATGACTTGGAACAATGAACTCGTACTGTAGCTGAAATAAACAAGTTCAAATTTCATTAGATAAAATAGAACATCATACTTAGAAAATCAAACATGCTCTGAAAATAAAACATCAAATGAAAAGCAAATGTTTGGTTTGTATACCAACAACATTCTCCAAACATCTAGTTTGAAGTTTGAAGGAAGGACTCTCCAACTCTTGTATTTTACCGAGTAATAGGTACGAACAAGCTCACCCAAGCGGGTAGCAAACTTGTCTTGATGTTCACCTATAACACAGCCAGTTTTATCCACATGTATCAACACCCTTTGGGCATGAACAACATCTGTGGAAGAAGCATCTGCATCCCCACTAGTATGAGGTGAAGTAACATCAGTAGCTCCACTAGTATTAGCAATGTTAGAAGCCTCAGCACTCTCCTAAGTACATTCAACCATGAATACATCAAATCAAACATTCAGAAGAAGCAATCCAAGAAATTTAGAAATTCTCAAGTGAAACCAAAAGCAAATGAACCATGGAAACAGGTCGTTTGATTTTTACGTAATTAGCTTAGGCATTTCTCGATTTATCTCACACTAAACCAGTCATTCCAAAGACCTAAACTTCAAATAATCATGCTTGAACAAACATAGCTTGTACGCGAACAACGTGGCAGTGAAAAAAATCACAAACAAATCATGTTAAATTCAAAGATTCTTAGAATATGAAGCATACTTTCAGAGATTCTTCTCTATTCCCATTTCTTTTCTCGGACAGTAGCTTCTGTGTCTGCTCAAAATCAAAATCCTGTTAATCATCTTCTCTGAAACGCAATTGGGTTGCTCTTCCTTCGACCTCTCTCTACTCACCCACTCACTCCTCAAGGTATTCTTCTTCCTCAGTTTTCCTCCATCACTGGTAAGTTTCTGTTTCTAGGGTTCATCGTGATTGAATCGAACATGGTTGGGGGTTTGATATTAAGTTTATCTTTTAAATGATGTTACAGAGGAATTCCATTTTGGGGGTTTTTGTAGAATCAACATCTTTGTCTCTGTAATTAGTGTTTAAATGATGTTACAGTTAGCTTGGTATTTGAATGATAAAATGTTGTATCTAAATAGTTCAAACCTGGATGTAATTAGTGTTCTACATCTTTGTCTTTGTCTCTGTAATTAGTGTTCAACACATGAAGTACTGTAAATGTTTAAATGTTGTATCATCTATTTTAGCTATTAAATTATGTTACAGTTAATTCATATACTTTCACTGATGTTAATACTGAGTTCATACCTTCAATTAGAGTGAAGTTTAACTTTTAAATGATGTTTTAAGTTTAGCTTATGAATCACAGGTAACATATGTCCCTAACAAACTGGAACAATAATTTGTCTGCAATACCTTGCAACTGTGGTAAGGGAATGTGCATAACAAAAATGGCAAGAACATAAAAGAATCCAAACCGGCACTTTACCAGATGTCCACTGTCGGTATGTAATCCCTTTTTTTAATCCTTTTAAGTTTGTTAATCATTTTTAATATAGTTATGTAAAGCAGGGAAACAATCCTAATATTAAAGGATGTGGATTCTGGCATTGGTTGGATGAACTTCGTCCTTGTGGCTGTTGTCGAGGATTTTGTGTGATACGTCCTAACGATGATGGAACAAAGACTTACAAATGTCCTATATATTTAGATGTAAGTTCTTGTATTTATGTAAGTATATCGTTTTCTAATTATATTGCATGAACACAATTAGTAAACATTTTTTTCCTTTTAACTAGGAATGCAGCTACAACGTAACCGAGAGTTACTCAAGTAGTTCTTCAACTGGGACAGTTAAACCAGAAATTGGGACAACAACGGAAACAACTTCGTACCACCAAGTGTGAAAGTCAATCCAGCTGTATTTGAATTAGAGGTGGAGCGTCGGGCAATGAAGCGTCAACTAGAACTCTGTGAAAATCTCATGGAGAATTTAAAAAACATGGAGTTGTAGTATGTTTGTAGAACTACTGTTTTGTTTACTTTCAGTATGGAGTTGTCGTATGTTTGTAGAACTACTGTTTGTTTACTTTCAGTATGTAGTTGTAATATGTTTGCAGACCTGTTGTTAAAAAGTATGAAATTGAAAGTTATTTAACAGCACAACCTCTACTGTTTTGACTTTTAAGCCTGCATTTATATTTAACAGAAACATCATTAAGATCACAACAGAAACTTAAAAGAGCACAACAGAAACTTGATAACCAGTTTAGGATTACAAATAGTTCAGGATTACAAAAAACTTAAAAGAGCACAAAAGAAACTTCATAACCAGTTTATAGAACAGAAAAATGGCAGCAACAGTTAACATGTTCTTACCTTAACGCCGTCTTGCTGGCGGCAATCTAGGCCTCCTTATATTCTTATAAACTTCAAGCAAGTCTTCTAAATGCGGTTCATCGTCAAACACGCTTTCGGGTTTGGGCTTCTCAAGATCATCCACATCTCTGGTTAGCCGTTTAGGAACACAGGCATAGCAACCCAGTCATCAAAGCTTTTTAAATCTTTGGAATAGAAGACTTGTCTTGCCTCTTCAACAAGAATCACAGGCTCATCATACTGGCTACTGGAACTCCTGATCTTATTCAATTTAACCAAGACCACATGTGATTTCGGACATATTTTAACTCCACTTTCTATTTTCACCCAGTCATAATAAAATACCGTCTCATGAAAATCAGTATAATTCACTTCTAGGATTTGGTTGATAACTCCATAATACTTTGTTAAGCGGGTTTCAGGAGATTTATCACTCTTACCAGTCCTAAATGTGGTGTAAGACTCCTGAAAGACCCCACTATCTTGAGTACTACGGTTTTCCTCATAAGATCTTGGAGAAAACACCCAGCCATTTGCGCGATATTTTATATACTCATTTCCTCTTACGGGACCTTGTGCCAATCGCCACAAAATTGAATCTGTCTTTTTCTCTGCCAGCAACTGTGCAAAAGAAAACTAACAACACTGCATATAAGCGGTTATGAAAACAAAATAGATATAAGACAATACCTTTTCAACCAACCAGGGAATGAATTCTGTTTGTTTTACGACCTCGTCCATTGTGACCTCCTCACCAGTGGAATCTAACTTGGGTACGAGGGTGTCACAAAACTGCCTACAAATAACATAAACCATATAAAACTGTTGAGATTGTACGCAGTTCATCTACGTACCCGTAATTATGGTTACCTGGAAAAAAGGGATACTATGCAGTTCATACATACCCGTAATAGGCGTCAAGACCTGGAGGGCTTATTCGAAAGAGCACCCACCTATGTATTTGTTGAAATTGTACGCCAGTAAGTTTCACTTTCTTACCTTTAAGCATAGGACCCACATCACTGAACTCTGATTCTGGTTGTAAAAAGGCTTCCCAAGTGGATTTGTGATTTCCATCGCTTTTATTTGGCATGCACTCCATCGCATGCCTTACAGACTCATCTACAATACTGGACTCTGCAATAGACCCTTCGATGAATCTTTTGTTGTTTGGTATGTTTTTGTATTACTTCATTGCCCTGTTTCAGTAGGCATATATATATCTGTAAAAAATATAGACAATATAATACAATGAGAAACTAAAAAACAATGAACAACGCACCTTTCAAAAGGATACATCCACCGATACCTAACGGGTCCACAAATCAATGCATCATCCGCCAGATGGACCATATTATAGACGCTAATATCAAAAAAGGCCGCTGGAAAATACTTCTCTAAAACACACATTGCCTCTGAAATCATAAATCTAGCATTTTCAAGATCAGTTTTACACAAGACCTTAGAGTCTAAAATTCTGAAATACTAGCTGACTTGGTGAAGAGCGGTCTGCAAATCTTGGTGGCGTGGAAAAGCATGTTGAAGTAGCATGGGAAGCAAATGAACCATAATGACATGATAGTCGTGTGATTTTAGGTTAGTGATACACAACTTAGTCATATTAACATTGTTGCTGATGTTCGACGAAAAACCACTTGGAAATTTCAAGTCCTTCAGAATCTTGCAGAAATCCATCTTTTCATCTTTGCTCAAGACAAAGGCTGGTATTGGTTCAACTTCATCTCCAGTAAGAGGATTTTTTGTGACCCACATTCCACAATGAAGACCAACCTCCTTCAACTGATCTCGATTATTCCATGACTTCATAGACTTTTTATTGATATCGATGAGCGTGTTCATGATGTGTTCCATAACGTTTTTCTCAGTGTGCATTACATCAACACAGTGTCATAACCGGAGCATGCGGTAGACTTCAAGCTTCCAAAAGATGCTTTTCTTATAAAATGCACCTGTAAGTTCACCCTCACGACCATCATCATTATCTGGATCATATGCTTTTCTTTTTAAGGTTTTTTTCGGTTCCAACTTGCCAGGTTGGTAAACTACAACAGCTAATTTTTCTAAGGACTCATCTCCAGTCTGTCCTTGTGTAGCAAATCTAAATTCATTCGTTGCTAGACCCAAGTGCCCTCCCATTTTTCTAAATGGATGACCAGACTTGAGGAATATCCGATAATTAGGGTAGATAATCTTTTTACCACCAGTCAAATGGACACTTCTCGTCTTGTCAGCACAACAGACACAAGCAAAGTAACCATGAGTAGTACATCCAGACAATACACCTTGCGCTGGAAAATCACGAATCCCCCACAACAGGCAAGCTTTGAGTAGAAATCGTTCTTTTCTGTGTGCATCGAAAACCAGTTTTCCTTCCTCCCAAAGGTTATTCAGTTCATCTACAAGTGGTGGTAGAAATACATCTATGTCTTGTCCCAGCGACTTTCTCCCAGGAATAACCATGATAATACTTGAAACTCAGATTTCATGCACAATGAAGGTGGAAGATTATACATCACCAACATCACAGGCCAACAACTTCATCCTAAATTCTGCACAGCATGAGGATTGAATCCGTCAGTTGAAATTCCAAGCCACACATTTCTGCCCTCTTCTGTAAATAATGGAAATTTCTTTTTTACTGAAGCCCACAGGGGTGAATCGATCGGATGACGCATGTAATCAGTGGAAACTTTTGCTCGATGGTGCCATGTCAGTGCTTCAGCTATCCAGGGTGTACTATAAAATCTCTTAAGTCTTTCTTCAAGGTTAAAGTATCTCAGCACCAGCGCAGGTTCTTGCGTCTCTTTTGTCCCAAATTTCCCTTGTTTGACCAAGTATCTTGATGTGTGACACACCGGACAACTTGTTTCAACGTCGTTCTCTTTATAATACAAGAAACAATGATTTGGACAAGCATGAATAGCTCTATACTTCATCCCCCAGTTCTTTCAATATCGACTTCATTGCCGGATATTTCTTAGGCAATGTATTTTCTTTCGGTAGCCACCCTTTTATCATTTCTAATAACTTGGTCATACAATTACCTGATATTCCAAATTGTTTTTTTATATTATGCAGCTCCACAATCGCAGAGAGTGTACTCACATTGGCTTCACAAATAGGATACAATTTCTGTCCGGCCAATTTTTTGTACTTCTCGTGTCGCCTCTGCACATCTGGATCATCATCAATTAACTCTTCATCATCAGCATCTCCATGAACCCTTTCATTAACTTCAAATGCATCATCAATAAAAGGACCCAAATACGGAAACACCATTGGCTCTTCACTGACTTGCTCATTGACCACATTCTCAACCTGAATACTATTTCTATTCTTAACTGGCTGGTTCTCACCATGAAAAACCCAAGTATTATATGTCTTGTCGAATCCGTACCTCTCCAAATCATACTGCACTAACCCAATTTGTTTACGATGCCCATTTCGACATTTAGCATGGGCAAGGGCAAAGTGTTCTCTGTACACCATGAACAGTTGCATATTGAATGAAAAAATTCACACCATCTCTGTATTTCTTACCAAATATATCTGATTCAAACATCCATGATTTATCCACTTCTCCGGACATTCTTAAAATTAAAATTCAACCTATTAGCTTCTAATCTAGTGTGAAAGAAAGCAATAACAGATTATATATGTAGATGAAGTAAGCCAAATATAATGGAGTATCAAATGTCATTCATAATCAGATTATGCAAGGGTTCTGTACTCCTAATCTCATCATCGATATCTTAAAGCGGAAAACAACAATAAGTTCAATCCAAATACGTAACAATATTGAATATGGCAAAGGTATCTGTCATGTGCGAGGGATAGCTACTTACAGTAGTACTTCTTTGCCTTTGTTTTCTTTCTCGAAACACAGCAAAACCAAAAGCCAATAGCGCAAGTTTGGCGATAACCGACGGAACGACTATACTGATAGCAAGTTTGGATAAGTTATTCTTGTTTGCTGCACAATCATGAACAATTCTCACTTAGTAATTAAGCAAAAATATGAGTTGATTTATAATTTTACGAGAACAACAATCCTAGCTAGCACAAAATTGAATACCCTGTACCCGGTAAGAAATCATAAATATGATTAACTACAGAAATTAAACAAGTACCAACCTGTGCTGGTTCATCATCAGAATTCATGAAAGCAACAAGTTATTTTCAAACCCAATTTGTGCTGGTTCATCATCATCAATCCCTGTTTTCAACCGATTTTCTTCTTCTTCTTCTTCTTCTTCTTCTTCTCTGTAACTTCTTCTCTGTAGCTTCAGAAATTAAACAAGAACAAACCTGTGCTGCTTCATCATCATAATTCACGAAAGAAGCTAGTTATTTTGAAACCCAATTTGTGCTGGTTCATCATCATCAATCCCTGTTTTCTACTGATTTGTTTTTCTAGGGTTTCAAATCACAAATTGAAGACTAAAATTGAATTCCTTCAACTGGGTTTAAGCTGATTAGAAGAAATATGAGCTGATTGATCGAGTTCATCAATTAATTTCACCTGAGTTAATGGAAGAGGTCGATTAATTTCACCTGAATCTTGTTCTCGGTTGTGTGAGGTGAGAAAACCCGATACATATGCGAAATACAATTTGATGAAGGCAAAACAAGGTCCAGTCAAGTCAAGTGAAGGCAAGTCAAGCCAAGTCCAGTTCAGTCAAGTCCAGTCAAACTGGTTCCTCTTTTAATAGGTTCTGCAGAAAATTATTCGGTTCTAAAATTCAAAATTGGTTCCAGTATATTGGTTCCCATATTATTGGTTCTGGAGTTTAAGTTATTCTAGGGTTCTAAACTAATGACTGGTTCCAAACTAAATACTTAAATTAGAATTTTAATTTCCAAATTATAACTATAACTAAACTTAAATAATAACACGCTAAGACTGTTACTGGAGTTGTAACTGAATCTATCGGTTACAAACAAAAAAACTGTTATAAATCCTATAGTTACAAAACACCTTAAATGGTGTAGTGTACAATATTCGCGAAAAATGGATTCCGGTTTATAACAGAAGTATTTTCTTTGCCAGGATGAATACGACACAGAGAAGTAAGTATTAATTCATCTTTTTGATGACTATGTAAACTCGAGGACATCCCTAGAGAGTTACGAAGCGTATATTTTCCTCACAAGATTTGTTGGTTAGGCATGCATCTAAGGTATCCACTCGTGTTATCTTTAATAAAGTTCATGCCGAATTTAATGCGCCTCTGAAGTATCAATCAAAAATAGTTGAGGTCAATAGTGATGAACACTCTTATAAAGTATACTGGAAAGTAGATGAAGATATAGTAGAAGAATTTCCGCTAAAGATTAACGTGGTAACCAAAAGTGGTACATGTGGTTGCCAAAAATTTGAATTAAGGGGATACCATGTAAACATTTGCATCATATTTTAGTATGTCGTCTTTACCAGACAGAGATTCCACCTCATTTTATAATGGAAAGGTGGACAAAAACTGCAAACAAATGTGCAGTTTTAGGTTCTGATCTCTTGGAAATAAAAGATGATAAGGTTGGAATTGAAGCCATGCGGATCAGTCATTATTGCCGATGATCAGCTGAGCTAGCCTACTTGTTCCTGCGTAAATCAGAGAAAGCTTATGATATGGCAATGGATTTTCTTAAGCAAGCATTTGAGAAGGCTAGAGAAATAGACACTGCTGAACTTGAAAAAGAACATGGTGAATGAGCTGAACAACAAATAGCTATTGATCAAACATGCACCATTACTACAGAGGTATCTAACGATGTTTCAAATGCTACTGCTGCTGCTAAGATGATCTTGGGTGATCCACGCATCTCACAAACTAAAGGTAGGAAGCTAGAAGAAGGAAAAACAAATGTTGTAGAAAATTCACGCTACAAAAGTGGTTTAGAACTGTCTAAGACGAAAAAAAAAGACCTAGAACTTGCTCGTATTGCAAAACAGAAGGTCACGACTCTCGTACTTGCGAACAAAGAAAGGCTGATCAATTAGCTGCTGCTAATGCTAATGGTGGTACCGTGTGACGGTTTCTAGTTAAATTTCTATTTATGTAGTCAACGATTATGTTAATACGGCTTTAACTATTGATTTTTCAATAATGTGTTGTTGAAATGTTAATTGTCTTCAGAGAAACTTCATTTTTATCTGTATCTTGCTTTTACTTCGAACAGTTACTATCGTCTATATAATGTCCATACTCCATGCTTATGATGCTCTATATACGTACACAACACCACCTGGTTCATTCATTCCAAACATAAGGAGTTTTGTACTATACTGTTCAAAGTTCTCGATTGAGAAAGAAATGTCTTGAAATGTCCGGATGGTTAATCATGCTTGCAGTAAGGGAACAAATCTCCTAATTTAAGCTTAATAGATCATCTATTAGTGAAATGTTCAAGGAATTAATTGTCATTTCAGGAACACGAAAACAACTCAAGAAAAAGGAAAAAAAAAATCATCTTTTTTGGGTGAAGAACACCGCTAATGAAAGATAAAAATACATAAGTTCCTACTTTAATATCAGAACAATGGACAGATTTTTGAACAAATTTAAAACAGACATATCCATGCAAGTGTAAGAGATTCTCAGATCTCAAAATGAAGTTTTCATACACAACGGATGCAGACATCATGGATCAAATGACAAACTTGACTGCCTAAACTGATTAGAAGAGTTCACCAAGGATATTTCAAACAAACACGGCTATATAAGATTTATCAAGGGGGTGCTCTTTTGTTGCTGCAAGCTGGGCATTTGTACAATTGTACTGCTTGATGTGCTCAGGTGAAATTTGAAAATGGTTTTATTACCACCTTTGGGCTTGTGCTTGGGTTTGGTGCTGCTCAGGTTTGACACCGCTGTCTTCTCCTTCACTGGTTTCTTCACAGTACCAGAAACAATCTCAAAGATAGTTGGAAGATCATTTATCATACTGAATGAGCCTTTCCTGCATCAATAATATCTGGATTGTTAGGTTGTACAACTGCCCATAGTCAAGCCAAGATGCATTTCCGTGTGTTATATTCAAATGGAGTGGCATTAACAGTTAACAGTAGAAAGGGGGAAGACACTGGGATACTTTAGAATCAAAAGGCCTTTGACATTGCTAGGAAAAAACGTAATTCATGATCGTTGATGCTTCTTCATATACGAAACGGGATTATCAGATTAGCAATGTCATTCTTCCGCTGCTTAGCTTTAGATAACTCCCTCAAACAAATAGTTCACAAGGTAAAAAAATTGTAATCAAATTTCTCAGTGAAGTAGAAAACACGTATCCGCACAAAAAGAATTGGTGAACCAGGCCAGACAAGTTGACGTGCACTTGCCACATAGTCTCATGAGCTCTTTTGACACCAGCAAGAAAAATCGAGTTGCAGGCCTATGGGTACTTTCTACAATAGATTGGAGCCAAACACACTAATCACTATGCAACTGATTAACCAAGCGAATGTATTCCTACATACATGTATTGGAATACGGATACAAATAATTTTGGATTGTAAGAATAGCACAAAGTTTAAACTAGTACTTGGATTATTAATGATCTCGAGATCAAGCAAAGAATCCTCCTTTGCAAATAATCTTTTGTGAGCAACTGAACACATTAACTATTCTTCCTTCATTTTTTTGCTTCTGATATTTCAATGGGTATAAAGCAGAAATACAAGAAATGAAATTTGTAATGGAACTTAGTTCAAGATATAATTTGATGAAACATACAGTAGTATTCGTAGGATGATAAATCATAAAGGTCTAGATTGATAATTATCAACAAAAATCCAAGACTAAATACTTAGTTAAACAAAACCCTAGAGAACAAGAGGGAAAAAAGCCATCACTAATCTCATCTTTACCTTCAATGATCGAGATTTAAAAAAAAGGTAGAGTTTGCGGAATCACTTATTCCTTGTTCATGATCATATTTGTAAAGCAGTAGGGAAATATGAACAGACGAATTGGTTTTTCTTCGATAGGAGGAGAAGAAGAAGAAGTTGAAGGTACGTGAGAGAAAAAAATTTTAACCAAAAAAAGAGAAAATCGGCTGAAAATTATGTCCGGGTCCCGGATACCCATCAAGTGAATGTTTCAATCTATAAAATCTGGAGCGTAGACGTGAATGATTTGGACACTTGAGATGCATTGGCAGATCTTGTCAAAAACCAGACTGTCAATGGATCCATTCTCTAAATATATATTATTGAAACGGGAAGAAACCACCCAACTAAATAATACCGAAACAGGAAAAATTCGTTAATGAACATATAATTTATATATTTTTACTACTTAATTTATATTTGTTAATCGTATTAATAATATAATTTTATATTTTTATTGACTATTATACTAAAAAAACATGATCTTATAAGTTGATTGGCTAAATAGACTAAGTTACTGCTCTATATCAGCAAAATAAACTCACTTCTATATCAGCAAAATAGACTCATCCAAGATGGTTAGAATTATCTGGACCGGTGACTCATATTATCTGGATCGGTGACTCATACACCAGAAGATGTAGGTTGTCAGACCGGAGTTCAAGTGGAATAAGAGATGAAAGTAAAGAAAAGAAACGGAGGTTGAATGGCCAAATATAGAAAATAGGGAGGCGTGGCTAGGCTGCAGCACGTGGCCACAGAAGAGTTCTGTTGGACAATGCACAGTTTCATTCGCAAAGACTTCTTTTGAAGTTTTCCAAAAGAAAAAAGCAAGAGATAAGAGCTGAAAAGAGTCAGTTGCGTCAGAAGGTTAGTGGGTGTTGTTGGGCGTACAAATAAGAAGGTGGAGTTGGAAAGAAGTAGAAAGTGCCTAGTCAACTGGAGTTGGCTGTTATGTAACTTATGTTTGCTTGGGAAAGGTGGAAGCAGTTCGGTCAGATAGAGAAGTAAACAGTTGACGTGGCATAAGTTGAGAAGACTAGCTAGGTAGATGTTTAGCACGTGTGAGAGAGAAGGTGATTAAGTTTTCTATCAAAGCAACGCACAGAGAAAGAAAAAGGTCCCTTGGGTTTTTGGCTTTTTGACGGTGGTCTGACGGCTGGTTCTGGCGGCCAAATATAGAAGAAGAAACTCTTTCTGTGTAGGGGATCTGGACGGAAATTGGAGAAAGGTGCAGACGTTGTCAGTTGTAAAGAAACCGAAGAAAGAAACCAAACAATGAAAAGTGAAATCTCTCTATCTCTTTCCTTTTTATTATTATCTTTATGGGTTTTAAAAAATCAATCATCTTATTACCATAAACTCGAGTTATCGATTTTTTTTATTTTATTTACTTTATTAATTTAGTTTAATTTATTTATTTCGCTTTTAATTCTAAAAATTTAAAAACATCATTTATATTTAATTTGTTAAAGATATTTATTGTATTATTATTCCTGTTTCATAGATTCGATCCGTATTCACCGTTTCTATATTGTAGACGTCGTGCGATTGCGGTTATTATAAATAAATATTTTCAGAATTCTAAAGATGGCTCAAAAGTGTTAAAGGTACCCTCGAAAATTGTTAAAGGCACTCAGGCGTGGTTAAAGGCACCCAACTTCTTATTTTCAAACATAAATTTGGCGGGGAAAAGAAGTCTTTCTAACTATCGTATCTACGAAGATTTTCGAACGTGTTTCGAAGCAAATATCAAGGAGTTAAGACAAAGGATATCTTATTACCATATTAAAAAGAGTTTCACATGTTTGGGATACCCGAAATAAACAAAATGATTGCCAAACTAGACGTTAACGTAAAAGAATATATTCTCTGATTTTGCTTAACTGGAAACGACATCGAAGATATTATTCGTGAGTTACAAAACTAGGTCGAGAAGAAGGAAACAAAATCATATATCGAGTCTGTTTAAAGAAAAAAAATATTTTCAAGATTGATGATCAAAATTTTCTTCCCATGCCGGGAATTATTTTCATTGAAAAAGAGATCTTTTAAGATATTTAAAGTTGTATTCGATGTTGTATTATAAATAGGAGAAGTTATGGTCGAAGAATGGGGGCTGACAGGGTCACAGAGGAAGAAATCAAAGTCAGAAAATTTGTTCGTGAAGAAGATAAAGAAAGCGTTAGAAAAAGGTTGAAGAACCCATGGCCAGAAGTTTGAAGAATCTGTTGCTAAAACTTTTAATCTTTGTAACGTTTATCTTCAGTTTGCAACACTTGATTTGTAACAGCGAGTCTGTAACACTTATACACCATTTCAAACTCTTTTGCTTTTAGTATTTTCTCTTCTTTTCACCTTTGTAGAAACTTTTTGAGCCATGAATCAATATTTTGAGAGTGTTTTGAGGATGATGAGCTAAACCTCTCATTGGGACAATGGAGGAAGCTACTTTTCACACTTTTTTGGTAACTATATTCAATTCTTTATGACTTTTTGCACTTATTTTAATTGATTTATTGTTTTCATTAATTGGTTGTCATTTAATTTGATGGATTATGCTTAGCTTAAGTGTTTTGATGGTCCATGCTTAAGATTTACAATCAATATTTTAAAAATCTACCTTTGGAAAAGAAATAGAATCCATAAAAGAACTATAATTATTAAGAATTGATATATGTATCACTCGAATACGAATAATGGTGGAACCCTGAGTCTCAGTAACTCCCAATTTTATTATCAACTGTTGTATATTTGCTAGTTTAAAATTAGAATTAGGTCTACAATCAAATCTTCACAAGTCCGAGTGAACAATACTTTTCATATCAATGTCTACAAATCACATCAATTTTTGGCAGCGCCGACGCGAACTTGTTTTTAGGTTAGGGTTTTAGATTTTTTTAGGTTTAGTTTTTAATTAGTTTATGATTTTTTTATTTTTTTATTTTTATCTTTTAGATTTCACTTGGATATTTTTTTTTTTTATTTGGTGTGCAGGTTTTACTTGAAACAAAAGGTGGAAAAGTTGGACTTGCCTACAAAAGTGCAAAAAATCCAAGATTTTAGCTCTTTTTTTTTAGTTTTTCTTTTCCTTTTATTTTGTATATAAAAAAAAAAACACTTGCACACACCAATTGCATCTTCCGACACCGATTTTTAGGAAAACTTGTGGGATAGTACGGTGAACCTTCTGGGCGTTATCATCCGAAACACCACTAACCTCATCCTTGTACCTTTGACCAGTCTTTCACTGTAAGTATATTTTGCTGAGGTAACCCGGGCTTACCTATTCTAGTCGAACCTGCATTTGCACGTGCACTAATAAAAAATAAAAATGTCGAACTGGGAAGAAACCTCCCTACTCAACTTAGCAAGGAGCTGTGGGGAACCACACACACTCCTCGTGGGGAATCACACAACGCGTATTACACGCACATCAAAGTAAATAGAAACATGCAAACAAATAATAAAAACACATCATGCTCGCAAATAGAAACGAACTTAATGATTACAAGAAGGTTACAAGAGTTCCCACCCCATTTGATGTCAAGCCACACCTACCTCATAGTCTTCAACCCACTGGTTCATCCTCTGAATTGATCGTTGTTAATACAGACTAACTTTTAATGATACAAGCACTCTAGTTAAGAATCTAGTCAATAGGCCCACACAGTATCCATAACACAATATTATACAAATTCCTAATTATTGGTTAAGTAAAATAATTACTTCTTCTAATTTTGTCAATTGTTCTATAACCTGATAGTTACTAGTTATTTTATAAATAATTATCTATGTATCAAATATCAGATGAACAAGGTTTCATTAGAAAGCTGTCGGAGAACTCTACTACTTTGCAGAAAGAACCAAAATATAATATGGTCCCTAAGAGAAACCACAGTCATGGGAGTAAAAGACGGACCAAACCCAAATTTGGTTTTTGGTCCGTCCAAACCCAAGCATAGTGGTGCGAGTATAAATGAGTTATGGTCCGGAATTTTTACTGTTCGGGATATAAAATGATCCCAGAACTAGACCAAACTCAAATATAGTGGAGCGTTAACCTAGACCTGCGCCCCTTGCCAGGCGTTACGCTGGCTCTCCGTCTGATGACAGGCGTTTATCTAGACGTGCGTCTCATCATACGGGCGTGAACCAAAACTCCGCCTCATCAGGCGTAACGCCAGACGCACGCCTGAAATCAAGCGTTAGGCTGGGATAACGCCTGTATTGGGCGTTCGGCTAGATTAACGCCTCTAGTGGGCGTGCGCGTAAGACTGTGCCTGTTTGTGGGGCGTTACTCTAAGCGAGCGCCTACCCAGGTAGTCGTTGAGATTTGTTACCGTTGATCAATGGCTATATTTTGGTTTGTATTTTGATGTACCTATAAATGAATTTATACCTTTCGTTCCAATTTCAAAACCACACCTTTCACATTTCAAATAACCTAATACAAAGATTATTTTTATCTCTCCTTTTCATAATTATGGCTTACGAAAATTTTATTATTAGTGCAGAGAATTTTACCATAGAGGAAGATTTATCCCTATGTCGAAACATAGTACTATATTATCCAGCAAGGGGTCATGAACGTCGGATGAATGGTTCAATGAGCATGGAATGGTTAAAAATATTCATGCTAACATTTGTAATGAAACCGATAACCCCAATAACCGGAACAAAGAAGGCCTTTTTGTCGATTTCAGGAAATAGGTAGGGCAGTACTACAATTTTCAACTTTAACCGCTAAGGTGAATGAAAGAAGAATTAGGAATGAAACTGATGATGAAGTTGTTTCCAGATCTCTGGAGGAATGGAGAAGATGGAAAGGTTCAGATTTCAGGTACCAACCTCCTTTCGAGATCTTAAGAGTGATGGAAAAATACAACCCTTTTGTGTTGATTGTTCTTCGAAGATGTTTAGATCGTCATCCAGGGCGTCATACGACCCGTTGAAGGTTTTATTATAGATTTTGTGGGTATATCTCTTTGTAAACCCTCACAAGACATAACTCGTCCGTTGGGGCCACCTAATGGTTCAAAGGCTTGTTCCACGTGCTAAGTGTAACCGCGACTCCTGAGAAAATGAGATATCTCGGCGTCGTCATTGTCTTTTTTAGCAGGTTGACGATCCTTTCTAGAGGCTATGACGATATTAAATTTATAATGATGACTCTTTACCAAAAAATACCCACCCCTCTGTCCAATTTTACATAGATGTCGTATTGCTTTTCGAAAATCATAAATGATGATTGTCGAAAAGTTATCAGGGTCGTGATGGCTTTACAATACGATCATGCCAACCCTAGAAACAGTTATTGCGAATTTTGAATTTGTAAAATATGGTTGACTAACCCAAAGACTTTTTTTTTGAAAAACTAGTCGTTGGTAATTAAACACTATAAAAGTAAACTATCCCTTTCAAGGTGATTCTCATTCTCACCTATCCCTTTCAAGGTGATTCTCATTCTCACCTATCCCTTTCATTCTCAATCTCACATATCCCTTTCATTCTCATTCTCATTTTCCAACTCATTCTCACCCGACCCTTTCAAGCACTAAATATGGTAACTCCATACACTAATGATGAAGATGTTGCCATTGTTAGAGCGTGGGTTACGATCAGAAAACATGACTACGATAGAGCGTACATTACCAAAAGTAACCAAGACGTTAATCAAGATATTAACATGGATCAGACATTTGATTCTTGGTGGAAGCGTATGTTTAAGATTTTTGTAGGATTAGACGGAAATCATAATCGTAGGACGTTCAAATTTATTAAGATAAGGTTTGAGAAGTTGTTTCAACGATTGGAAGCTTTGAAACAAGGAATGAAAGCTGTAAAAGAAGTTCATCCCACCAAATCCAGTGCGACAAGAGTATGTATGTCAATTAATAAGTCGTTCATCAAAAATAGTTTTCAAACATACAAACTTATAATTGATTTATTTTTTTCAGTGGGTGATGGCTCTCGACAAATATGAAACTATCCATGGCAAGACGTTTAGGCATGAGGATTGCTATCGCATTTTGGAAGAAAGTACCTATGATTTCAACCTATATGATTAAGTGTTTAAGTGTAATCTAATGATTTATTCTATTTCATTTCCTTTAATGTAACGCGATGTATGCCTTTTCGATTCAATGAAATGATTTTACGTTCAATTGTTTTAAAAAAGAAATTAACTAATTTAATCACACATTAGGGCTAATCAAATGGGGGCACTTTAGCCATTTATTAAAATATATTGATAATACATGAGCTAAAAAGTAGACCTAAACTCACTTTTGCAGGCATCGCGACTGCACTTAGCATGTGCAGCAAGCCTTTAAACCCCTAGTTGCCCCTAGCGGGCGAGTGGTGTCTCGGGCGGGTTTACAAGAGATTTAACCACAAAACCTATCAGCAGAATTTAGAAATTGTTATTCCTCACTAAAATCTGACCATAAGTGTTCGATCAAGTCATTTCGCAAATGAATATGAGTATCTTTGTTGTGTACTGCACGTCGGCGTTGCTCAACTCTCATTCTCGAAATTTTGTCTATAAATATTTACCGGTGCAGCTGCGTTGATCATATTCATGTGGCCAATCACCGGGTAAACGCTCATCCTCCACTATCATATTATGTAAAATGATAACAATTTTTATGATATATGCAACTACGTCTGGATTCCACATTCTTGCAGGTTGCTTGACGATGGCGAATCGATTTTGCAGTACCCCAAAGGCTCGCTCTACATCTTTTCGGCAACCCTCTTGCATTGCTGAAATTTTTTGTTTCTTCTGGGAATCTGGATGTTTAATAGACATCACAATAGTAGCAATCTCTGGGTATATTCCATCACCAAGATAATACCCCATATCATCTTTTTAAAAACAGGGGGTGCTTTCCGTTGATAAGCTTTTTAAAAATATAAAAACAGTTCATCACATTAATATCATTGTTATAACCAGGCATACCAAAAAATACATGCCAAAACCAGAGATCATATGACACCACTGCCTCCAGCACAATACTTTCACTCCCTTTGTACGCAGTGTAAGCACCTGATTCCGTCGATGGGCATTTATCCCATTTCCAATCCATGCAATCTACACTATCCAGCATCCCTGGAAATCCCCTATCCTTGTTCTCATTAAGAAGCATTTCAACATCACGCTTAGTTGGTGTTCACGAATATTCTTTCTCATAAAAATGCACAATCGTGTTACAAAACCTACGAGTTGTTTCCAAAACAGTGGTTTCTCCGATCCGTAAGTACTCATCTATTGCATCGGTCGCACATCCATAAGATAACATTCGTATTGCTGCAATAACTTTTTGATGAGGGGTTAATTCAGGAACTCCACAAACATATTTTTTTCAACAAAATAATTATTTATAGCTAGGACATCTCCCAATATACGGTTGAACAATTCTCGCCGCATTCTAAATCTTCTACGAAATACATTAGGTGGAAACGTCGGGTTTCTGCAAAAGTAATCTTTCCAGAGAATTTTTACACTGGTATCACGTTCTCTTGGTATTTGGATACGAGTATGTGGCCAGTTCATAGTTGAAACGATCAATCCCAAAGTGACTGCTTGGTTATTTTGGCTCAATGCAACCAAATCTTCGTCTGATGGGTACAAACTATTATTATCATAATGAAGAAGAAGAAGAAGAAGAAGAAGAAGAAGAAGAAGAAGAAGAAGAAGAAGGAGGAGGAGGAGGAATAGAAGAAAAAGAAGCATAATAGTGATTGTTATTCTCATAGTATCCATTGGTTCGTGATGTTTGTAGTTTTGGCTTGTATACTTGGAGAATCGAGTGTTCATTTTATAGGCATATTAAGATAAGTCTTTGAGTTTTGACATGACCAAACACGCTTGGTATTTTAAAAATTAACTGAGTTGAGGCAAGTGGGGTGAATAGACGTATCAAAGATAAGAGGTGTCGATTGAGAAGACAAGACCAAGCAAAAAAAATGACATAGGAAAAAATTAAATATCTTTTTGAAATGACAAAAAAAAAACAGATATAAAGGACAAAGCAAAGATTAAAAATATATCTGGAGATGAAAACAGAAAGCAGGTAAAAGAAAACGCAAATGTAAGAAAATTCTTTTGAAATGACAATTCAAAACTGACAAAAGATATATCAAAGAAAACAAATATTTGCTCAACTGACAATTCAATGCAAATGAAAGACTACCCATTTGTATCTTGATTCTCGGACGCCGAGCGCGGGGGCATAAATGGAGGCAAAGATGATCTGGATGTGTAGTTACTTGATTGCATTGTTGATGATGATCCCTGACCCATGGTATTCCACATTTGTGGTGGCAAAGTTTGAGAAAAAGTGCCAAACCCAATGGGTGGTTGTTGTTGATGAAAATGAGCCAGCTGTAACTCCAAATTGTTGTTGTGATTTTTTAGACCCCGTATTTCTTCATCTTTTGCCATGATAAACTCTATCCTCTCTTTCGTTTCATTTAACATAAACTTACGAAACTCTTGCGTAAAATCAGCATATTCTTAAACCAAACCATAAGCTTCGACCTATTATGAAAAAAATTAAATCACATTCTCAACCATTATTATATACTCAAAAAAAAAACCGGGGTTTGTTGTATACTTACGTATGACAACTGTTGTTGAGGCGGAATGGATACATGTTCATCAGGTTCTTGGATGTTGTGTTTAATACGGTCACCAGCATACCCGTATGTTTCAACTTCCTAATCGACTTTGGTGGCATATTTCTTCAAGTTAGTTACATGTCGCCAATACTCCATATACAAATCATACGCAACAACATGCACTAATTGTTTTACAGGGACCACTTCGTTTTCCCTCAGCTCGTTAGCTTCGTCATTGGTCAGGTTGTTAATACGAGTAGGCGGGTTGGTGGGAACGCCCCATGTTTTATGGTATTACCTCCAACACCGTTCTCCGAGATACGCGTTATTCTGTGAAAAGAAAATAACCATCAAAAAATAAACCAATCAACTAACCCGAAATTCCAAGAAAATAAAAAAAATAATCCTATCAAAATAAATTATCAACTCACAGTGCCTAGCCAAGTGAATATAACCCTTTTCTCTGAGAGCTCCGTTGCTTTCCGTCTAATATCAGTTTCAAGGACAAAGAAGGATGAATCCCACGGTTGCCAGGTCACGTCGTCTACAGTCAACTGATTAAGAAAATTCCTTGACCGAACAATATCAATACTCTTCCTTCTTGTACCCTTCCACCGAGAACTTCTAGGTCACACTGCTTCACTTCCACTCGTTGGGTTCTTTGGTTGACATATGCCCAGATATTCATACCCCCAAAACTAGAATGTGAAGACAACCAACGAAATAAATAAATTAGCAAAAAATAAACATTTAAAAGAAATGTAAATAAGACTAGGAAATTTACCTCCAATATTTGGAAGGGTCCGGCTAGTGAATTTTGTCCCCTGTCAGGTACGGCGAGACCAAAATATAATTTTGCAAAAGCAGCACTATCTCAGTCATAATTGGCAATTGCATTTAGATCCTCAAAAGCAGCTAACCATCCAGCATCAATATAGTTTTTTGCATTTGAAAAGAAAAATTGACCCAAAACATACATACAAAAGGCTCTAGCCACTCTATCAGCAAGTATGCTATCATCGTTAGCCGCAACCAACGTTCCTTGCTCAAAATATGTGCTAAAAAATGCAACCATAATTGCATCTGAAACCCACTAGTAGGGAATATGTTCTCTTTTACAAACTTCATTATCTTTAATTTCAAGAAAAACATGCGCCCGGACATATTCAAATTTGTACTTCGCCGAGTCATACGGAATAACACTACCAATACCAATACTTAATCCTGTCAGCATTACCCAATAAAGCGGTTTGAACCCAATCTCACCAAAGGAGAAGTAAAAAGTGTTCGTGGTATCCCAAAAACGCTCAACAATGTAGTCAATCAATGCATGTGACGTATCTACTACATCCATGGTAAGTAAACGGTTCCATACTGCATTTTCAATAATGTATTTTACCCTAGGGTTGTGTTTAGTAATACATGCATAGGTCTGAATGACCGATTTGAGGGAACCACGATGTAAATACTTGAATTTTGTATCGGTTGAATATATAATATTGGTCGACGCGTGACCCTGAGCATCTTCCACAACAGTATAGTTCGCCAACCCGGGAACATCGACCATTTCTTCAGTATTAGGGTCTATTTCTGGATCCTCAACATTTTTAGACATTAATCAAGAGTAATCCTCATAATGCACAAATATAAAACTCTACATTAATCAATCTAATTAGATAATCAAATGTACCAACATACAAAAATCAACCAAATTACAAAATTCATAATTCACAAAATAGTCCACTACTAATAAAATCATCAATTTGTACAAAAAATCATCATAATTCCCCAATTCTATAATTCCATAAACATTCATTACAAAACATAAACATTCCTAATTCCCAAATTTAAAAGACAATCAAGTCAATTAATCATAAAATTAACCACAACCCAGCTCAAATTAACCAACAACTTAATCAATTCTAACTTCAATTCAACAAATTATCATCAATTTTTTATACCCAATTTACAACTTCCATAAACCCTAGAAATATACCCAATTCCAAAATTACAATTTCTAAAACCTAATGTGTCTGTTTCATAATCATATGTTTAATCTTTAAACATATATATACAAATTTAATTAACAAAACATTAACCTAAATCATAACCTAAACCTATGAAATCAATTACAATTTATATCAAAGTTTAAATTTATTACCTTGCTTGCTTTGAAATAATCCTAACTTATATTACTTGGTATCAAATCTGCCAAGCTTTTACAAATTTGAAAAGAGGTTGAGCTTGATTTGGAGGGAGAAGTAGGTTGAGTGGTAGGCGGTTGTTTTGGAGTGTGTATGTTTGTGTTTTGAAGGCTTCAGGAGAAAAAGAAACTGTGGAGTGGGAGAAGAGAGTTGTGCGGCAAACCAAGAGGACACCCCATCAGGCGCTCACCTAGCCCTCCGCCTGGTGAGACGCGCGTTCGGCTAGGGAAGCGCCCGATGCTTCAAGCGGATATCTAAGCGTGCGCACGTTTCAGTTGAAACACGTACCACCTGCACATATAGAAAAATAACGGGCGATTGGCTATGATTCCGCCCCATCAGGCGTTTATCTAGACATGCGCCTGTCTTTGGGGCGTGCATCTAGGGGTGCGTCTATCATCAGGCGTTCTTTTGGGTTACGCCTCCCATCGAGCGTTCACCAAAAGTCCGTCCCACTCAAGCGTATTCATAGACAACCGCCTGTTTTAACAGACGTATACCTAGCCGTATGCCCAACTCCAGGCGCTAGCTTAGATAACTGCCCGATCAAATTTTACTCATGTACCGTTGCGTTTCAGGCGGACCAAAGAGTATAAATTTTACTCCTGTGTCGTTGGTATACTCGTATGATTGTGGTTGCTCTAAGAGATCCAAAAAAATACAAATAAAGAATATGGCCCTAAGCTCAAGGCCCGCGGTATAACCCGACTCGATCCATAATTTAAAAGAATTTCAAAAAACCCAACGCCAAACATCCCTCAACCCAAGGACCCAACATATTCGGTCCAACTCACTAGCTCATTTGTTAATTGAAAATTTAGTAGCATAGTAAACTCATCTATATGGTCACTTCGACTCACTTTGTTGATAGCAGCTCACGTGAGACACTAATTTAACTTATTAAAATTTAAATAACAAAATACCAGACTTACTAATAGGACCATGCTCTCTGATGACAAGTATAAACAAAATACAAAAAGCATTTAGAACTTAGAGCTTTTCCAATAGTGAATGTGGATGTTTTATATATGGCATTACTTTTAAGACATCCTCAAGGCATAAAATTCTAAATATTGGAGGAAGGGCCGAGGGGGGTGGGGGAATGTTTTATCTCCAATCCATAAAGTTTTCTACAAATTTGTATTTATTTGTAGGTATACAGTTGGTTAAAATTATTTCGATATTTATTTTTCAATTATTTATGTTAATAAAAATATGAAGACATCTTCTAGGTAATGTCTAGAACTAGAGGTTCACCTAAAGGATGTCTAACTTTTTTTGACCACATCATTCTCACATCAATGGGTTAGAGATAAAATATTATAAATATGGTTGTGTATCATACGTGGATTGAGACCTTTTTCTTCACACACAATCCAAATTGAGAAGCAATTAGTATTTTTAAATCTCTTAGAGTTTTTAACACACATGTATTAAAATTCATTGGAGAAGCACTTAGTATTGCCTACGCACATGTAAAGAATGTGGTTGCAACCCTACATGATAAATCTATAAGCATTAACACACATGTATTAAAATTCATAACGGGTGCTCATTTTTTATATAAAAATAGATTTTTTTTCTAACGCTCTCATTTACCAGAGCTTGTGATTTATCGGAGCTTCTGCTTGATTCTAGCCCCGCCAAGCGTTTTAAAGAAAATTAATTTGACGTGGCCCAATAGAAAACGTGGATAAAGATTCTTAGCCCCACGAGGTTTTTTTTTATGCAAAACATATTTTTTGTTGCCTAAAACAATTATCTTCAAAAATACATTGTTGCCAAAAATAAATTAAACAAAATTGCATGTTAGTCATCACGAATTCATCATGAAAATCAAGAAATTAAATCAATCATGCATCAATCACATAATCAATCGTACAAATAATTAAAAAATTAAAAAAATGTCAAATGTCCATGTCCAATTACAGTTCTTAAAATCAAAATTTTCCTAATTACAACTCCATTCTATCAACTAAAACTATAAAATAAATTATTCTTATCAATTACACTTCCAACCAGAATTTTTAAAAAAAAATTACATCAAATAAGTCGTGGGTACTAACCTTTGAATCGGACGACGTCTATCTTTTGCAAAGAATTTTTTAGTGATCCTGTCCAAAAACCTAAAATTACAAAATTATTAAAATCTGAAACAAAAATTAAAACAGGAATTGAAATCTAAACCGAAATTGAATTGTATGAGCTAAGACGAATACAAGCATAAAAAAATCGAAGTAATAACAAAATAATAAACCTGATTTTCATATTATTTTTCTTAATTTTATTCATTCCATTAAATAAAAATAAAATAAATTAATAATAATTAAAATAAAGACGATTTTTATTTTTATTACGTGTTGATATGTTCAATATTTTCTATACAAAAATGTTTCCAACAACTAATTGTAGTGATATGAAAATAATGTATCAATCCAAAATTATAAAAAAAATTATAATTTTTTAGGATGTTATTTACTACATTAGAGATTTTTTTTCCTAAACAATTTTTTTTTTAGAATTTCTGTTCTTGGATGCTCTATTTAAAGCACTCGAGCAAACTCATTGACTCATCGTCACCTCTCTCTTTTAATGGCAGCATGATGTTTTTGATTTATTTATTAAGGTTTTGTTCTAATGATGATCACATTATTGGTTTGATGTTGATCTGATCCGTGTTTGTCGTTTGTGTTGCAGGTATCTTCAAAAGTGTAATTGATTGGAGGTTGGCGTTGCTTCTCTCTTTTGAAAATAGCTCGAGTGATTCTTTAACTCCCTTTGAAGTCTTCGTTCTTATCTAAAAATTGGTATGGTTTTATTCTATGATAAAAATTACTAATTATCTCGATAATCCATGATTTTTGTGTCAACAATTTTTATTCTTGCATGTCTTATTGATGGATAGGCGAGGTTTAATCTCTTATCGATGTACAATTGCTTACATTAATCTTCTTTTTTGGCCTGTGGTTGTGGTTTGTTTTGTAGGTATCTTTTTTTATTTATTTGATTCGAAGGCAAGTACTGTGAAGGATAATAGTCCCACATTGCTAATATCCCTATAATAAACTTAAAATATAATATGGAAGGGCCACTCCACTCATTGCCAATTGGTTTTGAGTTGGATGCCCGCAGACTTTAACATGGTATCAGAGCTCTGATCCAAAACTCAACCTTTTTTTTTTTCCCTTCAATTCAAATGGATGAAACCAGCACAAACACAATACTCAACACCAATACCTCCACTCAGACTCTGGTTAGCATTAATGTTGCAGCCCATGCTCCATTGAAACTTACCTCATCCAACTACAATTCCTGGAAGCTTCAATTCAATACCCTGTTTGTAGGCTATGACCTCATTGGCTATGTTGATGGTTCCACACCAACTCCACCAAAAACTATAACACAGGATGACACCACAGTCAATAACCCAGCTTACCATCTCTGGAACAGACAAGACCAGCTCATTCTGAATGTTCATTTAGGCTCTCTCTCTGCACCTGTCATTCCATTTATAGCACAAGCAAAAACTGCTAAAGAAGCCTGGGATATCCTGGCAAACACTTATGCAAAGCCATCAAGAGGAAGAATTAAACAACTCAAAAACCAGCTCAAAAATACTGACAAGGGTTCTCTCTCTGTCAGTGAATTTATGCAGTCAGTAAAGTCCAAAGCTGATGATCTGGCTCTTCTTGGTGCACCATTAGATGCTGAGGAGATCACAGACAAAGTCCTAGATGGACTCAATGAAGACTACAAAGAACTTGTTAGAGAAGTCCAGGCAAGGGACACTAACATAACCTTTGATGAACTACATGAAAAACTTCTGAATTTTGAAGCCTCTCTGGCTATCAAAAATCCTGAACCACAACATTTTTCACCATCTGTGAATGTTACCACCAGAAACAATGCCTCATGGCATCCAAAACCACAACATCTAAACTGGCGCAACACAAACAATCAATCTGCTACCTATTCCACTCACACCAGGCCACCCAAATTCAACTATGGACTTCCTACTACCTCATCATATCCCAGACAAAACAGACCCTATCTTGGTCTCTGTCAGCTTTGCAGAGTTCAGGGACACACTGCCAAAAGATGTCCATCCTTCAAATTCATTCCAACAAATCAGTCAACCCAACAAGAGAAACCATGGCAACCACAAGCCAATGCAACCACATCAGGCAACAGCAATCAAGCATGGCTACTTGACACTGGTGCTTCTCACCATGTCACAACAGATCTTGAAAATCTGTCACTACATTCACCATACATGGGCCAGGATGATATCATGTTAGGAGATGGATCCAACCTACCTATAACACACACTGGTTCAATCTCTCTTTCAAACTCAGCAAACAATTTTAAGCTAGAAAATGTTTTGTGTGTTCCAACAATGACTAAAAATCTCATTTCAATATCACAATTTTGCAAAGCTAACAATGTATCTGTAGAATTCTTACCTTGTTCTTTTCTTGTGAAGGAGCTATACACAGGAACTATTCTGATGAAAGGACCAACTAAAGATGGTGTTTATGAGTGGCCAAGCACATCATCAAAATCTGCATTCTCAACCATCAAGCTCAATACATATTGCTGGCATCACAGACTTGGGCATCCATCATATCCAATTCTGAAACACATTATTTCAACAAATAAGTTAGGTTACTTTCAAAAGATGTCTACCAATTTCTCTTGTAATGCTTGCAACTACAATAAAAGTCACAAACTACCTTTTTCCACATCCTCAATTGTCTCAACACAACCTCTGGAAACAATTTTCTCTGATGTGTGGACATCACCTGTCATTTCTACAAATGGGTACAAATATTATGTGATATTTGTAGACCATCATACAAAATACATTTGGTTCTATCCCCTACACAATAAGTCAGATGTGAAGAAAAACTTCATCACCTTCAAATGTATTATAGAAAACTATTTTAGTACAAAAATAAAAACACTCTATTCTGACAATGGTGGTGAATACATAGGTCTTAGAGATTTCTTATCTCATTCTGGAATTAATCATCTGACATCCCCTCCACACACCCCTGAACACAATGGATTCTCAGAAAGGAGACATCTCCACATTGTTGAAACTGGCCTAGCTCTTCTCTCCAATGCATCCATACCCCTAACCTACTGGCCTTATGCCTTGTCCACTGTTGTCTATCTAATCAATAGACTTCCCACTCCAACATTGCAACTGCAGTCACCATACCAAAAGATATTTCAAACCAGACCTAACTACTCTAAACTCAAAATTTTTGGCTGCCTGTGCTATCCATGGCTCAAACCTTACACTTCCCACAAATTGCAATCTAGCTCTGCACCCTGCATATTCATAGGCTACTCATTAACACAAAGTGCTTACTACTGTTTAGATCCTTCTACAAAAAAAATACATGTCTCCAGATATGTCAAATTCATTGAACAAACATTTCCATTTGCAGGTCTCTCAAAATCTCATACAATCACAGACAATTTGAACGTTGACAGTTGGATACCACCACCAATTCCAGTAATAATACCACAAAGTCAGCCCACACTCACTCCATCATCTGCAGTTGTGCCTCATCAGGATTTCCAGTGTGCTGCAACTTCCACAAGTGAAGCATCAGGTATGAGCTCAGGTATGGATATTTCTATTCAACAGCAACAAGTAGATTCATCAGCCATTATCAGTAATTCCAATCACACACAATCAACACAAATACACTCAAGAGCTGATACAAACCCAACTCATCCTATGACAACTAGAGCAAAAACTCAGATACATAAACCCATCCAAAAATTGAATCTGGTTGCACAACTATCTTCAGCCACATCAGAACCTACCACTGTTAACCAAGCCATGCAAATACCACATTGGAGGAAACCAATGTCAGATGAATTTAATGCCTTAGTAGCCAATGGCACATGGGATTTGGTATCACCAGATAAATCACAAAATGTTGTCGGTTGCAAGTGGGTGTTTCGCACTAAAAGAAAATCTGATGGCTCTGTTGACAGGTACAAAGCACGCTTAGTTGCCAAAGGCTTTCATCAAAGACCTGGAATAGACTACATGGATACTTTTAGCCCTGTCGTCAAGCCCACAACGGTTCGAGTAGTTCTAAGCATTGCCATATGTAGGAATTGGACACTAAGGCAACTGGACGTGAATAATGCATTCCTACAGGGCACACTGTCGGAACATGTCTACATGCAGCAACCTCCTGGGTTTGTGGATCAAGACAGACCAAACTTTGTGTGCAAATTACGTAAAGAAATCTATGGTCTAAAACAAGCACCCCGTGCTTGGTATCATGAGTTGCGTATGTTTCTACTTAAATCTGGCTTTCGCAATTCACATGCTGACACATCACTGTTTGTTCTTCATCAATCTACTACTACAATGTATATTTTGGTGTATGTTGATGATTTGATTGTAACAGGGAGTAATCATAACAGTGTCAATTTGTTTATTGCAACCTTAGCACAGCGTTTCTCAATTAAGGATCTGGGCACTTTATCCTACTTTCTGGGAGTGGAAGTTGTTCCAAATCAACATGGTATCAGAGCCAGACCCGTACGAGAGTAAGCCCAACGGCTACCCGTACATACAATGGTCCACGTGTTAGAGGCCCACAGAGAGTGCCCTACACGTGAGGGGGCGTGTGAAGGATAATAGTCCCACATTGCTAATATCCCTATAATAAACTTAAAATATAATATGGAAGGGCCACTCCACTCATTGCCAATTGGTTTTGAGTTGGATGCCCGCAGAATTTAACAAGTACTGCTGAACACAATGTTGATTCTTTTTGACAAGCAAACGGGAAAGGAATTTAAGGATCGAGCACAAAAAATTACATGGATGCTTGGTTCTCAAAACTCTGGCTTCAAAGTGAGAGTTGCTGGAACCCAATCTTCTTCGGTTAGTATTAACCACTGTCCGTTTAATCAATCTTCTTCAGTTAGTATTAATTCATGTTTTTTTCTTTCGGATTCTTACCAAAATTACTCATGATTGTAATTGTTATTTTTTTTGCAGGAAACATCAAAAAGAAAGCTTAGTATGAGGTGCCCTAGGTTTTACACTTGATGGATACGATAACTTCCTTACAGACAAGTTTGATACTCTTCATAAATCATTACAATGACAGTCATCAGATGGTTTGTTTAACAGGCTGTCTACTCAAGCAAAGTTGTTGTTTGTATACTTTGCATTTTGCTTTACATACTAGGCTGAAAAATTAGCTGTTAAGTAAGTGGGATCTGAGATTTCTTCTCAGTAATGTGTTCAATGTTCATTATACATGAACTTTTAATGCAGACTTAGGACTAGCAAGAGTGAAAACCTGTCATGAAAGCTGTCCGGGACAATTTGGTGATACAACACTTACAAAAGTATTTGTAGGAGGATTGGCATGGGAGACTCCCAAAGAAGCATTTCGAGAAGTACGGTGATATTTTAGAAGCTGTTATTATCTGTGATAAACTCACTTCTAGATCCAAAGACTATGGATTTGTAAGTCATTATTCATTATATAGCTTCATTTGCAATCGTCCTAGGGTTCTTTCTACAAACATAGTAACAAACGAATTTTAGACATATTTTTAATCGCTTTGGCTTGGATATGTTTAATCTACTCTTAAGAAATCATATATTGTTACTTTGTTATGTAAAATTGACAGTACAGAGAGTTTCACATTGTTGGGGTCAAATGAAATTGTGTTATTGGGTTGATGCAGTGAAAATTTCTAGATCATAATATTCTGTTGTTTATTTGAATATTGATAATAGGAGGATCAAACAATGGAAGTAGGTCCATGATATCACCAGTACCAGCAGAAAATCAGGTGCAATGGTACCCAACTCTCCTTATCACCATGCTGTTCCACACTAGTGAAAAATGGAAGTTTCAAGACAGTCAGGGCAGGTCATAGACGCGAGTAATAAGACAGTTTATATCAGACGCAGGATCAGTCCAGAGTTTTCGTCTAATTTGATGAAAGACAGTTTTAACGAACGTTAACTTTTCAAAAGATAAGACTGTTTTTAACGCTCCATCACTGTAGTAAAGTTAATTTAATAGTAGAATATGTAAAATCTGATTTGCAGTTTTGATCTCTTTTAATTTCATTTAATATTATTTTTTTAAATCTAAATTGCCTGAATCAACTTGTGTCATTCTGACTGGGCTTAATCAATTAACTAACTCTTCCTAAAATGAAAATTCGAATGAAATTCAAATTCAAATTCAAATTCAAAATAGAAATAGAATCTGATTTCATATATTTCAAAATCCCATTAATTAATCTGATTGAATTCAGTTAATATTTAAATTCAGACAAAAGAAAAAAAAAATAAGACAAATTATGAATTCACACCCTTACAGGCATAATAATTTCCAAGCATTCTTAGATATGTGCAAATCTTCATAACTAAGAACTGCTGCGGAATGATGTATTGAGACGCACAGTTAGGAAGGGTATACCTGCAACAAAATAAGCTTGCCATTAATTAATCGACTAATTTCGATATAACGAGAATAAACAATTTCAAAAATGAACACCATACCTGATTGGCAGTAGGCACATCATAAGCTTTTGAAATGGCTTTTGTCACATACTAAGCTTAGGCTTGATCGGCAGTAGGCTAGGGTAGCATACTGGCCTATAGAAGTTTTCTGATTCTCCTATGGCAACCAAATAATACGCATTTGTCAACTTACATAGAAAACACCCCAACTTCACAACTGCTCTCAAACTGAAGGCCTAAATCAATTTGATAAAACTTAGTGTAACAAACAACTATATCGATCTTATATTTATCAAGTTTGCTTACCCATAGTACCAGAAGCATCACCACCACCACAGAAAGTTGCATGAGCACTAGACCATCCACTTCTATAACCAACATAGTGAGAAGGGAAACCACCAACCAGGAAAAATCCATTGTCTGAAATAAAAATTAGAAACAACCACGTTAGAGATTTATTTGACATGAAAGTACTGTTTTAAGAATCTTGGACCTTGAACCAAAATGAAAGCAGTGAGGAAGGAAATAGTCAGTTTTGTGCTTACAATAATATTGTCTGCTCCTTCGTCACCAGCCTTTTTGGCGATTACCTTAAGAGGATAACACAAAGCCATTCTAGCTAAATGTTCTCCAGCCTGCAATCAGTTATTCAACACACTAGTCAAGACAGGAGTGAAGAATGCCTTTCACTTGCATCATAATAAGAAAATAACATATAACTCAAAGAATCACCTGCATGCCTTTCAATTGCATGTTGTATAACATATAACAAATAACATACATCTCAAAGGAAGCCACTCCAATTCTTTACAAAATAACATGTGAGTTTGAAAAATCATATCATACTATTACAATGAGAAATATTAACTCTATACATAATATCCACTTCAGATCCTGGGTTCAGATAATATATCCACTCCTACAATATTGGGGTTGTTCACGATTTAATGCTTACAAGGAATCGGACCAATGACACCATTATATTTAGTTAAATGCAGAAGGTACTGGCAAATGGTTGAGAATAAAACTGTAGGTCACTCTTCGTTGTCGATGCCAAGCAAGTCAACTAACCAAGAAGGCTGAAAAAGTAAGAGAAATGAAGCAACAAGAAGGAAATACAAAAATTACCAATCAGTAACCACCTATACTTCTAGATAAACAGAAATGGACATGAAAAACAAAAGTGGGGTAAAAATTCAAAGAGCGACAAACTAAAGGACAGACTGCGATAAAGCCATATATAATCATTTATTTTTAACATTTCAAGAGGGTTGCATCACATAGATGAAGACAATTAGATACGCAAAAATTGTTACTGCAATATATAACTGGAGATGACCAACAATATGACAACTGAATGACAGCCAAACCATAACATTCAACTTAACAGTATATATATACATTCACCTCCATCATCAGGCGTGTCAGAAGTCCACAAGGTGAGGTTGTCCCTTAAAAGTTGCATAATCAAATTACTGTCCTTAAAGATTCTTCGCTCAGGGTATCTAGCTCTGTTATAGCTTCATCAAAAGCTTGCTTTGTAAGGTGACATGCCCTGGATAAAAAATAATTCCATAACTCAATCACTAGGAAATTTTGGACATAAACTTCAGAACTAATACTATCAAAGACTATTTTCTGCAAACGAACAAGTGTTAACTGCATACATTTCAGGGGATTTCATTATCTCATAAGAGAAGACTGGGAAGTTCAATGTCAACCACAATCGAATAGGATGGATGCGAGATAGGTCATCCTCGATGGCAGTGGAAGCCAACTGAATCGGACATTGCACAAGCATGTACACGAGGTAAGTACATCGAAATAAGCATTTATAACTTCCTAGAAGTTTTAACAGAGCAAATAATATCCCATAACTAACTATCACCACCACTACAACTACTTAAGAATGACAGAACAAGACTTCATTATCACTAAGGAGATATATAATCTACGATTCATACACAGAAAAAACAAACAATTACTTACTGAATCTTTCAATTTGCTGTTGAGAACTCATAACATTAAGAGGAAGAAGACCACAAAGATCAAGTCAAACTCTTTGTCATTGAAAAAGAAGTTCCCTAATACACAACGACATGTTTTGAATGGTGACTTCATATAGGATGGCAGATTTCGATGATCCCTACAAAAAATTACAATACTTAAAACACCACACAATCAATTCTACCAATCAAAATAACATGTCAAAGAACCATCAAATTGATTGAGTTTTCACACTGAACAATGACTTAGATCACATAGTCGGTTTTCTAACATGCACATGAATTAGAGACACCATTTCCTTCTTGAGGTACCTAATGAGCAAGGTTCCCCTGGCTCTGCTTCTTTCTTTCATGTACCCTGTGATTACAACAGAAATAATTTAGACTATATTAGGGAAATGAGAGGAGAGATGTGCAGCATCCAATAATATTAAACATAAAAAGCATAAAAATAGATAAAGAAATACCGATACGGCGATACCTGTACTACTAGCCAATGACAAATAGTCCACCACATAAAAGAAGAAAATGAAATCCCTAATGACAACATTTCTTATGTAGCTAGTAATTTAATTCTGAATTTAACACAAACATATTCATTCAATCATACAAAATTTTATCCCCCAAGCAAAAACCCTAACATAGTTTTATTTCTGAAACCCTAACAAATTACAAAATTTTGGACAAAGATACCTAATTTCACAAAAAAAGAAAAATCCCATATATATTTGATGAAAAAAAAAAGGCCTAACATAACACACAATAAAGAAAGCCCAATATATTTTGTTGAAATAAGAATCATTACCTTCGATTAGTAACTTCAGAATCTACATCAGCCAGAGACTTATGCAAATCAGCCTTCTATTTAGAAGCCTTTTCAGATTTTCTTCTGTATATATCTAAGCATTCTTGTTTAAGTTGCAAAAGCATCTTCCAGTGTTACTCTCCCCAATTTAACCCCATATTTTCTGATCCAGAGAAAGAGTTAATCAAAATCCCATTTTATAGTAACTCAAATCGCATATAGAAGATCAATATACATGGATTAAACAACACGTGCGCATACTAAAGAAGTAAAACCCATATGAAAAACATCAAGAGTTTATCTTAACGAAAACCAGGTATAAAGAGTAAAGAAAGACCTGTAAAACCACAAGTGTGGTCTGTAAAGTTGGATAACATAAGATCTTGTTCGCAGGAACCATTCTTCTTCAGAGGGGAAAAAAAAAGAAACTCGACACCTTAGAACGCTAGATATCTTTCGCGAAGAAGAAGCAAAACCTATTTCTTTAGAAACTTTGAACCTAAAACTAAATTGATAGAAACACAGAGATTGATTAAAGTTCGGCTGTTAAAGTTTGCTAGGGAATAGAGATGGTGAGAGAGAAGTGATGGAAGAGGCAGACCTGGATAGAGATAGGGTTTGCTTTTTCTTTTAGTGGAGAGAGAGACCGAATCGCAACGTTTGATCTAACATAATAATGTTATATCTAACCACACAATCAGCTAACTCTAACCGTCTTTACTCTTTAGTAAGTCCATGAGAAGGGTTAACTTGTAATAATTCAGGGCTAATTAAAAGACAGTTTATGTTGGCCCAATTACCAAAACCACAGTTTTAACAGCCAAGTTGGGCTTGATTGATAATATCAGTCGTTTCATAAAAGGCCCATCAGTCTAAAAAACCCATTCTCCACACTGCACTATGGGTATGTCCTAATTTTGAGCCGTTCTGCTCTATGGGTGTATCCTAATTTCGGAACTTCGACCAACATGGCATTGAGCATACACCGGTTGTAGTTGTAGTGACGGGCACCTGCATTAAAAAATATCAAGGTTAGCTCGCTCTATTATGTTATATTCCCTAAGCTAATAACTTCCATTAAGTTATAAAGCCACACTTGAAACTAACTCCCCATGCCCGTTTAACAGGGAAGTTATCTTTATCATCAACCAATTCTACCAAGTATACTTTAACATGGATCTTCCTGAGGTGATGGATATGCGGCAAAGGTAAGCGAAGAACCCTCTAATACTTTGCAGTCAACATGTAACTATACCTTGCAGTCTTAGATGTTTAATGACCAGGATATAGACTGTAGAGTAAAATAATACTACTTCCGTTTCAAGAAAAAAGTTACTATCATTTTTTTAAATTTATATATTTTTAGGCTAAAATGAAAAAGTGATAGTAACACTTTTCCAGAAACGGAGGAAGTAAAATGTAATTATACTATGAAAGCCATTGGTTTTTCTTGATGGAAATTTTACTTTAAAGTCTTGCCTATATCGGAGTTTAAGTTACGAAATGTAAAATACAGTTGGCGTTATAGAGAGCAAATTGAAAGCAAAGACAAACTTTTTTCCGTATATTATCAGGAATAACTGTTCTTGATAATGTGTACCACTTGGGGCATTTTCTGTCATGATGTTGGTTTCCTGGGGTTGCCGCACTGACAACATGAGTGCCTACAAAGTTCAGGTATACATGCACCATTACTTAATATAAGGGTGTCATGTTTGTGCTTACCCCCATCATTTTTTACATCAGGAACTAGCTTTTGAATGCTGCTGAATATGGCACAATTCTTGATCATTTTTAGGATAAATAAGCCTTTGTTTTTCTTTGTAAGAGTTATTTAGAGTGTGTTTAATTTAAGCTGTCTATGAAAGCAAAGACAGTCGGATGAACCTAACTAGCAAAACTACTATCACTACTATAATTGATTATAATCTGTAACAGATGGATTCTGCAATTACTTTGTTTGGTTTAACAGTAATTCAATTCGATAATTTCTAGACAGTATAGCCTGCAGTTGCTTTGTTCCGTTTATATGAAAATGAAACAAACTAGAAGATTACACAATTGGAGAACATGTCTTGATAGATGAAATATATTGACACACAATAATCCACCAATAGCAATATATTTTGCATATTGGAGTAATAACACAGGCATGCTTCAGTTACTGTAAAGTATTAATGTCCAACGATTCACAATTTTTCCAAATCAGTAGAACTTCCCAGTAATTATGGATACGAAGGCATTAAGGTTAGAGGAGGTACTCTTCACTGTTGCAACAATGGCCAATTTTCAGAAAAAAAACATAATTTTTTTTGATAATTTTGCGTCTCACTGAAACTTTCCACACAGTATCATGCTGCAATGGTCAGCTCACAGTAAGCTGAGGATACTGTATACATGTGGTTGATGTATGTGACTTTTATGATTCTCTTTAAGTAATGGACTTGAAATTACTTAAATGTGTGTTGGTTTGGTGAGTATAAGTCCTCACAGAGATTCATGAAAATCACAACAGACGAGGAAAATGATGCCTATCGAGTTAAGATTGTTGCTGAGAGATCATGTAACAGAGAACAAACCAAACAGAAGTTTGAAAATAGTTAAGGGTTAGAGAAAACCGTAGCAGACTTTAGACAAACACACACATAGAAAGATGGAGTCGCCTGTTCAACAGACTGCCCTTAACTCGATATTTGTCGGGTGCACCTCTAGAAAGAGTGTTGCTATACCACTAGTGAGGAAAAATCGAATCCAGGATAAAACCACCTGATACCAACCCAGTTAGCAAAAACTCGTGGCCCGTTGCGAACTTAACAGCAGAATAAGAAAGAAAATTTTTTATCTACGTGCTCAAAACAAAGCAGGAAGAAGGGAAAAGACGACATGACAGTAGCTGCGTCTGGGGTGATTGAAAATGAATTTTGTTTTTTCTTTTATAGGAGAAGAAGGCTTTTCATTTTTCAAACGGTAAGAAATATTTAATTCAAATAATTTAATTCGAAAACTTTATTTAAAAGATTTTTAAATTAATTTGATTTAATATCCATTAATATAAAACGGTAGAAATTATTTATTGTAATAATTTTAAAATCTAATACCGTTGGATCCTTGATGGGTACACGTATGCACTCCCAGGCACACGCCAAGGCACACGCAAGCTCCGCAAGACCGCGGCCCGTGGTGCTTCGGTGCGAAGCACCGCACATGTCTGCATTTGTCCACTAGCCCATTCCTTAGTCCATATCCAATCCACTAGTTCTTTTTCCTTATATAGAACGTGTGTGGTAATTAGGATAGACTCCATCCTTGGTTTATCCCATGTGGGACAAACCAAAGGTTTCTCATTCACATATAAGCGAAAGATGGATTTGTTATTTCCACCCACAATATAGGCTAGTAACCCTTTGGTCCCATCAAGATAATTTTGGTAACAAAACAATTAAATTTGGAAATAAGAAATAACAATCCCCCACATGAATGAAGAAAGTGATAAATCAGAAAACCGGAAAACGAGAAATACCTCTTAAGCAAAAGGTGACCATATGGAATTGAACCTTTGTTTAGTGAGAAGTACCGGAACTACTTGATGGACAGTGAACGCGATATCTTGAACTGCCATCGTTTGGTGTAATTCATCAATAGCTCCTTACGCGAGATATCTCTTAAGAGTGCTGTTAAGTTCACGTCGTTGTTTCCGTTTTGGCCCTGGACATATCCCGTTTCTCAGAATGCTCTAGAGAATCAACTCAATTCTCATAGGAAGCGACCCACTTCCTCATTCAGATAGGTGAGTTCTATCAAGAGTGTTAACTGCTACACCCCATTTCAATCTTAAATGGAAACTATAGAACTCATTAAGACTTTACTAGAAGTCATCCTCACATGCAGTCACACTATCACGTCTACACCATAGGGAAGGGACAGAGAAAATAATTCTCTGATAGTGTTTAATTTTTACCCGTCACAAATTAGTTGTCTTATTCAAAACCTTGATCTTGGGATCTCCAGTCAGCAAGGTTGAGTATCCTTCATGGCAAGTTTTAATTTATGAGCTTAAATCCCATCCCCCTCGATGCATTACTAACTATCTCCTTGGACAAGCCTTTCATCAAAGGGTCCGCGATATTCTCCTTAGACCTCACAAAGTCAACAGAAATAACGCCAGTTGAAATTAGTTGTTTTAGAGAATTGTGTCTTCTCCTAATATGAATAGATTTTTCCTTTATAGTTGTTGTTTTTAGCATTAACTATTGCAGCTTGACTATCACAATGTATAGATATAGCTGGCACAGGCCTATGCCAGAGAGGAATGTCTTCTAAAAAACATCTTAGCCAAGCGGCTTCCTCTCCTGCTTTATATAACGCAATAAAATCGGATTCCATAGTGGATCGAGCGATACAGGTCTGTTTGGAACTCTTCCAAGACACTGATCCACAGCCTAGAGTGAATACGTATCCACTCGTAGACTTAGACTCCTCTGAGTCTGCTATCCAGTTTGCATCACAGTATCCTTCAAGAACAGCGGGGTGTCTTTCATAACTCAAACGGTAGTTTGAAGTGTATTTAAGATACCTCAACACTCTGAAAAGTGCATCCCAATGCTCATGTCCCGGATTACAGGTATACCTACTTAGTCTTCTCACAGCATAGGTAATGTCTGGTCTTGTGCAGTTCATTAAATACATCAGACTTCCTATGACACGTTGCGAGACTCCATTGTCTTTGTTTTTCTTGAGTTTGCAAGAAGGGTCAAATGGAGTACTTGTTGGTTTACTATCAAACTGGTTAAATTTCTTAAGAACTGAATCAACATAATGAGATTGACTAAGAATGAATCCATTAGACTCCTTTCTAATTTTCATCCCTAGGATTACATCAGCAGGACCTAAGTCTTTCATGTCAAAGTTCTCACTCAACATGTTCTTAGTGGAATTAATGATTTCTAAGGTTGTACCTAGTATAAGCATATCATCAACATATAAGCATACAATCACACAGGCATCATTGACAGATTTATTGTACACACATTTGTCAGCTGATAGGTGCATAATTCACACATATAAAGTAGTTTTTCCTGAACCTTATTTGCTATATTTGAGTAAATTACTAGGTATTTTGATTACTTTTGTAGTTTTGTTAGTTTTTCAGGTTACAGCTCAGAAACCCGCAGAATGGAGCTTAAGAGCTAGAATCACCGAGGAGCCAGTGAAACTCTGCTTAAAATAGGCCTTTCACATACCACAGTGTAGGTAATTGAATTACAAAGCCAATGGTGAAAGAATGAAGTCATTCTGATCAAAATTGAGGAAGATATGGGCAAAGCCCCGAAGTGGCTTATTTGGCCTACGTAGCCAGCGGCCAGGCGCAAGTGCGGCTGAAGCATGTTGCGGTAATGTGCTAAGTCATGATTTGAAGGGCTAGAATGGTTCAATGGGCTAGTGGATAGCCTTGGTGGGTTATTAGCTATGTTTTGGACATCATATGAGATTGGGAAAGCTTTGGAGTTGCCATAACTTGTGGGGCTGGAATTAGGAAACTTAGCACATTTCCTATTCCTAATCGGTTTCCTAAAAGTGGCCAATTCTAGTATAAGAAGAAAAATCGGTTTTCTCATGGATTCTTTTGGTGAATTTGGGGCAGAGAATATAGGAGATCTTGTAGGAAAAGGAGAGTTTGAGGCAAGGAAGGAAAGGTGGGGAAACAACAATATTTTGGACTTAGCCACTCACGTACAAACAGGAATCCTATTGGTGTAAAAGGGGCTGGATACTCACGTATAAAGGGATAGTTTTAGGCTGCTGAGATTGGTATCTCATATCACATCACGAAAACACATAGGTATACAGGAGAACACAGTGAAAACAAGAGGAAGAAGAAGACAGCAAGGGAAAAGGGGCGCTGGCCACTTTTCATACAGGCGATTCTGCTCAATCGTTCATCGCAATTCTTTCGGGTTTGATTTAATTTATCTCTTGATTGTTTTCCATGGGTTTTGAGAAACCCATGATGAGCTAAACCCTTCTATATTGGTTAGGGATGTAATCTAATGTTTGAAGACATGTTTATCAATTGAATGGCGCATATTCCATGATTTCATGCTGTTTTTAATATCGTTCATGTTCTACTGAATATAGTGTTATATATGATTGATTGTTGATTTATTTGAGTTGCAAATCAGGTAAATAAGTATTGATATCTACAACTAAACTGGAGTTCTGAGAGTCGATTCTGTCGAGGGACTCCGGTTATAAGTAGTATAGCATATTTGTTAACAATACTTAAAATTGCCATGCGAATATGTGTAGAAGCTTGACCTAGGCTAAATCCTGTGGAGGTACTCACTTGGGTTGTTTAGATTAACCTCAACTCACAAAGACCATAGCTATCATTGGATTAAACTCGAGTGGAGGTACTCACTCAGGTTATCCAGTGCTAAGAATTCAAAGGGTGGAGGTACTCATTCTTTGATGATATTAGGAGTTTTGCCGAAGTAGACGAGATAACTGGCTACTTTAGGGTTCTTGGTATTACTAATGCATGATTGATTGGGTATTCTTTGATTGATAACATGTTGGATGATTGAAGATGAAACCTCTAACCAATGCTTTCTCTCTTATTTCACAACCTTAATCACTTGCGTTTTTACTTATTCGCTTTAGTTTAATTTAGCTTAAAACACGATTAAAACCCCCTTTGCTACTTACTTACGTGACTGAAAATACACATATATTGCTGCCTCCTTGTGGGAACGAACTTGTTCTTACTCCTATACTTCATTATATTTTTAGAGAATAAGAACTCGATTATTTTGGTTGATTTCGACACGACCAAATTTTGGCGCCGCTGCCGGGGAGGCATAGCGGATTGTTATGTATTTTTAGTTTCGTTTTCTTTTTATTTTCTTTTTATTTTTCTTGCTGAATTTTTTTTTCCTTTCTAACCGAATTTTGAGAATTTTTTTTCAGGTACTTGTCCATGTACAATGCACAATATCAAGCGTATAATGGTAATCAATTTAGTTTCCAGCCTCAACATCACGGCAATTTCCAACCATACGAGGAGTATAACCACAACCAATCCTTTGGTTATGACCAATATTCCACGTACCCGTTTGACTATTCTCAGACATACCAACCCTTTAGGGATGAGTATGTAATTGAACAATCTCAGAGATGGGAGGATAGTCATACTTCTAATGATTCTTCTAGTCTTGAACAGATACGCACCATGTTAAAAGAAATGCAACAACTACTTCAAAGGAATACTGAGCAACGCGAGCTGAGCATCTCTAACCCTCTTGTGCACAATAACGAATATGTGATTAATGATTTACAGCCACAAGAAAGGGAGGAAAATTATGCTTGTGACGGTTTATCTAAATCTACTCTTGATCGTAATTATGATCATTCACCTATTCAACGGGATGAGACAAGGTTTAGAAACTCCACCACAGGTAATGGTGTAAGACCACCAAGTTTGAGAGAACTTGAGAGAAGGTTTAAGCAATTGGTAGAAGATGAAGGGTCATCATGTGAAGAAATTGGAGAAGCTAAAAGAGCTTTGATTAGGGAACATGAGCGACGTAATTTTATGGGATACAGTGATGATTTTGAACCTCTCGAAAATCCCGACATCAATGATGACATTACTCCAACTCCAATTCTGGTTGATGATGATTGTGTAGTTGACTCGACTCTTGATCCTAATAATGATCATTCACCCATTCAAAGGGAAGAGTCGTGTTCAATAGATTCCACTGTATTTAATGGTGGAAAACCTTTGAATATTGGTCAACTTTTTCAGTTATTCCGCGAGTTGGAGGATGACGGAGCGCCGGACGAGCTTCTCAAAGAAATTAGTAAGGCCATTCGTATGGAAATTAATCGACGTTCTGACAAAGGTTGGGAAACCGATGAAGATTCTGATTACGGTGAGTCTGAAAATGAAGAGGAGTGTGTTGATATTGAAACTGAATTGATTAATACTGTGGAAGACCCAATTGAACTTTCCGAGGACGATAGTAATAATGTTAGTGCCGATATTTTTATTGAGGCAGTACAGTCAGAAAGTTTGATAGAGGACCACAACGTACAAGAGGTAAGTAATTCATTACATATTTTTGAAAAAGAGAAGGATTCCACAATTCACGATAATTTAGAAGGTTTGCCTAAACCTTTGCTTATTAATCCTTTCCCTTTACCTCGTGTTGGCTTGGACTTACGTGCCTCAGAAGTACTGATAAATTACTTTGCTTCTAAATATCCATTGTTGGAAGCACTTGATTCTCATTCTGTACAGGTTAGCAAAGAGGAGTCTATAGAAGTTCCCGAATTCTATGTTCTTTATCCACTTCCGAGTGTAGAAAAGACTAAGTGTGGGGGAAACTTCTATCGAGCAATAACTTCACTATTATTTTATTGTATTAATATTTGTGTGAAGTTAACATTTGAAATGCAGATTGTTTTATGGGTGGATCCCCAAATTTTCAGATTATTGGTCTACGGGCGATCGGATAGTCGGGCTGAAGACGTTAAACTAAGCGCTGAATGGGAGGCAACCCATTGGTTTTGTATACTATTTTTGTTGCTGAATTTTTATTTATTTTTGAGCATGTAGAGTTTCCCATCTTGACGGTACATTGGATGATTCAATTTACATTGAGGACAATGTAAAGTTTAAGTGTGGGGGAGTATTTAGGCATATAGATTTTTACGTAGAATTGTTAGGCATACACACATTTGCATGAAAACCTTCAACTTTTAGAGATTTTAGAGTCACTTGGCATATGGCTAGCTACGTTTACATACGGATTTCGACTCGAAACAACTGAACTTAGAACTATTAGAGAACTATATTCGGAGTGCTTAGTTTTTGAGAGGCTAGAGCCGACCAAAATGGACCTAAATTGCCGGTAGGAGAGTACAGGTTAGACTTGTGATCATTCAATACCCATGAGTGAGGCACCAGACCTTCAATTATACGTTTAGAGTGTTTCATCTGCGCTAATTCCGGGTAGAATGATGAGCTACCTAACCTCGCACCGATTTTCAGCACTATTTTTAATCTCTTGAGTGCTAATTTTTATCAACCATGAGGATGCCATCAGAATTGCTAACTTATTCTTGTAGTTTGGTTTGCAGTTGGCATCGTTCTCTCCGCAACGTCAAGTCCATAGAAACGTATCATCATCAATTAGCGGAGCAATAAAAATCATAGGAAAGTTGAACAAAGAGCAAGCAAGTAACTCGTGTACGTAAGTGAACAAGGCGCAAAAATTCAGCACAAACTAGCGTAAAACAGTAGAAAAATCAGGCGCAAACAGCAACAAAAACTGGCGAAAAAATCAGCAAAACAGGAACAAAAGTGCTGTTGAAAGTGAACAAAAGTGCTGCTGAAGTGAACAAAAGACAAGTGTGGCAGGCGCAAAAATTCAGTACTCGCGTAAGGCTACAGGTGCAAGAATTCAGCAACAACAACAGGCGCAAACAGCACCAAAAACAGACATAAATTCAACAACAAACTGGCATAAAAACAAGAAGTTGCTGGCGTAAGTGAAAAGAAAAACAGAAAAAAAAAATATGTGCTGCTGGCGTAAATCATAAAAAGAAAAGAAAAAAAAATAGAATAAAAGGCCAGCAGCAATAATAAAAAAGAAATAGAAGAAAAAGCCAGCAACAATACGAAAAAAAAAAAAAAAAGCCAGAAACAACGGAAGAAAAAAATAGGCAGCAACAATAAAAAGTTGCGGCTGATAACTTAGCACATATGGTGCTGCGTACACAAGAGTTTATGAGCTAAAGTGAAGACCAAAGACGTTTCTATGGGATGTTGGGAGAATGGTGCCGATTGTTGACCGGATGAGAAGGTAAGTAACAATTCCCATCTTCGCATAATGGTTGATTTCCTTTCGTAGAGGTCACTAGAAAAATAAAAAAAAGGGTTCTTTCTTGTCCCACCTTCTATGGGATAACATCTTAATATGACTCGGAAGGTTACCTTTCCTTCCTACCCGTCAACATGTGTATGTATTCTATCTTTATTCTTGCCTACACATATGTGAGAACCATAAAGTGCGTCTCTTGAGTGTCAATTTCATAAAATCATTGGTAAGGCAGAAATATTCGGTCACTCTCGAACCGGGACTCTTTTATTTGGTGGTTTTCTCCAAACTCAAGGGCTAAGCATGAGAATAATGTTCTTTGGTATTTTTGACTTCTTATTGTTGGTATGTAGGAACTTTATGTCTTCGTAGCTTTTCGTATGCAGGTGCTTTGGAATTTTTGGAAGTTGAAGTAGGTTTTGTGGGTATATCTCTTGTAAACCCTCACGAGACTATAACTCGTCCACTAGGGATACCTAGGGGTTTAAAGGCTTGTTGCACATGCTAAGTGCAGCCGTTTACTCGACGAAACGGAGTTATATTTTTATTCTTTTTAGTTTAGTTAGATCGATAGTTTGCTCGAGGACTAGCAAAAGGAAAGTGTGGGGGATAAGAATAAAGTTCTCACTCAACATGTTCTTTGCTCGAGATCCATTGTCTTTGTTTTTCTTGAGTTTGCAAGAAGGGTCAAATGGAGTACTTGTTGGTTTACTATCAAACTGGTTAAATTTCTTAAGAACTGAATCAACATAATGAGATTGACTAAGAATGAATCCATTAGACTCCTTTCTAATTTTCATCCCTAGGATTACATCAGCAGGACCTAAGTCTTTCATGTCAAAGTTCTCACTCAACATGTTCTTAGTGGAATTAATGATTTCTAAGGTTGTACCTAGTATAAGCATATCATCAACATATAAGCATACAATCACACAGGCATCATTGACAGATTTATTGTACACACATTTGTCAGCTTCATTTATTTTAAATCCACTAGAGAACATTACATGATCAAATTTTTCATGACATTGTTTCGGTGCTTGTTTCAAGCCATATAAAGATTTTTTAAGTCTACACATTTTGTTTTCATAACCCTTCACTACAAAGCCTTCGGGTTGGTCCATATAAATTTCTTCATCTAATTCACCATTTAGGAACGCACCATTTGATGTATTTCTAGGTTATGAATTGCAGCGATTGCAATTAGCATCCTAATGGAAGTAATTCTAGTGACAGGTGAATAAGTGTCAAAGAAATCTACACTTTCTATTTGTTTATAGCCCTTAGCTACTAGTCTAGCTTTATACTTTTCCATAGTTCCATCTACCTTACGTTTTCTCTTGAGGATCCATTTACAACCTATGGGTTTGCACCCTGGAGGTAAATCTACTATCTCCCAGGTTTCATTCTGAACAATAGAATCCATCTCACTAATAGTGGATTCTTTCCACCATGGAGCTTCAGACGAAGTCATGGCCTCTTTATAGGTTTGTGGATCAGTTTCAACTAAACAAGTTATGAAGTCTGGCCCAAAAGATTTTTCTATTCTAAGTCTTTTGCCTCTTCTAGGTTCATAAACAGGTTCATCTTCTTCTATCGGTAAAATATGGCTAGAAGAAGGGACATGTAGGGGATCATCATATATCATGCGAGATTCAGATTTCAATGGAAACACATTGTAGCATCCCTAGATTCCATAATGGTGTTCACACCAATTTCTGAGTTTTCAGAACTCACAACCATAAACCTATAAGCAGTGGTGTGTTCGGGATATCCTATGAAGACACAATCAACTGTTTTAGGTCCTATTTTAGTCATCTTAGGTGGAGGAATATAGACCTTGGCTAAACACCCCCACTTTGAGGTATCCATAAGAGGGTTGTTTGCCTTTCCATAATTCATACGGTGATTTAATTGATCCTTTAAGGGGCACTCTGTTCAGGATATAACAAGCTGAGAGGACGCGCGCCCCCCACAAGTTCGCCGGTAGTCCTGAACTGATTAACATGGCATTCATCACCTCCTTAAGGGTTTGGTTTTTCCGTTCAGCCACTCAATTAGATTGTGGTGAATAAGGAGGAGTTACCTCATGAATAATGCCATGTTGTGCACAAAAGTCTCCTATAGGGATTACATATTCACCTCCACGGTCATATCTAATGGTTTTAATGGTGGTGTTCAATTGGTTTTCTACTTCTAATTTATATAATTTAAATGCTTCTAAAGCATCATCTTTTCCTTTAAGCAAGTAAATATGACAGTATCTAGTACCGTCATCTATGAAAGTGACAAACCATTTTTTACCACCTCTGGTTTGAATTGATTTCATATTAACTAAGTCTGAGTGAATTAACTCTAAGGGATTAGAATTTTTGTGGACATTTTTCTTAAAGGGCTTCTTTGCATATTTTGGTTCTACACAAACTTCACATTTATGTTCATATTCCAAATTTAATTTTGGAATGCAGCCATAGTTTGCCAATTTGTTCATTGAATTATAATTTACATGACCAAGTCTACCATGCCAGATATTCAATGAGACAAAAACATAAGAAGAATCAACTTTATTAACTTCAACAGAGGTTACATATAATTTGTATAGGCCTTCAGCCTTATAGCCCTTTCCCACAAAATCCTTTCCCTTAGTGATAATCACTTTCCCAGACTCAAATACAATCTTAAAGCCCTTATCATATAATTATAATTACTTCTCTTCCAACTTTCTAAGTCCTGTAATTTTTCAGGTTCATTTAGAGACTCATCAAACGGCTTCAGAACCATATCATCTAGCATGTGGAAACTCAGGAAAAATAACATTTTTGACTGCCATCTCTTGAAGTCCTTTCCAGAAAATTTATGAGGTCTGTCAACATCAGTCTTCACCATTGTTACAGAAGTAAAATTTTCAAAATAAACGAACTATCGAGTTAAGATTGTTGCTGAGAGATCATGTAACAGAGAACAAACCAAACAGAAGCTTGAAAATAGTTAAGGGTTAGAGAAAACCGTAGCAGACTTCAGACAAACACACACACAGAAAGATGGAGTCGCCTGTTCAACAGACTGCCCTTAACTCGATATTTGTCGGGTACACCTCTAGAAAGAGTGTTGCTATACCACTAGTGAGGACAAATCGAATCCAGGATAAAACCACCTGATACCAACCCAGTTAGCAAAAACTCGTTGGCCCGTTGCGAACTTAACAGCAGAATAAGAAAGAAATTTTTTTATCTACGTACTCAAAACAAAGCAGGAAGAGGGGAAAAGACGACAGGATAGTAGCTGCGTCTGGGGTGATTGAAAATGAATTTTGTTTTTTCTTTTATAGGAGAAAAAGGTTTTTCATTTTTCAAACGGTAAAAGATATTTAATTTAAATAATTTAATTCGAAAACTTTAATTAAAAGATTTTTGAATTAATTTGATTAATATCCATTAATATAAAACGGTGAAATTATTTATTATAATAATTTTAAAATCTAAAACCGTTGGATCCTTGATGGGTACACGTATGCACTCCCAGGCACACGCCAAGGTTCGTGCCAAGGCTCGTACCAAGGCTCACTCCCAGGCACACGCAAGCACCGAAGCACCGCACATGTCTGCATTTGCCCACTAGGTCATTCCTTATTTCATATCCAATCCACTAGTTCTTTTTCCTTATATAGAACGTATGTGGTAATTAAGATAGACTTCATCCTTGGTTTATCCCATGTGGAACAAACCAAAGGTTTCTCATTCACATATAAGCGAAAAGTGGATTTGTTATTTCTACCCATAATATAGGCTAGTGACCCTTTGGTCTCATCAAAATAATTTTGGTAACAAAATAATTTTGGTAACAAAACAATTAAATTTGATAATAAGCAATAAATTCACTTTTAACTCTAACGCGGTACTGACTGCATTTGCATTCATAGAAGAGAATACCCAATCAACCAGATGCGGACACCATTCAACCATCAAATCGGGTCTTCTCCAACACGCTACTTCGAGCAAGAAAGCCCCAAATATGTAGACATCGGTTTGCGTCGATGACATTCCATAATGAATTTCTGGTGCAAACCGTGCAATACTGCAATGTAACCAAGTGTACCAACTATTCTTGAAGTTGGTGCACAATCCGCTCCATAATCATCACAAAACTTTTCAATTAAGAATCCATGTGTATGAGAAACTTTCCATGCTTAAACTAACCATATATAAAATGTAGAATCATGAATTAATGCCTTCAGTGTGTTCCATGTCATTGATGTCTTCGGAATTTGAATAGAGTGCTCTCAGTAGTCTAATCTGAGATACAGTCTATAAAATAGGCCCCTAATAGTTGTTACTGCATGTGCTTCGAATGACATTTAATCCGGGATCCGGCGTGTTCTTGCTATTCGCAAAGACATGTAATTTCTCAATTTATTTACCGGGTCTATTGCCCAAGATCTCATAATTTATGATTATAGTGGACTTGTAAAAATTAAAAATGGGTGAAATAGACACAAAAGAATTTAGACAATTACATCCTTTCCTTTTATAATTATTTCTCTTTTATCATTTCTCTCTCAAATTTTAAAAAAAATTACAAAAACACTCATAACTCTTAAAATATATATCTGATTTTAACAAAACTTATATTTTTGGAAAGGATTTTAAATTCTCTTCAAAACAAGATCCATTGTTGATAATAAATTCGAAAAAAAAAATCCGAAAGAAAATAGCTAGGATAAAACTGGTTGCATCCTGAATTAAAATAAAATAAAAAAATTTATTCAAAAAATAGCTTGGATGAAACTGGATGCATCCTGTTTTAAACTAAGAAAATAAAAAAATTCGAATAATAGCTAGGATAAAACTGGTTGCATCATGGTTTAAAATAAAATTGAAAAAAAATATTCGAATAGTAGCTAGGATGAAACTGGTTGCATCCTGGTTTAAAATAAAATTGAAAAAATATATTCGAAAATAACAATGATGAATTTGGTTGCATCCTAGCTTGAGTTTGTTTTCATCCATGTTTATACTAGTATGAAACTAGTATCATCATGCTCAAAACACTTTTAAAAAATCGGTACATGGCTCAAAAATGCTTGAGAAGAAGAAAAAAAGGTAAAAATAACAAAACAGGAAATCTGCAACGATGTTTGGTGTTACAAATTAACTGTTGCAATAAAGCTGAAGATAAACATTGCAAAGCTGAAAATAAATGTTGTTGATTGGTTGAAGAAACCGTTGCAGCTGAAAATAAACGTTGCAAAGCTGAAGAACAACGTTGCTAATTGGTTGAAGAAACCGGTGCAACTGAAGATAAACGTTGCAAAGCTAAAGAACAACGTTGTTAATGGGTTGAAGAAACCGTTGCTTTTTCTCTGTTCTTCGTCTTCTTCATCAGCAGCAGAAAAAAAAATCTGATTTGATTTTTTTCGATCTTTTTAACTTCTTGAGATCGACCCAACCTTCCTAACATCGTTTATGACTCAACTAAACCTTTTTATTAACACATTAAAGCCTTTATATGACACAATCAAACCTTTTTTCTCTAATCTTGTTTTATATAAAACAAAAAGGAAACATCGATTTGCATATCTGTAGAAACATTAAGTCCTAGTGTGAAACTAATCAAAAACATTTCCAATTTTATCATCAAACCTTGATACTACTATACAATTGTTGATTCATAGTATTAGAAACATAGAGCAGTGTAACATGAAACCATAAGTCACGACTGTGCAACCTAACCCTCCATTTTTTTTTCTCTCAACCTCTCTTTTTCACTCTATGGATAACATTCTGCTGTTCGTTGGTTGCTACATACACCACGTGCACGACCTCCGCTGTTGTATACACTAGTATTAGATTTAACACGTAAGCAAAGGGTATTATAGTCAACTAATAAATAAATATTTGGGTGTAATACCCAGTTAGAATATTTGAAGAGTATCTTTTAGATACTTGGGTATTAGAACAATATCATAGTTTAGCTGCCTTATAGACGCATAAAAATAGATATATAGGTTATTAAGCCAATAAACTATTTATTTGTTTATTTTAGCTGTTTTTTTTTTTTTTAATATTATGATTTCAGTTTAGTTTAGTTTAGCTTACTTACAATCTAGGCTTATAAATGACAAAAACATGTTGCAGATCAGTGCGACACAACTACGGGAAATGCCGATCTCTCAAACAAAAAAGAAGAGCTACAGTTGTGGAAGAACCATGTGAGCAGAGCACCTCCAAGCAACCTATTTTGGTAAAGTAAAAGATTACTGGGAATTATAAAATACATATTAATTACATTAGAACGGTACATGAGAGGATTTCTATATTTTCAATTTGTAAATATTTATGTTGATTTTTAAATAATTTGTTCTACGCATTCGATTTAGTTGCAGAACCATCTGGGCATGCAAGCAATATATGTAGATGAAGTGATGTGTATGGCGAGATTTTTTGGCTCAAACGTAAGGCTCGCTACTTGAATGACAAGAAGAGAACAATTGACTCAATAATTACTGATGTAAAAGTCAGCTCTTATGTACTTTTTCACCTGGAGTGACCCTTTTGTTTAATACATATTGCCCTTTTGTTTAATAATACCCCCCTCCCCCCTTTTCTCCTTGCTTGGTAAGGCTGTTAATCCCAATCCCAAATCCGATAGCCGTTTCCGATAATCAGGGATCCTATAGGATATTATCCTATATAACGGATATCGGATGTCGGAAGCGGATATTTCTATTGGATATTTAGTGTTATCGTAACGGAACCGGCTAAGCCAGTATCCGTCGGATATTATCGGTTACCGATAACTATCGTAAGTAATGTAAAAAGTTTTCTCGCATCCTCCGGCAGATTTAGTTCTAAAATTTCTTCTTCTTCGTTTTCTAGTTATCTAGTCTCTCAACAACACATTAATTCTCCCAATTTCATATCACCAAACATTTATGCTGATCAAAAACTCCTCATCCCTTTTTCCTCTACCAATTCAATCACACCATTCTCAGATTCATCAACCATCTTTTCTAGATTTCTCGGCTTAACTCAGCGAAAACCATTAAACCCTAACCATACTTTCATCAGATCTTACTCAAGTTCTGCATCTAAGTTCCATTCTTCAGAAAAAATTGCTCAAGATTCCCACTCTTTGTAATCCTATTTTGCTCTTAAATGAAACTCTTAGGAACTCTAAACCTAGATTATTCTCAACTTCCAATGAGTCTGTTTCTGATAAACCCCAAACATCTATAGCTGATGAATCCAGAAACTCTAATGAAACCCGTGAATTCAAACATCCAAATCTCAAAATCGAGTTTGCTCTAGTTCATTTAATAATCAGTTTATCAATAGCGGCGTTATTCCATTATTGAAAAATACTCAAAATTCGACGACTCGAACAAATTAAACACTATCTGTTAAAGCTTCTTGCTCAAGTGAAACTCCTGCTGCGGTTGTTGTTCCGAAAGAACCATGGCAAGGTACTTCGTTGAAGCCATTATTAGCTTCAATAGCTACATGTATTATCATATGGTTTTTACCTGTACCAACTGGTGTTACTAAGAATGCTTGGCAATTACTATCTATATTTCTTGCTACTATTGTTGGTATTATCACTCAACCTTTACCTCTTGGTGTTGTTGCGTTAGTGGGATTAGGTGCTTGTGTTTTTACTAAAACGCTAACTTTTGCTGCTGCTTTTTCTGCATTTGGTGATCCAATTCCATAGTTAATTGCACTTGCTTTCTTTTTTGCCCGTGGGTTTATCAAAACTGGACTTGGGAATCGAATTGCGTATCAGTTTGTGAAGCTTTTCGGTAGTTCTTCGTTAGGGTTAGGTTACAGTTTGGTTTTCAGTAAAGCACTTTTAGCACCTGCAATTCCTTCTGTTTCTGCTAGGGCTGGTGGAATCTTTCTTCCACTCGTGAAATCCCTTTGCGTTGCTTGTGGTAGTAATGTTGGAGATGGTACAGAATAAGTTAGGATCTTGGTTAATGCTTACTTGTTTTCAAATATTTGTGATATCCTCGGTGATGTTTCTTACTGCTATGGATGCAAATCCGTTGAGTGCCACTTTGACTTACAATGCAACTCAACAGACAATTGGGTGGACTACTTAGGATAAGGCTGCAATTGTGCTGGGTTTGGTTTCTTTGATTGTTGTTCCTGCACTTTTGTGCGTCATTTATCCACCATCAGTGAAGAGCAGTCCGGATGCGCCAAAACTTACACAAGATAGGTTGGAGGAGATGGGTCCCATGTCCAAGAATGAGAACATCATGGCTCACTCTAGTTCTTACGGTATAAGTCTCAAATCTCATCCTGTTTTTTCTTCTATGTGTATTCATTTCCACTTTACTGCTCTATGTATGTTGAGATACTTGAGGGTGAAAGCGTGATGTTGTTCTTCTTGTTTGATAATTAGGATGGGACAAGAACAAGGTTGTCCGGTTTAGAAAGCTACTAGTTAGATCTTCAAAAACATAAAAAAAAAAAATAGCGTATCCGGAACTTCAATAAGATTAGGTTGAATATGGGTATTATTACTTATAGTTATGATACTGTCAAGGCCTCGATTCTTATTATGTTACTGAGGAATGTAGTGCCAATATCGTACATTCACATTTAAGTTTGTTGATTGGTTTGCAAACAAGGTAAATATCACGCATATAACTGTGTCCAAATTTATTTTTCTTATGGTAATTCTAAGGTTTAACTCTGTTGGCTCTCATCATGGGGGATCATATGGAGATTCTGGTTATGGTGGCTCACAGGCAGTCTATGATGAGAGACAACATAGTTATGGTTCTTCAACAAAAGGAGGAGGTATTCCTCCTTATGAAGCACATGGACCTACTGAAGTACCACCTCCAACTTCACAGGTAGCATCTTTCCAGCCTCTAACATCAGCAGGAATTGGTACTCAGCAGTTGAACACCCCCCCGAGCTATCCTCAAGGGTCAGTTCAAACAAATTATGGAATCCAACCAGCACCTCCACCTATTGCTCAGGCTGGGTATGGACCCCTGATGTGATTTGGGATTACCCAATATAATAACCGCAATCGCACGGCGTCTAACTAGTAGACAACGACAAGTACGGGTCGAACCCATAGAGAGCGGGGAAGTACTGCAATTAATATCTCTAATAAACTAACCAAGATGAATATTTTTGTGATTTTTATATTAATAAATAAAATAATAAACTAATTAAACTAATAAAATGTGACCGAGTAGAGAGAGTCGGTAACCAGGGTTTTTCAGTATCCACCACTATTTAATTCATGAATATTTAGAGTCGCAAATATCGCTGGGACGCCCTATGATGCATCAAAAAGCCCTAGTCTCAAGCATACACCATAAAATTGCGCTAGCGAGAAAATTGTACGAAACTAATTAAAGGTCTACAAATAATACTTGGCTATTCTAAGTATACCCCATCAAAAGATTTAACCAAAGCATGGAATATCAAATAAGTAGACAAATATATTTTTAGAATAACAACTGTATACCAGAAACATGGAACATCAAAACCATAGGCCAAGCATGCACCATAAATGACAATACAATAGTTTAAAGTCATGAATTTAATCTATTTAAATCATAATGGTTTGTATCAAATATTTAATTCAATTGATCTAAAACTGTAAGTGGTTTTAACATTAAACCCTAGTTACAAATTAATTTAGAACATGGAGAAGGGTTTCTCAAAACCTATAAAAATTAATTAGATAGAAGAGTAGAAGAAAAAAAGATTAAACCCTTTTTAGTTTCTGCTCCTGTATACTCCAGAATCAGAGAATTCTCGCTCTCTTTTTTCCAGGCTTTGTCCGTTCTCTTTCTTCACCTCCGTCTCCCGTTCACAGCCTCCGCCTCCAGCAACTGTCCAGGAGAAAATTCTCTCCCCAAAAATCAGACTCTAAAAAAACTCCTGTGCGCCTCAAACCAATCTCCGTCCACCACTCTATTCCATATTCTCCCTCCAGAAAAGTCTTTTTCTTCTTCTATTTATAGTCCCCCACTTCACGTGTTTAACCTAGGCATAATTCAAAGAAGTCCCACATGTGTAGACTTCACTTTCTTTCAACTTCACCAATCACGCCTAGACTAGGTCTTCTTTTCCTCTTGTTCTTTGTTCACGTGAATTAACCTGACGCACCTTGACGCCTACCACCTAAAGAAAAGCTAAAGGAAAGTTAAAACAAAAACCCCCCATCGTACTCCCACTTTCAGGATTTATACCATTCTTTTAAACCTAATCATGTGGACCCCATTCTATCTGTCTCTATGTTGTCATGTCTACTTTCCCAAAAACAACACAGCCCTCGACTTTGTCTGCTCTTGTGTATAGGCTTTGTCCCTATTAACCGAGCCAACCGCTCTTCCTTTGACACGTAAATACCACTTTTCTATCTCACCAGC
>JAJJMC010007119.1:112625-287954 GCA_023531435.1 Papaver californicum | reverse complement strand
AAAATATAAATAAGGTGGTAGAATTGTATAAGTTAAGAGCCTATCAACCCCCTCAAGGGCAGAAGGCAGCTTATGGTCAGACTCCACCTCTTTCAAACACTCAAACATGCAGTATTCAGTCGGCCCCAATGTAGCCAGGATACGCACTACCTCCCACACAATCAGGATATGCACAACAAGATTCGGCTCAATATCGCATTCCATCAACATTTGAGTGCATTCCAATAAAAATGTTTTGAGTTCTTCTTTTACTTTTGTAGACCACCAACATTGCTTCATTTGCAACAAATTATGGACAAGAAAGTGAAAGTCTAATTGACATTATTGATTGTGTGTTCATATTCACAAGAGGAGCATTATCGGATATTTATCGGATAATATCCGATATCCGATAAGCTTATCGTAATGGAATCGGATTTGAAGTTTAAAATTTCGTCGGAACTTATCGAATATCGGATATTCGATAACTTATCGAAACCGGCTGAACCAATATCCGTTTTGATAGTATCGTTGACAGCCCTATTACTTGGTGGTTTGGCCCTTGCGTTGTTTTTGTAATTGGCCCATTCTCTTAATATATTTTGTAATTTTACAGAGGAAAAAAATATATATTAGTTTTTTGTGTTAATATTATAAACCATAAATATTATGGGAGTATGACGGTGGAAAAGTAGAGTGATGTGCCTGATGTCATTTTGAAGTTGTCTTAATTTCAAAATTAGTAAAATAACTACCAGTTAACTTACCTAAGAGACATAGTTTATAGAAAAGGCCCAGAGGAATTATTGCAGCAGAAAAGTTTCTCTTTTTTGTCAAAAGGTTCTTCAACCCAAGTGCACCACGAGACGCTAACCAGAATTTTATTCCATAATTTCTTTTTCTTTTTTTTGAGATATTATTTCAAAATTTTGTTAGAGCATCTCCAATCATCGATCAAATTGACGATCAAAGATTACATTTGATCGATGATCGGTGAAAAACAGCCACAGCCGTGCGATTATATTTGGGTTATAATCGTTGAAAATCACTGTTCAGGATTAAAAGAAGTCGCTGATCGTCGACTAAAAATTATAGTCGAGCGAAGCACTACCGTCTCGCTTGTGAATAAACGACGGCCCAAGATTTCGCTTAAAAACATGGGCGTTGTGCTGGGGTACCGTCTCGACTGGGCGAAGAGTTAGGGTATCGTCTCGACATGGGCGAAAATCTGGGTACCGTCTCGAATTGGGCGAAGTGCTGTGGTACCGTCTCGACTTGGGCGAAGTGCTGGGGTACCGTCTCGACTTGGGCGAAGTGCTGGGGTACCGTCACACTAGGGTACCGTTTCGAATTGGGCGGAAAGCTAGGGTACCGTCTCGACTTGGGCGAAGTGCTGGGGTACCGTCTCGACTTGGGCGAAGACTTGGAATTTCGCTCCACGTCAGGCGGTACACTATCACACCGTCTGGAGCAAGCGAGGTAGTAGGAGTTCGTCCGTCTTCTCAAGCGTTGCGCTAACACTTCGCCAAACATAAACGCGACCCCAGCCTTTCGCTTGACTACTCATGGCTGTTCTTGCAGCGTATCAAAGATCAAATTTTTTGATCTTTAGTCTTTGATTTTGATCGCGCCGCTGGAGTTGCCCTTAGGCGATGACATGTATGCTTTAATTTGATTTCTACATTAAGAGCATGCGACTAACATGTTAAAAACGATTAATCGCTACAACATGATTAAAAAGTGGGGTCTGATGTGCACTTACGTGGTTGTATGTGGAACTTTGGGTAACATTTTAACATTGGTTTTTTGGTTGTATCATCATCCAGGGATAATAATAATTTGGTGTTGGCTACTGTTGAAGTGGTTGGTTAGACTGAGAATTGATTTATTTTGATAATAGTAATAACAATAATGACAAAAAGAACACATTATTTTTAAGGTTTGTTGGCCTAGATACAATCTACCCAAGAAACTTTACCTTTACCCTTTGTAGACTTCAAAAACATTAATAATATTGAGAGACCCCAAAATTCATTTTCATTGGACATGGCAAGTGGAGCAGCAGCCAGAACATATCCAAAAGTTAGAATATTCAGAACGTGAAAAACAAATACTACCTCTGTTTCAGGAAAAAAGTTACTATTATTTTTTCATTTTAACCTATTTTTAGATTAAAATAAAAAAGTAATAGTAATTTTTTTCCTGAAACGGGGGAAGTATAATAAATTAGAAGAAAAATTTCCAGTTTAATATGATGTTTCCCCGTAGAAAATGCTAGTAGTTACTATTATCTATTCTTGATTTATTTGAAAATAACTAATCAATAAACAATAAAAAACAGAGAGAAGTATATATATAAACGTGCAGTTATGTCAAAAGGTTAGTATAAAAATCATAAGAAAATTTTTAAAGAGCAAAATATAATGGTTATGACTGACTTTCTATTTCCGATCTTCGATTAATGAGAAATATAGTTGTTTTTGGAAATGTAAAATTGCACTTCATCGATCCAACACATATTATTGTGGTTACCAAAGACGATAAAAATTTCGATTGCATAAATCTAATTTTATTGAACTAGAAGATATTCCAATGCACTATATAGGTACTTTCTGATAATAATCTCTTTGTTAAATCATATTCTCCTTATGTTAAATCCTAAATTATTTTGTGTTTGATGATTTTCATGTAAAAATATTTTTAGGTTTACATAGAGAAAAGAAAAATAAAAAGAAGACCATTAAGCTACCAAGAAAAAAATTTATGTAGTATCAGTTTTACCGTAATAAAATACTGACACAATCACATGGTATTATCAAAATGGAGGAATTTATAAAAAAATCAAGTTGTCGAACAAGATTTTTTGAGATTGTGATGTATCGCGATCTCGATAATACTTCTGCTGATGAAGTAAAAGGCATATGATGATTGGGTGGACCAAAACATGCAAGAGTATGTAAAAAAAATGATCTTAAGAAATTTTAAAAAATATCAGAATTTGGAGAAAGACTAGAGCGACATAACTTTTAATCAATTTATGGATCTTGAATAGTATGACAGACTTTGAGGATCGACGACGCTCTGCTGATGAACTAGAAATATATAATGATTGGTTGGACCAAAAGATGCAAAAGTATATATAAAAAAACATATAAACTCCAAAAATTTAAAGGACATCAATTTTTTTGAGAAATACTAGAATGACATAACTTTTAATCAATTTATGTAGGTGGAATAAAACTATAGGCTTTGACGATGTTACACTGCAAACCCGTGAGTTTATTGCACTCGCAAACTCATGAATTTATAATTATTTTTTTCTATTCCATTAGCTTTTATTAGTTTATTGAACGTTTTATTAGTTTTTAGGGTGGTGAACTTATTGAAAATTTTTTCTATCACAACTTATGCGAAAAATTGATTCTTACAGGGAAAATTAAGTGTGCGAGAAGGATGCAGTTTAATATGCAATGAAGAAAATTTAGTAAGGAAATAATTAATATGGTTAAGTAATCGTTATATAAAATTGAAATATGGTGTGCATGACTGGGAATGACCTTTACGTGCAAGGAAACAATAGTTGGCATTGTACCAGGTTCAACATGGTATTATATGGCATGTTCAAAGTGTACTTTTATGCGTGTGACCTTAGGTAGAGAAAGTTGGTGCACTTTATGCAACTGCAGGATTCAAATACCTGTACCAAGGTAACAAAATTACTATGAACATGGTATCTTGCATCCACTATATATAGATACAACTAGTGGATAAATTATGCAGATACAAATTGGAGCTAAAAGTGCTTGATAAATCTGAAACTGAAAATATTACTATCATGGGACCAATTATTGAGGTTTTGTTCAGTGATAGTGCAAAAATGAATATATGATATATGCATAGGCATTGTTAAAATATATAGTCATTGGGTTCATAATAGTATGTGATATTGAAGTATGAAGGCAGGCAAAATAGGGATTATTTTAGTTGGTTATTGTCTTTCTCATGCATGGTTATCGCTTCGGTTTTTATTTTCGTTTTAACTGAGAATGTTGTCGCCTTTTATATTAATTTATTAAAGTACACTTAGTGATGTTAAATGTTGATATTTGAAATCCAACTCATCAATCTTTTTCCAGATAGTTTTTTAGGCGTCATTTCTCCTAATAGCATCATGTTTCTTCTCTATATTTCCATTTAATTAGTCTTTAACTACTGCAACATATAGCATATACTGACTTTTTATTTATGAATGTGATGTAAGTGTAATTTTTATTAATTTGTTTGGAAAATTCTTTTATTGCTATATAAATTTGGTGAATATATACGACAAAAAGAATTCTTTTTAAAAGAAGTGATAAAATTAATAAGGGTTTTGATTGTTGTTTATGAAGCATAAGAAAATAGACACAAGCCATGGAGCGTACGCTAAAAAAGTCGTTGGGTTCTTTCAATCTCCATCTTCATATCCTATGATTTGCTATACCAATTTTTTAGTCACGTTCTTTCATTGATAACATCTGATGTCTACGTTTAAAGAGTTTTGAGATACGGGTTTAATTTACTTATTACACGTACATGCTGAGATGATCCTTTTGTTTTGATTATGCAGTAACCGTTATTTCATATAGTAATTACCTAAGAAACAGGTTTAGAAAGTCGTATCTCACTCATACGGGTATTCTAACCATTGAAGTTGATAAAATTAATAAAATAAATAGGCGCATAACATCCATGTTTCTTGGAGAAGAACATGTATTCCTAAGCAAGGATTATATCTTTTGCTACTCGGAATTACAATTAAGCAGTGTTGTTGTATCCTAAAGAACTTCTGAACAAGGTTGAAAATACGTACATGTTGATAAACACTTAATTTATACACTTTTGCCACCCTATATATATTTTCTTATTATCGTTTTGTGCTAATTTTTAATGTTTTTATGCTTCTATAGGTTGTAACCATAAAACTCGAGATTACAAAATAAATATGGCAAATCTTCCTAATTGAACAAAATATCGGAAGGTAACTCACATTTGGGTTGGCATTAATTCTCCTAAATTGTATTGGCTTAAATTAAGTTATACTTGGACTAGTTATTCAAGTCCAGTATACGGAGCCAATTGCCATTATGATTAAAGGGAGCAGTGGACGAAGAGTGTGGCAGCAGATTTGGTTGAGAGCTCGGTCAGTTGAATAGAAAAGAAAGAAATAGGCGTTCTTGGAGTTGAATTCTGGACGTGGTAAAACAAGAAAGTGGGGACCTCATTGGCTATTCTATTGGCTCAAAATTTAGTTTGGAGTAGATTAACAGGCGTCAATGCAAGAAGTCGGACTAGACAAGGAATACCTAGGGAAGGCTAGAAGAAAGGTAGGCTAGAGAAAGATAAGCTATACCTATATAGTAGGTGCTGTGGTCTTCTTTTTTTGGTTAAGAAGAGTAGGTGAGACAGTGGATCAAAAGTGAGTCTAATCTGATTTCGGTGAGAGAAAGTGGGACATCACATGGTGGATGTGACAAAATAAAAGTGGTCAGGTGGAGTCAGTGAAATAGTAAATGAAAAGGTGGTTCACATAGCTAGTGAGGCAGTGGTTGAGGCTAGGTTCCCGTATCTAGTGAGGCAGTAATTGAGGCTAAGAAGAGTATCACGTGGATGGAAGGAAGGTGGCGTGGAAGGTGTGGGGACTAGACTTCTTTTAGGTTTTCACTTTTTAGTTTTCTATGATGTTTTTTTTTTCTTTGGGAGGGAACTGAGGTGAGAGATAAGAGAAGGGGCGTAAGAAAGACAGTGGAGAGAGGTAGGTAGGTTGTGAAGGGGGAAAAAAGTTGACGGAGATAGAAAGCAGGTGGTGGTAGTGGACAGTAAGGGGAAGAAATTGGTCAGAGCGAAGGGGATTTTGGTGGAGACTGGAGAGCGCCAGAGTTAAGTTTGGTGGTTTTTCTGGAAGCAGGTGATTGGAAGAAAAGGACAGTAAACAAAGGGGTTAATTCTTTCTCTTTATTCATGTTAATTATTTTTATGGGTTTCGAGAAACCCAACCCCATGTCTTGCTGATTTTTGTAGCTAGGGTTTATGTTGAAACCACTTAAAGTTTTAGATCAATTAAATCGAATTATTTGATACAGACTATTATGATTTGAATAGATTAATTCCATGATTTTGATTTATTCATTTAGTGAAAAATTAGTTGTTGCTTCACCGGTTCTGTACAATACAATAACTTATGCGTAAAATTAATAGGATAGAAAATATGTTTGTCTACTTATTTGATATTTCATGCTTTGGTTGAATCCTTAGATGGGGTATGTTTAGAAGAGCCAAATATTATTTGTGAACCTATAATTATTTTCGTATTGTTTTCTCGCTAACGCAAATAGATGGTGTATGCATGAGACTTAGGGCTTTTGATGCGCCATGCTTAGGGCGTCCCAGTGACATTTGCGACTCTAATACATATAATAGGTGATGTCGATAGAACGAACAATAGATGAATATTCAGGAGTTATGTTTCACTTTAATAATTAAATTGAAATAGTGGTGGATACTGAAAACCCTAGTTACTGTTTCTCCCATTTGATTTATTTTATTAGTTTAGTTTATTTTTTTTTGTTTTAATTTTATTCCGAAAAATCCAAAAATATTATTCTTGATTAGTTGATTGAGATATTAATTGCAGTATTGTCCCGCTCCCTGTGGGTTCAACCCGTACTTACCGTTGTCTACTAGTTAGACGCCGTGCGATTGCGGTTATTTATATAGGGTAATCTAAAATCCTATCAATTTTTGGCGCCGCTGCCGGGGAGCAGTTGTGGAATATTGTAATTAGTATTTTTTATTTTCTAATCGTATTTTTGTACAGTATTTTTCATTTTATTTTAGGATTTCTTTTTCCTTTTCACTTGTTTGTCTTTTAGCATCTCTTTTCAGATACTTTTACGAGGATGATGACTCTTTTGCAGGAGATGACTCTTATGCCGGAGACGTCATCTAAGATGACACTGAGGGAATATATTAAATCGGTCATGACATAATGAAGTTCTTACTTCACCTGAGGTAAGTGAAGAATCACCTCTAATGATATATGAGAAGTATTATAAACACAGAACTCTTAGTTTGGAAAAAAGATTGAGAGTTCTGGCATGCCAGAGATTATATGCGGATGATGATGATCAGTATTGTAGTGACTCTCAGTTCCATACAAAATATATTGATAACCCTGTAGATGATTGTGTAGATTATTTTCCTAATTCCATAGATGAATCCATCTCACAAGATCATTCACCCGACTTAGAGATTGTTTCTAGACACTTAGACTTCTAAAATTACCTAATTTAGGGTTAGAATTGTGTGTTTCTCAAGTTTTATTGGATCACTTTGCATTTAAATACCCAGAGGACTTGCCTATTCTTAACACCGTGCACGAACCGATTGATATTTCCCCAATCCCAATTTTATCCCCATATTATGTTCTTTACGCACTTCCAAGTGTAGTAAAAACTTGGGTTGGGGGTAATCCCTTATTTTTGTAGTTTCAGTGTCGCCATGTTGCCATTATATAAGTGTGAAACTGTCATTTGTATATATCATATTTTGGGTTGACCCCCAAAATATCAGGTTGTTAGTGTATGGGGATCCTTTCTGTACATATCCAGTATGTAGATTTTTATTTTCTTTTTAGGATTTTTTTTTTATTTTTATTTTTGGTGTTCTTTGTTATTACTATCGTTTGATGTGTGTTACAGAGAATACTGCTTTTCTTGCGTCAATCAGGTGAGACGTTCCAATCCCTTCTCTTTGATTTACATTTGTCTCTTTTATTTATATATATTGCATGCAATTTTAGGTTGCACGGTTTGAAACATTGAGGACAATGTTAAATTTAGGTTTGGGGGTAGATTTTCTGAAAATTGATGTCAATAAGAAACTCCGAAATTTAGAAACTTGTGAATTATTCAGGATACACTAACCATTCTAGGTAGATGGAAATATAGCTCTTATCTATAGAAACTGGTGTTCCCAGCTAAATGGTCTATTCATATCTGGATGCACTCAGGTGTTAGAAGTAACATGATAATCATTGAACAAGCATATCTCGGAATCATCAAAACCATATCACTTTCTATTTTTATTTTTGTAATTTTATGTTTCTCTAACTGATTTGGTGGGGCCCTAGTATTGCCATAAGGTCGTAGCTCGAATGTATTAGAATTTTAACTTTGTTGAACAAAAAAATTGACACTTTGACAGCAATATGTGTGTTTTCCTTGTCTTCGTCGCCTAAGCAAGTGTGGAATGCAGGATCCATGGGAACTATCATGTAATCTGCTGAAAAGGAGCATGCGCTTAGATTCGAAAGATCTAATCATGTAGTCATAAAAAAAATTAAAGAAAAATAAATGAATTATGTATATAAATAATAATAATAATAATAATAATAGGAGCATCCGAGCCGGACTTTATACTAATATTTTAGGAAACACCGTTCATTTTAGTCAACATATGCACCATTCATCACTTCTATATCCATTTTCTAATCTATCCATGTGTTTGAATTTGATTGATTTCGAGCAATGTGAATTTTTATCCAGATTTGGATGTTCAATGATTATTTGAGTAGAGTTTGCATTCTTATATGAATTTTAGTACGCCGAGTGCAAACTCATGTACAGCAATTGGATTCATACAGGGTAATGATTCTTACAGTCGAAGAAATTAGTATGCAAACTAAATAACTTGTTTAATGTCTATCCTTAATCGTTCACAGGTAGCTAGAATTTGGAGTAACGGTTTTGTGGGTATATCTCTTGTAAACCCTCACGAGACAAAACTCGTCCGCTAAGGCCACTTAGGGGTTTAAAGGCTTATTACATATGCTAAATGTAGTCGCGATTTCTACGAAACTGAGTTAGGATTTTATTTTATTTTTAGATTAGTTTTGCTCGAGGACTAGTAAAATATAGGTTTGGGGGTATTTGATAAGCACTTAATTTATACACTTTTTCCAGCCTATCTATATTTTCTTGTTATCGTTTTGTGCTAATTTTTAATGTTTTTATGCTTCTATAGGTTGTTACCATAAAACTCAAGATTACAAAATAAACATGGCAAATTTCCTAATTGAACAAAATATCGGAAGGTCACTCACATTTGGGTTGGCATTAATTCTCCTAAATTGTACTGGCTTAAATTAAGTTATACTTGGACTAGTTATTCAAGTACAGTATATAGAGCCAATTGCCATTATGATTAAAGGGAGCAGTGGACGAAGAGAGTGGAGGCAGATTTGGTTGGGAGCTCGGTCAGTTGAATAGAAAAGAAAGAAAGAGGCGTTCTTGGAGTTGAATTCTGGACGTGGTAAAACAAGAAAGTGGGGACCTCATTGGCTATTCTATTGGCTCAAAATTTAGTTTGGAGTAGATTAACAGGCGTCAGTGCAAGAAGTCGGACTAGACAAGGAATACCTATGGAAGGCTAGAAGAAAGCTAGGTTATAGAAAGAGAAGCTATACCTATAGATTAGGTGTTGTGGTCTTCCGTTTTTGGTTAAGAAGATTAGGTGAGGCAGGTGAAGAGTAGCACGTGCATCAAAAGTGAGTCTCTTCTGATTTCTGTGAGAGAAAGTGGGACATCACATGGTGGATGTGACAAAATAAAAGTGGTCAGGTGGAGTCAGTGAAATAGTAAAAGAAAAGGTGGTTCACGTAGCTAGTGAGGCAGTGGTTGAGGCTAGGTTCCCGTATCTAGTGAGGCAGTAATTGAGGCTAAGAAGAGTATCACATGGCTGGAAGGAAGGTGGCGTGAAAGGTGTGGGGACTAGACTTCTTTTAGGTTTTCTATGATGTTTTTTTTTCTTTGGGAGGGAACTGAGGTGAGAGATAAGAGAAGGGGGGCGTGAGAAAGACAGTGAAGAGAGGTAGGTAGGTTGTGAAGGGGGACAAAAGCTGACGGAGATAGAAAACAGGTAGTGGTAGTGGACAGTAAGGGGAAGAAATTAGTCAGAGCGAAGGGGATTTTGGTGGAGACTGGAGAGCGCCAGAGTTAAGTTTGGCGGCTGTTCTGGAAGCTGGTGATAGGAAGAAAAGGATAATAAACAAAGGGTTTAATTCTTTTTCTTTATTCATGTTAATTATTTTTATGGGTTTTGAGAAACCCAACCCCATGTCTTGCTGATTTTTGTAGCTAGGGTTTATGTTGAAACCATTTAAAGTTTTAGATCAATTAAATCGAATTATTTGATACAGACTATTATGATTTGAATAGATTAATTCCACGATTTTGATTTATTGATTTAATGAAAAATTAGTTGTTGCTTCACCGGTTCTGTACAATACAGTAACTTATGCGCAGAATTAATAGGATAACAAATATGTTTGTCTACTTATTTGATATTTTATGATTTGGTTAAATCCTTAGATAGGGTATGCTTAGAAGAGCCAGATATTATTTGTGAACCTATAATTATTTTCGTATTATTTTCTCGCTAACGCAATTAGATGGTGTATGCATTAGACTTAGGGCTTTTGATGTGCCATGCTTAGGGCATCCTAGTGACATTTGCGACTCTAATACATATAATAGGTGATGTCGATAGAACGAACAACAGATGAATATTCAGGATTATGTTTCACTTCAGCAATTAAATCGAAATAGTGGTGGATAGTGAAAACCCTAGTTAATGTTTCTCCCATTTGATTTATTTATTAGTTTAGTTTCTTTTTCTTTTTTTAATTTTATTCCGAAAAATCCAAAAATATTATTCTTGATTAGTTGATTGAGATATTAATTGCAGTATTATCCCGCTCCCTGTGGGTTTGACCCGTACTTGCCGTTGTCTACTAGTTAGACGCCGTGCGATTACGGTTATTTATATAGGGTAATCTAAAATCCTCTCACATGTCGAGTCATGAACTGCAATGAAAGTTGGTCTACCTATTATTCTCTTGAATAACTTAAATAGGGGACAACACATTGTTGAGGGCACACGTTTAATCATAACGGAGCTAGGAGAACATGAAATTAGTGCAGAAGTACTAATTGATGATGTTGTTAAGAAGAAGTTAATAATAGAGCGAAAAGTGATGAAATCAATAGATATAATACCAATTACTATTAGATATCAATTTTCAGTAAAAAATTGCTTTGTGATGTAAATGGACAAGAGCTAGACACAGGGTTTACACAATACAAGGTCCTAATTAAGACGGGAGCTTTTGAAGAAAATGAACATTCAATGTACATTGGCATTTCAAATATGTCGTACTATGGACCATCAAAATTAAAAATTATCGTAATCAAGAATGATTTGCCATATGGTTATACCAAAACCATTGTGCGTCAAATTATTTTTGACAATTCCATATTATAGACCGTGTTGTTTGCCAAACAGTGACTTATAGGAATGAGATCGATGAATAAAAGTTTAGATATTTTTTCTTTTATTCTTTTGTTGTAACTTAGGTTGTTTTTTCATAGGAGTATATTTGTTTGATTTTTTGTAAGATAAATTCAATTTATATTCAAGTTTTTGTTCTTTTTATTCCACTTTTTAACAATATGTTCGATTTTGGAACAAAGTTGCGCAACCAAGAAATTTTTTGAATCCAGATTTATGCATATCTAAATTTTATTCATATCAATATATTATTCTATTTAGAAATTAATACAAATATAAGTTATATTAAAATAAAATAATAATATAAATAAATTTTCAGATTTATATTTTGTCCAATTTTTTTTAATGGATATAATCTTAACCGAGATTTTTTCTAAAATTATATGAATCTGACCCATACACCGTACAGGTGATAGACTAGTATATCCAACAACAAAGATGATCAATTGCTAAGTATATATACGCACATGCATATACAGAGGAGAAGTCATAGATTTCTATTTTGACTCAATTAAAATTAATCAAGTAAGCTATGACAAAATAAAAGCTAATTCGTTAGTCTTCATAACCATTAAAATTCCAAAAATCTATAAAACAACTTAAATAAATCCACCTAATATAACCGGTGAAAATCGAACTCCTAAGAACGTTTAATTGGGTGATATTTCTATAAATTGGGGAATACTTTTATTTGGTCCAACCTAAAAATCATGCTAAGGGTTTTTTCAAAATTTTGGTAGTGGTGATATTACTATGATACCCTTTATCCCTAATCCTTAATAATATCTCTAATCAAGTGTCCTCCAATTTCAGTTACAAAAAAACAAAACGTTTTTATAACTCCTCATTTATTCTCTCCACATTCTTCTCCTCTTTCTCTTTCCCATTAAAACCTACATAAATTCTCCTAACTGTTTTATTTCATCGTCGATTAATCGTTGAATTCAAAAATCAATCGTTGATCAATTACATCTATAAATAGCAAATGGCTAGATCGAAACAATGTGCTAGGGGGGCTAGATCTAATTCTGCAATTGCTGCGGCGGCTCAACAAAAAGCGACACAATTATATCAAGATAAACTATCCTCTATTGCCACTCAATTGGAATAAGAAGAAGAAGAAGAGAAGAGTCAAACTCTTGCTGAAATGATTTCAATGAGAAGGTTAGTGGTTCTCAATCTTTTATTTAGTGTTTTTATCGATTTGAAATTGTTAAAATAGATTGGAATTGAAAAATCATAACTTCGGTTGTAGTTTCAGAGTGTCATTCGGCATTGATTTTAGTTGAATACCACACCGATTGAGACTGTCGGCACTGATTTTCTGAATCTTTAGTTTGAATACAATACCGACAGACTAGTTTTATTCCCAGAAAATTCTGCATGTGTATTTGTCGGTATGGATTTATTGAAATTTTAGTTTGAAGACCATACCGACTGAACCATGGCTTCTGCATGGCTTCTGTCGGTATTGTTTAAATTTTTTTACGACAATGCCGACTGAACCATTTGAAAACTTTGTGTAAAAAATAATTAGTCGATTTAGTTTGATATTCTATGCCGACTGTATAAGAATTAGGTATAGAAATCTGATAAAGACTTCTGTCGGTTTGTTTTTTTTTTTTATGACAATATCGACTGAACTCTTTGTAAACTTTGTGTTAAAATACCACTCGGTCGGTTTAGTTTGTAGGCTTGTTAATCTATGCTGACTAATAGTGTTAGTGTAATTTTCTCTTTGTCGGCATGCTCGATGTGTAAAATGGAAATGCCGATTGAGGTTTATCCCATGACGGATGAGGTTAATTCAAAGAGACTTTGTGTTATAAAATTCTTATTTAGTTTTTTTTTTTGATGGATTGTTAGATCAAAAGGGAATACATCTGGAGGAAAGGAACCTCCTAAGAAAGCATCTAAGAAGATTACCAAGGAAGTTGACACTTCAACAGAGAGCAATCATGTTACCTCTTCTGAGCATGTTCATCCTCGTAAGGGGCGTAAACGTTTGGGTGCTGACAAGAGAGGCACTGAGCATGTCCCGAGGGACCGGAGTAAATTAATAATCTGGGAACCTACTGAAGAAGAGTTGCTTGGGACTCAATATGATAATGAGGATGATGTACCTGATTTAGTTCCGCCTCCACAAGGGAAAGAGAAAGCGGTTGATGATGAGGAGGATGTACCTGAAGCAGTTTCGCCTCCAAAAAGGAAACATAAAGGGAAAAACGTTGAGGTAGGAGTCGAAGAAGAAGAAACGAAACATAAAAAGACTCATATCCCTCATCCTAACGATATGCTACCTCCTCTCCCTAAAGGCAAAAGATGGGGTGAACCCGAGGATAAAGATTTGTTGTTCGTATACAAAGACTCGTGGTCTCATACGATATATTCAATATATGTAAGATTATCCATCTTATGTTTTCTTTTAAGGATTTATGATCGTTTTTTTATGTTTTTTTTGTTTTTTTTTTGTTCGTAGGATCACAAGGATGCGGTCCGTGTCTGCAGACACCAATCAATGCATGTTTGGGATTTGGGCTTGGAATGTGATGGTGTTATAGCCATAGTTGAACACTCCGGTCTGTACCCTGCGGTTACTAATCACGTGGGCTATGATGCTATCACTGTGAATTGTTTGTTGAAGCGGTTTTATGGAGAAACCGATACCATGAATTTCCCTTGCGGTGAGTTGATTGTGATACGGATGATACTCATCAAATTCTAGGCCTTGAAGTGCGAGGAAAAGTACACCAAGGACTTGGGATGGAGCAATTACATAATCTTACCAATGTGTTGTTTGGTTGGGACGCCGAGACTTCAAAAGAAAATTTCCACAAGATCGCTGGTTATACTACCAAGACTTTCAAGGTTAAGATGCTCAAGGAAACCTTTGGAGGGACACAACTGAGAGAAGAAAATGGCTTGTTGGGTCCCGAAGATATTAACCGTACAACCGCTGCCTATATGTTGTGTATCTTGGGCAAGAGGATTTTCCCCGACACTAGTGGAAGCCGGGTGAATGCTAACTTTGTTCTATTGTTGCATCCTAGATCAGGTCCCCAACTACTCGTGGGGCATCGTTGTGGTTGCACATTTGTTGAGCGAGATGCAGAAATCCTCAAAGGCAACCTGCAGGGACTTTGTCAGGAACATGACTCTCCTCCAGGTAAGATCGGATCAATTTAATCGTTGTTGTCTTTTTTTTCCAAGTATATTGGTATAATATTAATTCTTATAAACTCTATTATCTTGACATAGGTCTGGGCGTATGAATACTTCCCATAATTGTTCAAGGATAAGCCATATTTGAGTACAAATGTTGATTGGGAACCACAACAAAAATGGCCTAGAGCTCTTAGATTCCGGTTCAAAGGGGCCCAAAGCCAGGTAACAATAAACGATTGATAGAAATACGATTGTCTTTGGATAAGATATGGCCGAAGAGGTAGCGTTTGATCTTTACAAGGAGAATAGAGAAGACTACCACTACATCCAAAGGGCTAATGATGTTGCCTTATATAATGGACGGTTGTTTCACCCTGAAGGATATATCATGTACAATCCAATCCGTGTAATGAGGCAGCTAGGGTACAAGCAAACTAATAAGGTTCTTTATGTGCCTGACCACATTTTCCATATTACATGGAAAGAGTGTGCATCGACCTTGAAAAAACTCGTCGTAGCTTACGCCCCTACACCACTCCCTTTACATTGGAGGGAAAATGTCGATAAATTTCAGGTAAATATCAATGATTGGGTTATTGCTGTCAATGGTGAAGCCGATGAACTCTACATCACGGAGTACAGAAAATGGGGTCCTGGTTATATGGTACGTCCGGCAAATGTTCAAGTCCCTCTCCAGAAAAAAAAAAAAAGCCAACCCCTGCTCCATCTTCTACCCCAAGTTTTTCTCAATCTCCAGATTCGATCGCAAAGCTTTTTTCCATCGTGGTACGTATGTTTATGCTTTTACTATGGTTTTTTGTTTGTACTATGTATTCTTATTCAAATAACAATGATGCGTTTTGCTGTTATGTAAGTATAATAACTATATGTTGTATGTATGAATATGAAAATAACGCAGGTGCATCGGTGGCATTTCGAAATTCTTTAGTAGCAAAGTTGATTAAGGAGTGACGCTGACCACTGAAGAAATGTGTCAGGTGGATGAAAAACTAAAAAACATTGAGAATGTTGGTGCGAGGGAGATGTTCGTGGAAAAGAAGAAGAATCGGGTGTCAAAGAAGGCTAGGCGGGAGTGATTTATGTTTGTTTTGAACAATTTATAACTTATTTACTTTGGTTTCACTTTGGTTTTTTTGAATTTCAGTTTGAATTATGTTTGATTTCAACAATGCAATTAATCTTAAGAAATTGTCATATAATCGACATTACTTAATGGTTCAAAGGTATTATGTTTCACATAGTTATTTTCGAAGCATTTTTACTTTGTTTCTGTACTCTTTTTCGTATCTTTCCGCATAGTATTGGAATTGTTAATTCAATGCCGACAAAGTTGTCAGCGCAGTATATTCCTTTGTTGGTATGGTCGACTTCTCTGTCGGCATTATGTTTATCATAGTTATGTAGGAAGTTTTTTTACTTTATTTTTGTACTCTTTTTTGAACCCGTTGGCATAGTATTATTTTTTAAAATTCAATACCGACAAAGTTGTCGGCTTGGTATATTCTTTTGTCGACATTTTGATTTATACATATATTTTTTTGGATAATTTTCATCATCATTCGACATGGAAATATCTAAGCAAATCAATACCAGTAGTGTTGTCGGCGTGGATGTTATAAAAATATACTTCACGGACAGTTTTCGTTTTGCATATCAATACTCTGTAGGTTTAGTCGGCATTCTCGAAAAATACAAAGTCAATGCCGACTGAGATTCATGATTCTTTGTTGCTGGATTACTTGAAGTCGGTATTGTTTGTGAATTTAACTACTATGCCGACTGAGTTTTTTGAACATTATACTATGTCCCCAATGGCTTTGTTTTTTTGGAATTGAGCTAGTAGACTAGCCGTTGGGTTCAATGGTCTATAAAAACAACTCACATCTGCACAAAGAACCCTCACACTTCTCTCAACAACTATTCCTCATACTCCTCTTAACAATTATCTTCTTATATTTTCATCTTAAACATGACTTTCACTACCAAAGAAGATATTGGCATCGTTCGTACGTGGATGGCGACTATAAAGTATGACGAGGTGCTACACATTGATGATACCACAGATCCTTTTTGGAACCGTATCTTTTGGATTTTTGCGGCACTAGACGGCAACCAAAATTCAAGAACTTGAATACGGTTAAGAAAAGATATTGTCAAATCTATGAACGATGTGGTTATTTTAGAATGACTTTGTCCGACGTGAAGAACTCTTATCCTCATCTCAACCGTGAGAAACGAGTAAGTATTTCTCAATTACATATTTATCAAATCCGATTTGAAAATAATACTAAATTCCCATTGGTGGCATTTTTCAGAGAACTATTGCTCTTAAAGAATTTAAGCGTGACTTTGGCGAAAAATTCATTCATTTCGATTGCTATGAAGTCATAAAGAAAATGACTCGTACTATAATGTAGAATAACACTGTAGGTGTAATGTTATTATCATTGTTATGTCTTTTCCTTTCATTGTAATTTGTTTTTCTTCTTTGTTATACTATGTTCTTTACTTTCATTCTATGAAAACAAGTATAGTTTATTATACATTTTGAAAATCTTCGTAATAGCACAGAATAACCACTACAAGAAAAATGGGTTTAAGCGACAGGTCGTTTTCAGTCGCTTAAAGCCCCTTTTAAGTCGCTATAACCGTTATAGCGACTTAAAGTGGCACTCGCTCCCTTTGTTGCAAAAAGCCCGCTTCGTAAAGGTCTAGAACGTCCAGGCAGTCGCTCTAGTAATCAACCAACATACCTAAAGCGAGTACTCTTCTCATTACTTCAGAGCTAGACCACCCACCAGGGAGCAAGTAAAATTGTTATCGCTTAATATCTAGACCAACCAATATAGCAAGTAAAAATACCAATCGCTTCAGATAGACCAACCTTCCTAAAGTAAGTAAAATACCTAGTTGATAGATACATGGAACAACTCGGCATGAAATTGCTTAGTTAAGGTTTTAGGCGACCAAGTAATTTTGATCGCTAAAAGCGATTTCTTATTTTGATTGGCCTGAAGTTGGTTGCTTAAGTTTTTAAGCTACCAAAAATTTTACTCTCTAAAAGTGATTTGTGACTTAGGAACTATTAAATTACCTAGTTGAAAGATACATGGAACAACTTAGCCTGAAGTTGTTTGGTTAAGGTTTCAAGCGACCAAATGATTTTGCTCGCTAAAAGCAATTTCTGATTTTGATTGGCCTGAAGTTGGTTGCTTAAGTTTTTAAGCTACCGAATTTTTTACTCAAGTTGGTTGCTTAGATTTTTAAGATACCAAATTATTTTGGAATTCTGATTTTGATTGGCCTGAAGTTGGTTGCTTAAGTTTTTAAGCTACCGAATTTTTTTACTCAAGTTGGTTGCTTAGATTTTTAAGCTACCAAATTATTTTGGAATTCTGATTTTGATTGGTCTGAAGTTGGTTGCTTAAATTTTTAAGCTACCAAATTTCTTTGCTCGTTAAAAGCAAATTCTGATTTAGATAATTCTAAAATTTAATTATAATTAAAAAAGTTATCACTAACTAAGATTATATAATTAAAGTGACAACTTCTAATTAAGATTAGATAATTACAAATATATTGTATTTGAGTATCCCACCAAAAGACATTACCTTTTTATAATACTGTTTCCCACCCATCCCCGACAAGAACCAAAAAACATACAAAATTAATGGTTCTTGTATCATCTTAATGTCTAATTTTCACTTCCCCAAAAGAACAAAAAACATATAGATTAGACTGCACATCCATTGTTCACCAAAAAAAAGAGCTAACATTGTACCTGTTTGTTGCTTCAAATAAAACTGCATATTCATTGTTCACCAAAATAAAAGGGGCTTTAAGCGAGGTTAGTCAGACTCATCCTCCACAAATAAATCATTCTCTTGATTGTCATCAGCACGTCCATCTACCTGGAAATCATGATCATCACCAGCATTGTCGTCCTTATCTTCTTGCTCATCTAGGGAATCATCTTCCAAATAATTTGGCATAGGTTGAATTCCCATCTTCTTCAAAGCCTCATTCATATACTCTCTGAGATTACGCTCTCTCCGTTCCAGCTTTGCCACTTTCTTCTTTTCCGAGTCCAGTTGTTCTTTGAGAGCAGTTATTTGTGCTTCATTTCTTTCATATAAGCTGAAGATGCAGGGAGCAACTTTTGACTTACGAGCACGCTTGGCCCCATAACGACGAGGATCAACAACCTTTGCATATATTTCTTCAGGCGTGTAGCTGACTTCACCTTGACGAACCTGCTCACTCAATCGATTCATTTGTGACTGCATAAACATTGTAAAAAAAACAGGCAACCGATTAATTTACACCTACCGCCAGCACGTTTTAATCTAAATATGTTGAATTGACCTTCAAAATATACATGGAAACCTGACCAGGTTGATACTTCAGACTATAGATAGGTCTGTACTTCCTAAAAACCTGCACTCTGAAGCAGTTCACTCCACCAAGAGGAAGTGCTTGAGGTTTCAGAATAAAGCCATGGCCATCCTTAAAACAAAAGTTAGAGTCTCTGTAGAAACTAAAGTTAATTGTCTAAGTTTAGGTGTCCACATTGGAAACCACTCAAAGTAAATCCACAACAGTGAAATAGTCACAAGGTGTCATAATATATGGGGTAATTTAGTTGATCAGTAGTTTTTGGCTGGCTGGGTTATGTTAAATCTTATGTTATGACACGCATCAACCAAATACTCTTGATTAAGGTTTCTCCTTATAGTGATTACATTTCACATGTTTAAGTGAAGATGTAAAGCTTAACCTAATTTCATTACTAACAAATAAAACAAAAAACAAAAGAAATAATTGAACGATGCAAATGAAACTGAAAATAAAAGTGAATGACATATTTAAAATGAAGCTGAATCTTTTACAATCACATGTCAAATACTTGGGGGGATAAAATGCTTACTAATTAAATATATTTATTATCTAAAAACAAAAAAGAGTAATGTATAAGAAGAAATAGCATGTGCAAGATGCGTAAGGATATAGCTACAAACTGTAACGAATACATAACTTCAAGGTTCACTGGGCAAAGACATGTCACTAATAAGCTGAGCCATGAGTATGTTAGATTTTTTTCTGTGTTACAGGTAAGGGTTTTCACACATTACATAGTGCTAGACTACAAAATTACTAACTTAAATGGTTTATATAACGCCACAGTGCAATAACTAGTGCTTTGACTGGCACCAGCTACTAAAGCACTTGAGGCGCCAACATCACTATCTAAGCCAGCTTTATGCAGACAACATATGAGAATATAGCATCATACACTAAAATATTTCAATCGCTTGAAATTCATGCATCGTATATGTATGGCTTCACTGCATCTACAAACAAAGCTCGTAAATCCTTAAGCTTATTTATAAATTATATTTGCAAGTATCATTAATTCTCCTTGTTCAGCAAATTAGGGGTCATCAAACATAGTTGCTATGATACATATTCTAATTCTTCTTATATCTAGTACCAGGGCTCATGAACTATTTCACACGGTAGCTGTTTTTTAATGTCAGATTCGCTAGAGAAGAAACACTTGCGAGCATAAACTAAGAAGAGAAATAGTGGTTACAAGGAAATTTGTACCTGCCAATCTTCACACACTTTACCAAGCTTTCTAGCCTTGTGGGTTACCATGAACATACTGAGTGGATCAACTGGGAGATTTTTGCGCGCCTAATGATATAGAGATTGTTAGTGTACCACAGTAAAAGTAATTAAGACATAAAGAACAACCAAAATACAACAATAAACAATTTAAGATTTACCCTCTCATGCGCTTTCTTAGCAAAACTCTGCGTACCATTTGTATGGTTTAGAGCTTGTGCCTTCCGCGCAGCCTTTGCATTCTCTGATGCATCCTACCAATTAAATATGAAAAATGCAAGTTAGGAGACATTCTAGCAAATATCTGGACACCACAGCTCCATGTTAAATGTTATACATAAATTTATTATCTAAGATGTCAAATCATCAAAATACATTGCACAAAGAGATTACCAGCAAATTAATATACCTTAAACGCAACATCCGTGTTGAAGAAGTCACACATATATGTCCAGTCATCCACATTGCGGATTCTTGGGGATGGATGTAGCAAAGACTCTTCATGACTATCAAACGAGCGATGATGCTTAGCCAACTCAGAACGATATCTCACGTAAGCCACCCTCATCTGTGTTCTAATAGCCTTTTCAGCGTTTGCGTCATCAGGTACTAAGATATAGTAATCCTAGGACAAAAAATAAATATGTTAAACAATGACCAGTGATTAAAAAAATCTATGGAACTAAAAAAAATAATAGAAAAGGTGAATTTTAAGTATTTCCCTGACAAGTTTAGATACTCTTGCTATCTTTTCTTCAGGCATGTCTCTAAACAGACACACAGTCAAAGGAAAGTTGTCACTCTGGCGTACGCACATACCTATGGCTAGAATACATTCAAGGTTGAATGTACCTACCAAGCCGTTATCAGAAACTTCCACTTTCAGTTTATCTTCAACAGTATCTCTGAGTGGAACATTAAGAAGAGTGGTAATACCCCTAGTTTTCTCTGTGTAATAAACGGAAAGCAGCAAAAACAGTGACCAGTTATTACAAAAATAATGTTAACTATCAACTTTGAAAGAAATAGATAAAAGGTAAGAGATTTTACTTTTACGAGGTGGTTGGGAAGAATCAGCATCCAGAGGAGAATTAGTAGCTTCTTGCGGACAACCACGATGGTCTACTTCAGGTGAAACATCGATAGGTTCAGCCACCTCATGAGTTTGCTGTCGACGAGACAACCGAAGACTCCTACGAGGTGTTGATTCGAGTTGAGTACGAGCCAACAAAGTATGTCTTCGAGGACTCCTCAGAGGTGTTGAATCACATTCATTATGAGGCAACTGAGAATGTCGTCAAAGAGACACCCGTGGATTGATGCGCTGCCCATGTGAAAGATTAGAAGCTGAAACAGATCGTTGCTTGATGCGATTTTCAACTTCATCACACACTGGAGGAGGTAAGTGCCTAGAAACAGAACTTTGACTGCAGTGGTTTTCAACGTCATTACGTGGTGGAAAGGATGGTTGTCGCAAAATAGATCGCTGACTGCCACCGTTTACAGGTTCAACATCCCATGACAATGACCATTGTGCTTGTGTTGAACTTTTTGCCTTTTCATGACTGGCTGCTTGTAATAGAGTTTTTATCACTGTCTTTGTTCTCTTTAACGGCCTTTGAGGAGTTGTTAAACCTGCAGCAGATCACTTTATGGACTTTAATACATTTACAGAAGTACCACCCTTCTCTGCAGTAACCCATAAACAAAACAGTTAGATATGAAAAAAAAAATGAAATGAGAAAATAAACAAAATAAGGGAGAAACTATGATAAAGGGGAAGGAATATTGTTACCGTTTATAGATTTCATGTGAACCGGCGCCCTTTGTCGAGTGGTCATCGGATTACTCCGGGGAACTTGCTTTATAAGACCGCCTCTACTTCTAACCATTTCTGAAAAGAGAGACCTGAACTGTTAGGTATGATATGAGATAATACAGGAAAAAAATGAATGCTATGGTTCTCAAAATCCAATACAAAAGACATCAAGTAAGATTCAGATTATAAGATTAGGTTTGAATAGACAATCATAAATCTTGTGAGAAAACAGAAATGAGATATAAGATTCAAGAAATGAGACATTAATCAAATATAGTGGCAGGTCTATCAGTTTGACTGTTCAGGCACTATGTGTAGAGTGAATTTATAACACTTGCAGAAATGGGGGTGGAATTTCTACGAATATTTTTACTTTAGGATGATAAACTAACAATAGAATAAAAATTCAGTTCAGGTAAGCTGTCCAAAGAGTCTAACTATTCCTTCAGATTAAAACCCAAGAGAAGAAAAACTCCTACAAAAGCATCTAACCAAACACTACTAAGACCCACAGGTAAACAGGCTACAGTCAGACCGATAACCTATTGGTGAAGCAAAGTGTTGTCCATACAAAGTGACATATATGTATCATCACAGCAGAGATATGACTTCTTACAAGTTCATATATGAAGGGTTTCAAAGGCTACTCCATATCTAAACACCATACAATCTCCCGTATAACAGCATAACATGAAATCAACCTAGAGCAGAAACAAGTTGTAGTGCCATGGAAAAGACCAATAAACATTTCAGTGGTTGAGACATAGCACAACAGATATGTGATCTCAATTCAAGACTAGAGTGTTCAAGAACACATGCACTGGTGATTAGTTAAAGAAGTCACAAAGAACCAACAAAAATCAGTGAAGGTTAATGGAAGATTCCATGTTGTCTGCATGAGTATTTACCAGTACTACATTAAGCATTTCATCATACACTTGTCTTGTAATATAAACACTCCTAATTCTTTGCTTTTCAAACAGTGAATGCAAACACAGTAGGAAAAGATGAACCCAATGATGCAGGCAACATTAGAGACAAAAAAACTTCAAAATTTAACCTAGATTGTACTTTATCTGATTAAAGAAAGATTAAAGTAGCAAAAAGACAACATTAGAGACAAAAAAAAAACTTTTGATGAATCCCCAATTCTTTGCTTTTCAAATAGTGAATGCAAACACAGTTGGAAAAGATGAACCCAATGATGCAGACAACAATAGAGACAAAAAAACTTCAAAATTTAACCTAAATTGGACTTTATCTGATTAAAGAAAGATTAAAGTAGCAAAAAGACAACATTAGAGACAAAAAAAAAACTTTTGATGCATCCCCAAATTAAACCCTAAATATTAAACCCCATGATGCAGACAACATCAAATCCCATGGTTTAAAAAAATATTTTTTTTGATGATCCCCAAATTAAACCCTAAATAATGTACCCAATCATGCAGACAAAATCAAATAAAAAAAAATTACTTCTGATGATCCCTAAATATTGAACCCAATCATGCAGACAACATGAAATACAAAAAAAAAAAAATTACTTCTGATGATCCCCAAATTACACAGTGGATCTCAAAGCTTAAAATGAAATATATGCATGCTAAGAATATCACCCCTAAGCTTAAAATCAAACATTAGTGAAAAAATATACCAGATCTAAACATGTTAATACAGAAATGAACCAAAATACAAACAAAATTTGATGTTGCAGGACATGATCTAAACATGTTTTAGAGAACATACTTGTGACGTACTGAAGGAACACTATGAAGTTGATGTTGCAGGGTATCAAAGATTGAATGATGCTTCAAGATTTAGTGGTGATGAAGGTATCGATGGTGAAAACCCTAGTTTTTCTTCTACAGACGGCTGCTCAAGAAGAGAGCGGAACAGACAAAGAGAGAGAAAGACAAGGAACGAAAATGATAGGGAAAAACAGTTTAGGGTTTTGAAAAGAAAATTTGAACGGTGGATAAGCCACCTCATACGGATCATGGAAAGTTTTGGATGGTCCAGATTCGGTGTTGGATTCTCATACGGATTGAGTCAAGTGTGTGAGTTAAATGTGTGGTTCTCTTTGTTTTAAGACGAAAATTTGAACGGTGGATAAGGCACCTCATACGGATCATGGAAATTTTTGGATGGTCCAGATTCGGTTTGGATTCTCATACGGATTGAGACAAGTGTATGAGTAGCATGTGTGGTAAAACATCGGTAGGTTTAGGGTACCAGTGAAGATTCCGACTTAGGGGAAGAAATACTATGAGGAATATATGACGAACATCGATAGGTTTAGGGTACTGGTGAAGATTCCGACTTAGGAGAAGAGGTTATTAAGGATAATATGACGAACATCGATAGGTTTAGGGTACCAGCGAAGATTCCGACTTAGGGGAAGAGGTTATTAAGGATAATATGATGAGCATCGATGGGTTTAGGGTACCGGTGAAGATTCCGACTTATGGGAAGTGGTTACTAAGGATAATATGACGAACATCGATAGGTTTAGGGTACCGGTGAATAATTCGACTTAGGGGAAGAGGTTATTAAGGTAATATGATAAACATCGATAGGTTTAGGGTACCGGTGAAGATTCCGACTTAGGGGAAAAAACACTATGAGGAATATATGACGAACATCGATAGGTTTAGGGTATCGGTGAAGATTCCGACTTAGGGGAAGAGGTTATTAAGGATAATATGACGAAAATCGATGGGTTTAGGGGTACCAGTCAACATTCCGACTTAGGGGAAGAGGTTATTAATGATAATATGACGAACATCATGGGTTTAGGGTACCGGTGAAGATTCCGACTTAGGAGAAGAGGTTATTAAGGATAATATGACGAACATCGATAGGTTTAGGGTACCAGTGAAGATTTTGACTTAGGGGAAGAGGTTATTAAGGATAATATGACGAACATCGATAGGTTTAGGGTACCGGTGAAGATTTCGACCTAGGGGAAGAGGTTATTAAGGCATATTTTGGACCGATTTCTCTCCCCATTTTGACCCAAATTCCTCATGGAATCCAGATTTACAATTAACTCAAAAAAATCTCGTTTTATAAAATATGCATGTCAGCCCATATTACCCGAATATTCTGACCAATCAAAAATCGGATTTTATGGTTTATTACGAAAAAATAATTATATTTATTATGGTTGCGAAATTAACGGAAAATAATTATATATTTTTTTTATTCATCTTACTGAGATGTGTCCACGTAATAGTCAAATAATTAAACTTCTATGTCTAAAAAATAATAATTAAACTTCCCACATGTAATTTTTTTTTTGCGTGAAATTGTTTCAAATACAATACACTTTAACCGTCAAACGAAATAAATGGTGGACCAAAAGCAAAACAGGTCACATGAACTTTTAAAGATTTTCACTCATGGATCCATATCCTTTTGTGTTGAACCATATGCTAAATTCACCCAACTCAATTCTCTAACTTTAATGTGCCGACAAAATTAACTTCACAAACAAAAAACGATTCTCTAACTTTAAAGTGCCCAAATTTCAGACACACTTACCTACCCAAACGTTAACCGCACATTAAAGTTTACATTTCATGCCATTAAATTTAATGTGCTCTAATTTCATACACACGCGAGTTTGGAAGCTTAGACTTCTCAGCTGTTTCTCCATAAAATCTCTTGTCGAAGAAGTTTAGATTTCCCTCTCATCAACTTCTCAACTTCTCTTACTGTATATGTTTAGATCCACCAAATCTGCTCTCAGCTGGCTCACTTAAATCCACAAAATCTGTTGTTTCTCCATCATCGGTACTGATCTCAGCTGGTTCAATTAGTTCCACAAAATCTGATGTTTCTCCACCATCGGTAGGTTTTACGTTTAGTGGAATGAATTGTTGCTAGGGGTTTTATATGATTTCATGAATTTTTCCCTAAACTTAAAATTAGGGGTTTTAAATTTGTTTATACTATTCATCTTTTATAGTTCATCAATTGGGTACAGTACAGGTTTTTAATATCATTCTATTGTTAACTCTGTGGTGATTCTTGTATTCTTATAAAAAAGTATTATATAAGATGGGTTGTACTGATTCTACTGTGAATTGGGTTGTACTAATTTTATGGTGAATTGGGTTGTACTTATTTTCTTATCAAAAGCATTATATAACTCTGTGGTGATTCTTTAATTTCATTCTACTGTTAACTCAATTGGGTTGCACTGATTCTACTGTGAATTCACCAATTGGGTACAATACAGAATGCTTACTTAAAATCCCAGGTTAAGAATGTCCTGTTAATGATTAGGGGTTGTACTGATTAGGGGTTGTACTGTCATGGTTATAATGTTCCCAGCGGTGCTTCACTTCACACACACAGAAATCCACTTTGGGAAATCTGAGTTAGCTCTTTCAAGATTTAGCAGCGTCATTATGCTTATTGCATTTGCTAGCTACCTCTTTTTCCAATTGAAGAGTCAGGATAATCTTTATAAGCATACTCCTGTCGATGAGGTGATATTCTTTAATTGGCAGTTTCTAAGTAAAAAGATCCTCAGTTTAAGTTTTCTTCCCAAACTTCATCAGTTATATTTTCTGTGAGAAACAACGCAAGGGATAGTCATTGATTTTGCTAGTGAACAGAACTAACTACTCTATGAATATGCAATTTCTAATATCTGCCACATGAAATCTTTGTAGGTAGAGGAGGATCAAAAGGAAAAGGAGTCTGACGATGATGAGGCACCTGAGATAACGCTACGGAAAGCAATTGGATGGCTAGGTGTTTTAACACTTTGGATTTCCGTTCTTTCTGGTTACCTGGTTGATGCGATAGAGGTATCATATACTCCCCTGTACCAGGCCTTTATTATCATGTGACTCATTCAGTACTTGTATGCCATGACTGTTATGAACCTACTCAACCCCATAAGCTGATTTAAATGTTTCCATTGCTTTAACATGAACAACACGATCTTCTCAACTTCTCGATACATATATTATAGCATCGATGGATAAGAGTTGTATTAAAAAGCGTAGGAAAGAAGAGGCGTTCCGCGAGGGAGTCGTAAACTTCCTAAACTCTGCATTTGAGCATATACAACCTGGGATGGAATCAATTCGTTGTCCGTGTGTGTACTGCAATAAGAATTGCTACCGTTCTCGAGATGAAGTGCATATACATATATTGCGTCATGGGTTCACTCAAGTATATACTAACTGGATATACCATGGGGAGGCATAGGTAAGGTAACCTTTGGGTACTGCTAGAACAGTTGAAGATAACTTACCGGAAAACGACGATTGGGATGAGTTGTTAGGTGGTATGGGAGCAGCTTCGAACTCCGATGTTGCTAATTTTTACCGGTTGTTGGAGGAGGCCGAGGAACCCCTTTATCCTGATTGTAAGAATTATTCAAGGTTATCCTTTACTGTGCACTTACTTCGTATTAAGACCCGTGGTGGATTGGCTAACAAATGGTTTGACGAGCTGTTGAATATTCTGATCAAGGCATTTCCAACTTCCCTAATACCGAAGAAATGTTATGAGGCTCTAAAAACCATAAGGGACTTGGGTCTTACCTACCAAAAGATCGATGCTTGCCCAAACGATTGCATATTATTTTGGAAAGACTATTCATTCTTGGATAAGTGCCCGGTATGTCATACTTGTAGATGGAAAAATGATGGGTTGATGGTAGACGATGAGTCATTTATTAGTGCGACAAGAAAACCTAAGAAGAAACTTGCTGAAAAGATAGTACGATATTTTCCTTTAAAGGCAAGAATTCAGAGGTGGTTTATGTATCCTAAGACCGCTCCTCACATGATATGGCATGAAAAAGAATGTATTGATGATGGAATTTTAAGGCACCCGGCCGATTCTCAGAACTGGAAGAGCTTTGATAAGATGCACACCATATTTGCAGCCGAGTCTCGCAATCTGAGACTTACATTAGCAACTGACGGGATGAATCCTTTTGGAAATATGACGAATCCTCATAGCACATGGCCAGTTGTTTTAATCAACAAAACTTCCCACCATGGATGTATATGAAAGATTCCAATTTCATTTTGTCTATGATAATTTCAGGACCCAAGTCAACAGGAAATGATATTGATGTATCTGCAATTATTAATAGAGGAGTTGAAGGATTTATGGGACCCCGATATTCTCATTTATGATGCTTCAAAGAAAGATTTCTTTTTATGTCGTGCAGCATTACTGGGTACTATTAGCGATTTCCTTTCCCTGGCCATACTTTCTGGATGGAGTACCAAGGGACAATATGCATGTCCGTGCTGCAATAATGACACATGTTCACTTCGATTAAGCAACGGAGATAAGACATAATTTTATATGGATGGATTGCTTTCCTTTTATGCCAAACTCTTATAATTTTGTCGAAATATGATTTGTAGGTAAGTGGTGTGATGTGATTTTGATATAGTGGTAAAAAGGGTTTGATTCTCGGACTTGTGAAGATTTAATTCCTAGACCTAATTTTTAATTACTAAAAATAAATAAGATTAAACAGATTTGATTTTAAAAATAGATGGAAGAAAACTAGGGTTTAAGATTCCACCATTCACCAATACTTATGTGATATGCCTAACAATTCTATGCTCAACTTAATCTAAATATGCCAAAAATAGGTTTTTAAAAGAATAATTGTAAATCCTAAGCATGAGACATCAAAAGCAGTCAACCCAGCATGACTCATCAAAAGAGAACACAACTATTTAAGAAAAACCATTTTTTTCAATTTTAATCAAGCAATTAATAATAAAAGAATTGTAAAGAAAATATAGATAAAATAGACATACCACTTAATTATTGGAAGAAAGGCTTCCTCCGTCACCCAGTGATGGTGATTAGCTCATTGTAATGGAAACACACTCAAAATAACCTTTCATTGCTCAAAAAGTGCTTACAATGATTAAAAAGAAGTAACAAAGACGTTTTGATACGCTTATAAGCGTTACAGTGGATGGTTCGGAGTGTTACAGGAGAATGAAAAGGAAACAGGAAAGAAGAACGGACCGGTAGTGCAGTAAAGAAATGACTGCCGAAGCAGCTGCATATACGACAGTATCAACGACAGTTTGGTGATGTGTTTTCTGCACTTCGTCTTCTTCTCCACGAACAGAGCTTCTTCTTCCTGATTTTTTTTCGGTGATCCAAACTTCATTTTTCTTGGCTTCTCTTTGTTATATATAGTATTGGTAAACCCTAGCAACCTTTGTGAACCGATAAGGAACCAAAAACAAATCCAAATCAACTTGAAATCCCGTGTGAAACCGAAACAGGGAAGAACTCCTTTTCCCGTCCAGATTCGATTTTTCCAAGCAATTTTCTCGGGCTAAAACTCTTTGTTGACGTGTTTTGTGTTATCCCTTGAGTGTTTAAACAATTTGAGATAGAAAGAACAGGTCAAAACTCCATAAAATTCGGTTACAAAATCATGCAGAAGCTTTCTCACGTAGCTTTCCTCTTCCCGCCATTTTCGGAATTTCAAATTCAAAGGGAGGTGCCCCCAATCCAAATTGTGGGTGCCTTAATCACTTTGCTGGGTGCCTTTAACAACTTTTTGAGCAGATTTTTTCACAAATATTTATTTCTCGAAAATACCTACAAAGACATAAAAAGCTATAATAAGTACAAAAATGAACACTATCAGAATAGATAATCGAGTGTAATTTAGACACAAAAATGTGTCTATCAAATACCCCCAAACTTACTATTTGCTAGTCCTCGAGCAAATCTAATCTAAAAAATAAAAATAAAATCCTAACTCACTTTCGCAGGAATCGCGACTACATTTAGCATATGCAATAAGCCGTTAAACCCCTAGGTGTCCCTAGTGGACGAGTTTTGTCTCGTGAGGGTTTACAAGAGGTATACCCACAAAACCTGTACTCCAAATTTTAGCTACTCGTGAACGATTAAGGATAGACACTAAACAAGCTATTTAGTTGGCTTACTCAATTCTTCGGCTATGGGAATCATTGCCTTATATGAGTCCAATTGCTGTACACGAGTGTTTACTCAAGCATACTAAAATTTATATATAAGACAACAGAGCTCTACTCAGATAATCGTTCAACCACAAGACTCAGAATCTATCAAAGTTCAATCACATGAAAAGATTTAGAAGATGGACATGAAAAATTTGAAGGTTGCACGTGTTGACTAAGGTGAACGGTGTTTCCCATATCTGTCTGAAGGTCAGTGCCAGGATGAATCCTAATGGTTTGAGATATATGGTCTTAATCATAATACTAATATCGATTCAACTGGTATATACAAGGGTCCTAGCGATCGATTTATTGAAAATAAAACGATAAATATATCGACAACATGATTGGATCAAATTGAATCCAAGCGCATGATTCTTATCAGCATCTTACGTGATAGTTCCCATGGATCCTGCGTTCCACGCTTGCTTAGGTGACGGAGACAGGGAGAACACACACGTATTGCTATCAAAGTGTCGATATTGTTTTTTTTTTTTTTTCGAATAAAGCAAGAATCGTGATTGATCTCAAACACTCTATTTCATCCTAGCGGCGATAACAATTTGATACTGGGCCCCACCAAATCACTTAGAGAAACACAAAATTGCAAAAATAAAAACAGAAAGTGATATGGTCGAGATAGACTCCGAGATCTGGTGACAACTATCATGTTATTTCTAACACCTGAACTCTATCCTTTTATGAATAGACCATTTAACTGGGCACACCAATTCCTATAGAAAAAGAGCTAAGTTTCTAGCTACCTAGAATGGTTAGTGTCACCCTGAAGTGTCCACAAGCTTCTAAATTCTAGAGTTTTATTATTTAACAAAAAAATTTCTCCCTTACCCCCAAACTTAAATCAAACAGTGTCCTCAATGTTTCTAAAGATGAATGATTAAAAATATGAACAAGGAGAAACTGTTACCACTTCACGAAAAGGAGTTAAGGAAAGATATTACCGTGTTTCATGAGCATGGGTTACCTCCCAAGAAGTGCTAAGTTTAAAGTCTTCAGCCATACTAAGGAAAAATTAGTCACCTCATGAAATCATATAGCAATAGTCGGAACAACTGTGGGTCATCTGAATCAAATAATGCTATCACAAATAGAAAACTACAACATGCCAAGAAAATGAACAAACCGAGCACACCCTTATCTAGTCTTCTGTTTAAGACAACTACTTCTAGCTGTGGTTCAGGTTCAGATTCTATAAAAGGGTCTAGATAAAACATCTTCATGGGTTGGACTTCCTCATAGGCATGATCAACAGGATCAGGTTGTAAAGTCTGGAAAAACTCAACTAAGAACTTAGAAGCACATAGTAATAACCTAAAGAATTGTGGATCCTCAAAGTCAATCAAATTTGACCCACACAGTTGACTACTATAAAGGTGGTCATTCTTAAGCAAATGTGTCGATTCCCTAAAGTAATTAGGTTTAGTCGTAAAACTTAATAACTGACACATTTGAAATTCTAACGTTCCCATATATGGAAGAAAATATTTTGGTGGGAAAACAAAGTCAATCTGGGTATTATCGCCTAGGTAAACCACATCGACCAGAGGATGGGTTTCTAACAACTGAACTTCTTTATGGACATGATTAGGTTCAGGAAACAGTTCTTGAAGATAATCTCTTAATATGGTAGAGGCACAAACATCAAGTCCCAAGTGAGGGACTTCTAAAAGAGTCAAAGTTAAAGCACAGGGAGAATGATAATCACCCCCAAACTTAGAATTTTGGGTGTCTCTAGATAGACTAGTCACAATATCCTTAATTTCTAGATCATCAGATTCTCGAAAATTGTCAATTGCTTCTTCTAAGTTATAATCAAGTGGTGCATCCTCACTCATATTTAAAATCTCTACGGGTCTATCTTGGTTATCTACAACTATTGTTTCTAAATCGTTGGACTCTAAAACAGTATTCTCATGATAAACCCATTCCTCTAAACCATTATCGGTTTCAAAACAAGAGAGTTATATATCGTCTAAAACAGTGGTATCTCTGGTCAAATCCTCTTCCTTTTGAATAGGTGAATGATCATTAAAATTATTTGGATTTGAACAAGAAATAACACTATCATCATGAAGCACAATTGGAGTGACAGTTTCCTGATCACTCTGCCTGTATATTTCAAGTTCTTCATCAACACTATCCTCATCATCATAATAACATGAAGATGTTTGAACCTCGTCTAAATAAGTAGTGTTACCAATTTTATCCTCGTCCTCTTGACTAGGTGAATAATTATCAAGGGTAGCACTATATTGGCAATTAAGATCCTTTTGAGCAATATTATTATTTGCAGACATTTCATTCACACTTAATACAAAACTTTTTGTACTCTCAGTCAACTCCTTGAGGGATTCTTTTAGAAAATCAAATGGATCATAAGGGGTCCTGGTTTGCAACTGCTCATGTGATTCTTCTAGAGGTATACTAGGTTCATGGGGAGTACTAGATTGCATCTGCTTTAGGGCATCCCTCCAAGATAACGAACTCAAATCATCATGGGGAGTACTACATTGCATTTGTTTTAGGGCATCCCTCCAAGACAAAGAACTAGAATTTTGCTCACTTTCATGTTCATAAGACGGGTGTATGTACGAATAGTAATTGGGATCACCTTGGTATGAGTAATAGCCTCCAAAAGGTTGGTGGTGACCCCGATTACTATCCACACAATGTTGATAGTATGGATAATGTCTATTTTGAAATTCAGTCGGATATTCATTGTATTGGTCTCATAATACCAGTTCGACATTTTCTAAAAAATAAAATTCCTAATTAAAAAAAATCTAAGAAAATAAATGCCGACATGAAGGGGTTTCTAAACATTCACAAACAAGGCCGACTCAACCAAATCAAACCTATTGAATCTAGCAAACAAAAAGCATGATGGCTCCACTTAGATTGTTTCTAGACCAGCTTTTATTCTTTCAAAAGGCAACTGGTTACAATTTTAGCAAACCTCTTAGAACTATCCGAATTAGATTAAGTCGAAGAGAAACAGGATAAGCTCTAAGGAGCTTTGATAACCTTGTCTCTTTGGCACTTTTCCCTGGGTTACAAGGCGGCTCTAATCAACTTAAAATAATCTTCCTGAACTTCGAGTTAGGCTAATAAAGTAACCAGTACATTCCTTTTGAAAGATTTTCCAATAAGCTCGATACCCTATAGCTCTCTTTCTAGTCAAAATTTTAAGGTTTTAGGTTCGCGTTTGGTAACGTGTTCCTAAAGAGGGCAAGAAGGAAACGGTGATGAAATCCGAGTCCTTATCTTGTATGGCCAGTTCTTGCCCTTTACTAGAAAAGTAAGTTCGTTTTCAATTCCTCAACATATATGCATATGAAGGAATACAGCAAACCCACTTGCAGGGGATTAGTGGGTTGATCGAATCTTACCTCCCGTACCAGACGGGGGATGATTCGGTTGTAGTCGACTCGGGCCACCGACTCCTGTGTCAGTGTGCGAACCCGAGGGGCCCAGACAATATCGTAATTGTTGTCCTTCCCTGTAGCAGTTTATATTCAAATAATACCCTTCCGTAGGGTTTAAAAATAAATAAAGTGTCCAAAGTCCCAAAAATAATGTCCAAAAAGTGTCCAAAATAAAAAAAAAATTACAGAAATAATACAAATTCCTAATACAATTTTCTAAAAAAAAACAAATAAAATCTAAAATAAAATAAAATCTAATTAATAAAAATCTTCGTCTTTTTTTTCGTTCTTTAAGCTTTAACTTTTAACTCCAAGTCTTTATCTTTAATTCCAAGTCTTTGGCTCACTTGCTTTTCGATCCAAAATCCAACCTGTAGTAAAAAGAGAAATACCAAAAGAAACGTAAAATAGAACAAAGTAAAATAATAAAAATAAAAATAAAACCTAAAAATAAATCTAAAACTCTAAACCTAAAAACAAGTCCGCGTCGGCGGCGCCAAAAATTGATGTGATTTTGATATAGTGGTAAAAAGGGTTTGATTCTCGGACTTGTGAAGATCTAATTCCTAGAGCTAATTTTTAATTACTAAAAATAAATAAGATTAAACAGATTTGATTTTATAAATAGATGGAAGAAAACTAGGGTTTAAGATTCCACCATTCACCAATACTTCTGTGATATGCCTAACAATTCTATGCTCAATTTTATCTAAATATGCCAAAAATAGGTTTTTAAAAGAATAATTGTAAATCCTAAGCATGAGACATCAAAAGCAGTCAACCCAGCATGACTCATCAAAAGAGAACACAACTATTTAAGAAAAACCATTTTTTTCAATTTTAATCAAGCAATTAATAATAAAAGAATTATAAAGAATATATAGATAAAATAGACATACCACTTAATTATTGGAAGAAAGGCTTCCTCCGTCACCCTAGTGATGGTGATTAGCTCATTGTAATGGAAACACACTCAAAATAACCTTTCATTGCTCAAAAAGTGCTTACAATGATTAAAAAGAAGTAACAAAGACGTTTTGATACGCTTATAAGCGTTACAGTGGATGGTTCGGAGTGTTACAGGAGAATGAAAAGGAAACAGGAAAGAAGAACGAACCGGTAGTGCAGTAAAGAAACGACTGCCGAAGCAGCTGCCTATACGACAGTATCAGCGACAGTTTGGTGATGTGTTTTCTGCACTTCGTCTTCTTCTCCACGAACAGAGCTTCTTCTTCCTGATTTTTTTTCGGTGATCCAAACTTCATTTTTCTTGGCTTCTCTTTGCTATATATAGTATTGGTAAACCCTAGCAACCTTTGTGAACCGATAAGGAACCAAAAACAAATCCAAATCAACTTAAAATCCCGTGTGAAACCGAAACAGGGAAGAACTCCTTTTCCCGTCCAGATTCGATTTTTCCAAGCAATTTTCTCCGGCTAAAACTCTTTGTTGACGTGTTTTGTCTTATCCCTTGAGTGTTTAAACAATTTGAGATAGAAAGAACACGTCAAAACTCCATAAAATTCGGTTACAAAATCATGCAGAAGCTTTCTCACGTAGCTTTCCCCTTCCCGCCATTTTTGGAATTTCAAATTCAAAGGGAGGTGCCCCCAATCCAAATTGTGGGTGCCTTAATCACTTTTCTCGGTGCCTTTAACAACTTTTTGAGCCGATTTTTCCACAAATATTTATTTCTCGAAAATACCTACAAAGACATAAAAAGCTATAATAAGTACAAAAACCAACACTATCAGAATAGATAATCGAGTGTAATTTAGACACAAAAATATGTCTATCATGGTTTTACATATTTCACCGTTGTTTCTTGCCAATGGATCATAAATGACGCAATCACAGGGCGGCCTTTAATGGAAAAAAGGATAACCAGCTACCACCAAAGCTATTAAAGGGGGCTGAAATACTTGAGCAGTTGGATCAGCTAGAGCAAGTTGAGTTTGGTAAGAATGGCAATCAACAAAGTATATTAGAAAAGATACCCTTTGATCACAAGTGGAAGAAGATTAGCATTTTCCAGCTGGAATTACCCAACGTGAGCTCGATTTTATTGTTCCATAGTCTTGATGTGATGCATATCGAGAAAAATGTTTGTGATATTCTGATGTGGACTATATTGAAGGCCAATGGGAAGACAAAAGAAAATATAAAAACCCGATTTGACCTACAGGGGATGGGTATACGGAATGACTTATAGGCGATGAGAATAGGGGATAAGCATAGGGTGCCAAACGCCTCATACGTGATGTCGAATACTGAGAAGGATTCATTTTGTAGACTTTTGAAGGAAATTAAGGTTCCGGACGGGTATGCATCAAACATTTCTCGTTGTGTGAACCTTAAAGAGCGGAGGCTTATAGGTCTAAAAAGTCACGATTGCCATGTTCTATTGGAACATTTGTTGTCGATAGCAATTCGTGGAAATTTTCCAGATGATGTGTGTGAAGCAGTGATTGAGTTATGTTTGTTTTTCAAAGTGTTGTGTGTTACGGTCCTTAATATGGATGATTTAGAAAAACTGCAAGACAATATTGCAATCACATTGTGTAAGTTAGAAAGGATATTCCCCCCATCTTTTTTTATCGTGATGATGCACTTGCCCATTCATCTACCAGAACAAGCAAAGGTTGGTGGTCCAGTGCAGTATTGTTGGATGTATCCGATTGAGAGGTACGAATTACCAATGTCATTTTCCTTATAAATTTTACCTTTTTCTGAACACATACTAGTCGCAGTTGCAATTCTATGATCTGTGTATGTCTGTGAACACATACAGTTCTTTCTATGCTATGTATCAGGTACTTGCGGAAGTTAAAGTGTTATGTGCGGAATAAAGCTTATCCCGAAGGCTCGATGGCGAAAGGGAAAATAATAGAAGATCTCTCGTTTTAATTGAGCGCCATATGAATAGTGTAGCTACAAAGTTTAATCAACTAAGTAGAAACGAGGATAACACTCGATTTCAATTAGCAGTTAATAAGTTGTTTGTTTTCAGACAAGCCGGTGAATTTCAAGGTAAGAAACATGTGGCGTCGATTTCATAGGAAGAGTTCCACAAAATGAAAATTCGTTGTTCTCAAGAATTGCGATGAAGTGCACCAATATGAGGAGTACGTTTTCTATACTTGCTATTTTTTCTTATGTACAATTATAAAAATGCTAGAATCTGAGAATGTTCTCATGCATATGTGATTTGCATAATTTTCTTACGGCATTATATACAGCGAGCACAAAGCTATGCTTGAAGGAACTAGCCACACACATAAAAAACACACTGAAGAATTTCCTAGATGGTTTGAACGTAAAGTGAGTCTCAATTTAATACTATTAACACGTTTATTTCGCCACACAAACAAATTTCTGACTTTGGTGGGATTTTTTCTGTAACAAACAGATTACCCAACTGCACAAAGAGACCGGTCAGGTGACTGAAGAACTATTATCATTGGCCGGAGGTCCTTGTCGAGAAGCTTTGGCTTTCAACATTTACACGGTCAACGGGTACCGCTTTCATACAAAACGTTGGGAGCAACGAAGAACGACACAAAATGCTGGAGTATGTGTAACCATCGAGAAAGATTATTTTGGAATGCTAACTGATATTGTAGAGCTGAGGTATGTGGGTAGCTTCCGTGTTGTTCTTTTCAAATGTGATTGGCGGGATGTAGATAGTGATAGGGGATGCAGGAAAGATTGGAATGGAGTTGTTACGGCTGTTAATAAAACCATAAGTTGTTGGCAAGATGAACCATATGTGTTACCATCTCAAGTATCACAGGTAATGTGTGTGAATGAAAAACAGGGGTCCCAATGGAAAACGGTGATAAAACTATAACCTCAGAACTATTATGATATGTCGGTGCATGATATTAATACAGATATGAGTCCGAGTGAAGCAGCCCAGGATTTATACTCGACTTATTCAATGGAAGATGTACAACGTGAAGCGCAGCAGGATAATGATGATAATTTTCTTTGGGGTAATGACTGATGTTCCTGATGAAACCATCAATTATGTTGCGCCTTTCGATCAAGATGATGCTGATATTGAAAGTGTCTATACTACTAGTGATGATGATGATTTGCTCGAATTTGAAGAGTCTAACAACGAGATGGACTGTGATTAACCCGTAAGAATGCAACCATCACTAACCCTAAGGTACCAAAATTTCCATTTCCTATCATTTTTCATATATTTCTTATTTTGGGTTCTTTAATAATTTTGATTCTGATTAGCTCAAAATAAAGTTAGTAACCACATTTATGCCTACAAGAAAGGGTCTTAGCATTTTTTCCCTCAGTTCACCTGCGAAATAATAGTTCCAAAAGCATTATATAAGTTGAAATTGGATTCTTATAAGAAAATTGCTAGTTTCATAATCTCTGTGGTGATTCTTGTATTATGACTGGAATAAATTCGATATGTATCTATGTGTGTGGAATTGTGTTTAACCTCCTTTTGTCTCGACTTTTGCATAGAAATAGATATATTTGTGATCTTGTGTATGTTTACATGTCCTTTCCCCTCATCTTTCCGTCTTTGTTTTTCCTGTTCTCCATGCATTTAAGAACCACTGAGGTCTGCGTCGTCTTTGACATTTTATCGTTCCTGCTATATGAAGAAGTAGGTTCAAGAATCCTACATTACAGTTCACGATTCGATATGATTTTTCTTTTATTTTGCAGTTTGTAATATGTTGTATGTTGTTCTGAAGGGTATGACAATCTCAACATGGTTTTGCTGAATGCTTTAACAGTATTCATCAAAACTTGATTTAAGATTTGATTCATTCGAAAACCCTTGTAGAGATTTTCTGTATATATTAAGAATTGACAGAACTGTTGTTAATATCATTTCAAGTTTACATGATGATGAATACGGTTTATAAAGTTTAGTGTGCTACAATGGTGGCTTCAAACAAACAGAAGTATGTACAAGTGCCTATCATCCCTGGAGATTAGTCTATTTTTACTACCACAAACAAAATTTACAAAACTAGGGGATACAAAAGGTGCTTATATATGCAACAAATTCAGGAAAGCTGGACTATCTAAAAAAAGTGAATGTTTAAATATTGAAGCTTAGCTTTCTACTAAATGGCTAAGTAATAAACTGATGCACGTGCATTTCAGGCACTGTAACACAATTCACATTTTTCGTTTCATATTTGTGAAGGACTGTGATTTGTGGAGGTTGTGCTGCTTAGGCCACTCGAGCAGGGTTTACAGGGCAGTAGTAGCAGTAGACGACGCCCACTCTTAGATGTAAACCATGTTTTATCTGAATATCTCCTAGGCTTTTGGAGGACTGATGTCACATGAAGAAGTAGCCACTTAATATGCTTATGGTACTTTGTGTAATAGTTTATTGTTTTGGGACTATGATGGTGTAGAACTTTTTCTAACAAATTGGTTACTGAACTCTATCTTGGTTGAGGAAGAAGCGAATTTATCATTCTCTTGGGATAGGATATAAATATTATGGAAAATGTCTTGCTTTGTTCGTTTGTATCTTTCTGGTGAAACTTAGTTTTCTGGGCAACAGTTCTCTTAAATTTTCTATTTTGTATAAACTAGATAAGTTTTTACTTATACGTCTCAGTGTTTTTACTCCATTTTGTAGAAATTTGTATTTTTTGACAACGGATTTTTACTTGTTAAGGCAAATTTGTTGATAAATTGTTATTAAAAGATAAAATAGAACTGATAAACACACTGAAACAAAAAAAAGTTATAACCAAATTATAGTCAATTTAGTCGACTCATGTTAAAAAAAATTCAATTTGTGCATCCAAACATTTGCTCATAGTGAATCAAAACAATGATTTGAACAAGTTTTCATGTTTCCATTACACAAATCCTAATAAGATTGTTGGATTAATACTAAGTTCTCAAATGTCTACTTCAAAAACTGACTTCTCTTTTGAAATGGTGGTGGCGGATTAAACTTAGTTGCCGGGAGAGGTTTTACCAAGTAATTCATTTTTTGGTTACTACGAGTATGTGACTCAAAGTAAAGAGCTACACGAGCACTTTTCTAAATGCTATAGATTACTTGAAAAAAGGATCCAGCAATCAAACACATCTGGCCATGGATAAAAATTAGTTGACACAACTTTAAAGTAGCCCAACTATTTGGCAGTTGCAAGTTTTGTAGCTTAAACCCTTAAAGCGACTAAAATATTGGGCTCTTGCTAACATTTAAAGCAGCCAATTAATATTTTGTTGCTACGAGTATGTACCTCAAAGTAAAGAGCTATATGAGCATTTTTCTAGATGTTATATAGATTACTTGAAAAAAGGATATAACGATCAAACACATCTGGCCATGGCTAAAAATTAGTTGACACAGATTTAAAGCAGCAAACTAGTTGGCAGTTGCAAGTTTTGTAGCTTAAACTATTAAAGTGACTAAAATATTGGGCTCTTGCTAACATTTAGAGCAACCAATTTATTTTGCTGTTGCTACGAGTCTGTGCCTCAAAGTAAATATCTACATGATCACTTTTTTAGATGCTCTAAATTACTTGAACAAAGGATCTAGCGATTAAAGATATTTTTTCGTGGCTAAATAATGGTGGACACAGGTTTATAGCCGCCAAAATTTCTGGCAGTTGCCATTTTGGATGCTTTAACTATTAAAGCGACTATAATTCCGAGCACTTGCTAAGATTTCGGTCGCTTAAACCTGTTTTTCTTGTAGTGAGCTCACAGTCGGCATTGTCAGAAACAACTATATAATGCTGACTGAGCACGTATAGTTAAAGTATAGAGTAATAGTGTTCAGTCGGCATTCTCGACAGATACAAAGTCAATGCCGACTGAGATTGATGATTCTATGTTGCTGGATTAGTTGAAGTCGGTACTGTTTGTGAATTTAACTACTATGTCGACTGAGTGTTTTGAACATAATACTATGTCCCCAACAACTTTATTTTTTGGAAATTGAGCTAGTACACTAGCCGTTGGGTTCAATGATCTATAAAAGTAACTCACATCTCCACAAAGAACCGTCACACTTCTCTCAACAACTACTCATCACACTCCTCTCAACAATTATCTTCTTATTTTCATATTTCTTCAACATCCAAAAAGCTCACCAATCTCACAAGTTTTCACATTTCTTCAACATCCAAAACCTCATATTAAATGGCTCCCATATTCACCAAACTTGAAGATACTTCCATAGTTCGTGCTTGGTTTACGACTACTGGATATGACCAACACCTAAACATTAACTTGGATCAACCTTCAGAGAATTTGTGGTTCCGTGTATTCATTATGTTTGTGGTGTTACATGGCAATCCAAAGGTGAGAACAAATCAAACCATTAAGGAAATATCTTTGGATCCGGATGGTTATGTCGACTTCACATCACTTTACTCTTCCATGCATTTTCTTTCAAATTAAACACAAGCTTAAAAGGGCATCCATGCTTTCTAGTTATAATCTTGTATACTCTTTTAGTCTTCTTTGGATACACCTACCCTTTTTATCATGGCTAGTATACTTCCCACCTCTCTCACAAGCCATCTCAAACCGAGTTAATCTGCCCTGGTTGTTTCTGACTAGAACACATATAGACCACTTGATTGCATCATCTTTACTTGTGAACTCCTACATTACACATAAACATAACAAGTAATATGTCTCGTAACAAATTCCCATACATACTTTCAAAATCATTTCGTAACTTACTAAATCATTCGCATAGTACTCTGAAGTATCTGGACCCAACTCTCGCAAAGGTTTAGTATCCGCATCGGTCCCAAGTACAATCTAACCACAATAAACAAGAAAGAAATAAGTAGAGATAAAGTAAAGATGATTCAATGTCGGCATGCTCGATAACTTAAATCAATACCGACATAAAACATTTTAAGGTAAAAAATATATCCAAGGACTCAGTCGGTATTGTATAAAGATTTACATTCAATGCCGACTTACAACGAAAGTGACTTCACTATTTTTTCTACTCGGTCGGTATGCTCGATAACTAAACAACAATGCCGACTGATAAATATTCAGATTGCTTGTATTTTTAAAATGTATTAGTCGGCATTGTATACATAGACATCTTCAATACCGACTAAGGTAACAAAAATACTGAAGATTTTTTAAAGCCAGACGACATAAATATTTTTCGATCTTATTATGCCGACTGTGAATAACTCTTTTGGGGTATACTATCGGACTCAGTCGATATAATAAATATCTAGTCGATTGAGCCGACTGGCATACATGTCTTCCCTAAAAACTCTGATATGTTTTTGGGGTCATTCGATATGGTACAAAATATTCATACCATACCGACAGAATATCCAACCACATATTCTTTGGGGGAATTCATGTTGCCGGCATTGTGTAGTGTTTGAATACGATACTGACATCGAGCTTTTACACTGCACATCCAAGGCGATTTGAAGATTAGAATCACTTCTAACTAATTTGGACTTATACCTGAGTGTTTGGAGCATTTGAATATTCACATTCTTCATTTCCGTTGGTTGGCTCTTCACTTGAACCTTCGTGCTCATGATTTTGGGTTTTCTCATAGATAAAATTTTGATTATTTACAAAATCTTGTAATTGAGAATCATTATCAAATACAACGTAAACCCTTTCTCCTTGTTGAGATGAAGGTTCCCCAACCTCAAACTCCTACCTAGATTCACTCATTTCTATAAACTCTTCCCAAATCTCACATTTTAAAAAAGAACTCTTCTTCTCCTCCTCCTCCTCCTCTTCTACCTATTTCTCTATAATAACATAACACACTAACTATAATAATAACCTTAAATTTTAACTAAAATAACTAATTAACTATTAATTAATTAATTAAAGGTAAATTAGGGATTATAAAAATATCATGGATTTGGAATTTTTAAAAATATTTTTAAATGATTCTATTTTATTTTACATAATATCTCTTAATTTATGGGGATATCGCAATTAAAAGTTCGTAATTAAAGGTCAACTTAACTACCTCAATGAAAAATCAGTATCCAACTTGGTCTTTCCTCCATGCATGATCTTGATCCTATTCAAATTACTTGTCATAATAGCCACCCCATGCAATACTAAGACAAGCAACTCATCTTTCTCAGCAAAAACAACTAACAGCACCATCTCAAACCATAGGTCTCCATGGCTTGATAGTTTTCTCCACTAACTTATTCTTACTTTTGATCTCATCTCTCATATAAATTCATTTCCCCCCTTCAAATTACTAACCACTGCCTATTAATATCATGGAAGCTCACTCACCCTACCTGATATTTTTTTCTCCTAAAATGATCCTTCAAACTCTCTTTTCTTTTCTGTTCCATTTCTCACTTTTAAACTTTTTGTAAGATTCTCTCGTGCCTAACCTAAAGCTTCTCCGGTTATTTCTTCTCTCAATATTCTCTTTTATTCTCTCACAAAAGAAAATCTATCTCCTAAATATCCCATGACCACTCTCCCTTGCAAACATGTCCCTAAATAATTCTCACACGGTACTAGTATCAACTAGATAAGTAAGGAAGACAAGATGTAGATACCTTCTGTTATTTGATTAATTAATTTAGGTAACTAATTGTTTGTATAATTAATTTTATTACATTTATATTAAGTTTAGAGATATATTAGTACACTATATACACTGCATAAAAACTTACCATGATCATTTTAATGGCACATGTATATAATCCACCTTAATTACCGTAATTAATTTCTTTGATGTTAATTTAGATAAGTTTGACTTAATGAAGTGTCAATATTTGGTTAGCTGTTACAGGTGGGTATATATATTTATTGAGGGAGATCCGTGCACAATCATATATACATACCGTCTCATAAAATCTGTACCAATTTTTTTATGGAGTTCAAACGACAAAGAATTTAAAGCTAATATTTTGATGATATATTCCTCTTATAAGACTCTGTATATCTACCAAAAATGAGCACATAAAGGACAAGTGTATTCCGACCAAAAAAACTGAGATATTATTGTGTTTATGAGTACTATCCTCATCATAGTTTTCTAGAATTAAATCGTCCTATTACTTGATTTGAATACGTTGACAAACAATATTTACATTAAATGTACACGTTATACTTTTAAGCTGCTTCATTTCAGGATTGGGACACATCTCTTAAATATATAAATGTTAACGAATTACTTTTATATACTAAATGATACTTTTTGAACACATTCATTTTAAAAACAATGAAATATTGGGATAACAGAGAAATTAATGGTCACGTTATTAGAATGTCAGCTATCTATGAATCAAAAAGAAAAGACTCGATGTATAGCATCTAACAATATAACAAATGTGAATGACATTTTTTTTCCTTCAACTGACATCGTAACCGTCTAACGGAAGGTTCCAACATGGACTATTGTGTGAAGCCACATGACATTTAGATTATGTTTTCATTTGAAGCAATATAATCGAGTAACTTAATTATTTGACTTTAGAATCACTTCCTAGAATCCTTTGCTATTAATTTGGGCATTATTTAAGAAATAAATTGTTAAATATTGTTGTTGTCGAAACTACAAAACTGGGGTTCGGATGACATACTACCTTGGGAACAAACATGCCTAAATTTATTCAAATTGGAAGAGATCATACAAATTATTCTTAACTTCACAACAAAAGGGAACTGCTATTTTTCTGTTTTTCTTTTAATATTATGATTGTGATGTTTTCGAGTTAAAAGTTTTGTTTTTATCACTTTTTTTTGGGGTGTTGATTACTTTCAACTTGTATATGGGAACTTTGGAGTGTTATAGGTCTGAACTTTGATTTCTTGGCTCTGTTTGGACTAAACACTCATCATACCTATCTACAATGGCACTCTCTGCTTTAGACCTGTTTTTTAGAGATAACAGCATATGAAGTATGGATTTTTCACTGGATTTTTGTTCATATCTGCTAAACATGAATTGAATCGTTTATTTCTGAAGCTTAAATAATATAGTAATGTATGAACTTTTAGTTGGCTTCCTATAAAAAAAAACGATCTTAATAAGGTATGGTTTCACCAACTTATTATGATATTGTACACCAAGTAAGATGAAATCTTGTAACCCGTTAAGAATCTCATACAATACAATTTGTACCTTTTCAAATAATACAACCATCAAACATCGACCATGGAATAATGAACTAGTAATATTAGTATACCATTTTTCTCTTGTAATTATTCATCTATTGGTGGAAGAGGTTATAATTGATGTTTTGGTGAATGTATAGATGATACGGTAGCTACAAATGACACAGCTTTCTCAACTCACTCTATTTTATTCATAACAATCGGTTTCTACCAAATACTTTTCTGTAAATGACATGGCTTTATTTCTTATTACTATGTGAGAATTTTTTTATTCAAATAAGATTTGGTGCTATTTAAATAAAAAAAAGTCTTTGTGGTGTAATTGCTTATGTCGTGTTTTGTGTACAGCATGGAAGCCAGAAGGTCGCAAAATCTTCTACTGCAATCATTGCAGTCGTGTTTTGGATGTCGTTTGTGGTTTGTGTGTATACAACATGGCTAAAACACTTTTTCTTACGATTTTTCCTCATCTTGCCGAGTCAATTCAGTATGGGGTAAATCATCCTTTTCCCTTTAGAATTAAATCTTTTACAATACTTGCTTGGGAAATATGGTTTTTGCACCTTTGACTTGGGGAATTCAGCGTTGCAGTTCTTGCCGTGGCAATTCAGATTTGGATAACTTGGGCTTTGAAAGATAAGTTTATGTAATTCAGGTTTCACCAAGGTTGGCAATATCAAGCTTTGTCAACTCATCAGGCTCTTCGATAAGACTGCATTTCAATCTTACACAATGATGTCCCTTCGGCCTTTGGCAAACTTGAGATGTGAATCTTAACCATATTAGTGGTAATTCCGACTTTACGAAAGCGGGGATGCTAATCTTTGGTAATGATGATATTTTTTGAATAGAGAGTTACAAGTTGTGAAGGTCAGGATGGCATTGTGGTAGTTAGCAGGAACGAAGACGAAAACCTAATCAATCTATGGAACTCTGACAATCCTATCTAGAACCACATAAGACTGGATTTTTCTTACTGTCATTCTTGAATGTTGTATTAAATCAATCACCATAACTTTCATTTGAGCATCAATTTTCTCTTTAAAAAAATTTACAGATATGTTTGACAGAATTTGTATTTACTATCCATAAATAAAATTTTGAATTCTAAACTTCTAACGTTATGTTAGATAACTAGAAACTATGCACGAAAAGTTAATTTAGGTAAGCAGACAAAGAGATATCATAAAAAAAAATATGGACCGGGGGTGATTCAAGTTGCTGATTAGTTTTTGATGTATTAAAACATTTGAAATTATACATGTAACACTGCAATATTGAGGTACAGAGTTGCAAGTGTGATTGAGGAGTAAATCCAATTTCATACTCTTTAATACTGTGGAATAATTGTTTATCAACGCTGGCCTCAGAGGGATTCAAGTCGTTTTTCGTTTATTTTTTATGTTTGCAATGTTATTCTCTTTTGTTCCATGGCTATTTTTATAATGTTCTATTTGTAATTGTTGTGATTGTTGATCTCTACATTTGAGAACCAGACAATACGAATGGATAAAAAAAAAAACATTGGAGAGCCGAATTATGAGGCATGCTAAGGTTAAGATTTGGTTGGACATCAATTTAACGGTTATAAAAAAAATCCCCGATCAGGCATTTAGCTTGATTTCCTCGCCCTTTTTCTTTTATCACAACTCATTCTTTATCTAACCCCCATCAAATCAAAGTAACTTCATATAGCTTCAAATAGGTCAACAAGAATAAAGTAAGAATCAAAATATATATAAAGCAACCACCTCAAATTCTTAAGTAATATCTGTCGCAGAGTTGCAAGGGCATTACATATGAAACTTCTAATTTTATCAGTTGAAACTTAAAAGGGTGGTCTTAGATAGAGATTAATTATGGTGATATTTATGAGACCTGTTGAGTCTTTTGGGTATGATGCATATGTATGTTGCAGTTATCAATAAGTTTACATAGGATAGTTATGACACTTAAAAATAAAATTTGGAAAACACAATATCGTTCTATATATGTAACAGTTTTACATATTTTAGTTGGAATAAATATACACTACCAAATATTGATTATTCCACTAAATTATATAAACAAGAAGCAACAGGTGAGGGCTACCAACGTGCTAGGAAATATAATAATTTATATTTTCGACGACAAACCAAAACCCGTGCCGTGACGGCATGAGTTATACCCTAGTACATACTTAATTTACAAAAGAAAGCTTGGCTAAGAGCAATTCTAGTGGGTATTCGCATTTTAACCAATATGGATTGGCAAATTCGATTCTCCACAGTGGAAGAATTGAAAAATTTAACTAGTGGACCCAATTTTTATATAAACAAATATTTCTTTTAATTAGTGAGGTCCATTTTATATAAATAAATAATTTTTTAGTTAAATGAGATCGATTTTTATTTTAAATTTTTTGTATATATATAATATATTTAAATAAGGAAATGTTATTGACCTCTTTTTGTTGTGCTCCATTCTATTCTCGATATGATGTGGCGAGCTGAGTTGGTCGAATATCCCTTTGACATGTAACTTTTTTTTAAAATTTTTTTCTCTTTTTATTTCTTCCCTTCTTCTCCTTCTTCCCCCTAATTTCTCTCTCTGTTACTGCCTCCACCAAACACATCCATCACAATATCTTCACAATTCAAACACAAATCACAAAATCCTTAATTAAATCAAACCCTTACTATATAGTTTACGGATTGGTATTACCTATAAGTCTAACAACGGATTAGCAACAATTTAGGTTTTATAAACAAGAACTTCTAAAATCAAACTATTGCCTTTTTCCTATTTGGTTTACAGAAGTACAATGACATTTAATTGAGAAATAAAGCTCAAACATAATCATTAAATCAAAGCAACCATTGATAAGAACACCACACATACAATTTTAATTTATAAATCAATTATTAGATCTAAAATTACTAGTCTCAGGTCTTGAAATCGAAGACGATAGGTTTAATAGAAATATGTTTTGAGTAAAGGTGGTGACCAGTTTTGATTTGATCTTGCTGGTGATGATAATAATGGTGGTGTAAATGGATTGTTAAAAACTAGAATTTTTTTGAAGAAGAATCATAATATGCTTCATCACCACCAGTATATGATGATTGCATACTTCCAAGAATAAAAATTTGATTGAAAATTATTTCTCCCGCTCTCACTTTGTTTAAAAATAAAAGATTTGGTAGGATTCATATGAAGATGAAGAAGGAGAAATAGTTACAAAGGAATTGAGAAGTCTTTTTCACAAAAGAAAAGTTTGAGAGAGAAAACCATCAGAGGAAAAATATGACGTGGTGTACAAATGTTTTGTCTTTTGGTACAACTCAGCTTGCCACATCATGCAGAGTGTAGAATATAGCGAATTGAGGAGAGATCAATAGCATTTCCGATTAAAATAACTAACTTAACTGAAAAATTATTTCACTCGGCCCAACTTGAGACGATCGTCTTAACTTGGGACGATGCTCGGTGCAACCGAACATATCGTCGCAAACTGAGACGATCGATTCAATTTGAACCACGATGGGAAACCCCCTGAATACCATTTTTTCAATCTATTTTTTGAATTTGTCCATCCCACTATAAGGTGGTAATTGAAAAATTAGTCAATATATTCATATCACTTGCTCTGCCCTAACTTAGCCTATGTAAATGGAGGCCTTTTTTCTTAATTAGATAAATCCATGATTGTGGTTTTTTTTTTTTAAACTGAAATAAAATTCATTAAAAACATAAAAAGATACATATATCATGTCCTTCAGTAACTGTGCACTAATGCTACTGGGGATTGAGTGAACCCATTCCGTACTAAGAGATTCAAGTCTTGCTTTCTTAGACAATAAATCTGCTACCTTGTTCATGTTTTTCGGAACATAATAAGAAGACCAAGAAGGAAACTCTCTAAATATTAAGTTTATGTCTTTAACTAAGTTATGTAATCGCCAATCAAGATTGATGTTGTCGCCATTTAATGCATCTATCACCAACTATGAATCCAGCTCAAAGTGTATCTTCCCCAGCCTTAGACTCTTTGGCCAGCATGCTCCTTCCCATAGCCCCATGCATTCCATTTGTTCAGCAGCCCAAGCTTGGCCTAAGTGAATACACTTCGATCCAATATGCGCCCCTACAAAATTTGGAATAATCAGTCCATGCTTCAAATTTTTGTAGTATCATGGTAAGAACCATCACAATTAATAGTGAAAACACCCCTAGATGGAGGATACTAGTGAGATGTATTAGCATGACTTATATGCTTAGTTCTTTGGGTTTGAGAACTAATACAGTTCTGTTATTCTATGAATTTACGAGATCTCGCAATAATTTTATCATCCGTAACATTTGTGTTGTTGAAGACCTTGTCGCATCTCTCAGACCAAATGCACCAGGCTACTATACTTTTCTTATGAAGATCAGATTGATTGAGCAGATTTTGATGAAGCATCACAAACCAAGAACAGATCCATTCAGTTAGAGTAATTGCAGAGTCATTGACAAGCTCATCATTATTTGGCGCCCAAACAGTTCTAGACATAGAGCAGTTTCTAATAATATGGGTTTGTGTTTCAAGAACTTGATTGCAGAAAGGACATATAGCATCCATGCCAGGGATTACCGAAATCAATTTGTCTTTGGTTGGAAGTATGGCAGAGATGCACTTCCATAAGAACTGACAGATTCTTGGTAATAATGGGAGTTTCCATAGGGTTTTAAAGATATACTGCATAGCTTGATCCACAGGTTCAAAATGATATGTTTCTTCCATAATTTTTTTGATAATATGACTTAACTAAGAATCGGCCAGTTTTCTCAAGGGACCAAATCAGTTTGTCTTCACTTCGACCACTAGTTGATATGTTGTTGATGAACTGTATTATATGGGGCTCAAAAAGAGTTAAGGAGACTAAAATTCCAAGAAGTTGAGTTTAGAATAAATAGTTGCCAGACATACGTGAACTGGTGGTGATTCACAGCATCTTTCCTTGGAGTTGGTGGACCGGGAAGTTCAGGTAGCCATATATGTTTCCAAATAAGAATTTTTTTTACCGTCTCTTATACTTCAGCAAGCATATCTCTGTATGAAATTTAGCTCTGAACTAATACTTCACCAAGACCACGTTGAATTATTCCTCTTAGTCAGATCAAAAACTTCTCCAGATGGAAAAAATTTCGCTTTAAGACTCCTATCCATAAGAGATTGAGTATCAGTGCAAAGTCTCCATGCAGATTTGGCCAGTAAAGCTCTATTGAAGACTTGAAGATTTTTTATCCTAAGCCCCCCTCTTCTTTCGGTTTACTGAGTTTATTCCAGGTAATCATATGTTTACCTTTGCTGGTTTTTTTGTTCCTCCAAAACTTTTGTTGAGCTGAGTTCATCTTGTTAATAGTAATTGATGGGATCTTAAAACTCGTCATGTGGTGGATAGAAATAGCATTAGTGACACTTCGAATCATAACTGACCTAGCAGCTTCAGACATATTAGAACTTCTCCACTTTTTAAACTTACAATCCATCTTGTCAATGAGAACTGAGAATGAAACTCTTTTATTCCTGCCAACAAAGAAAGGTAAACCAATATACCTTTTGTAACGCCCGCAATTTTCGCACGATGCTTACTCAGGGATGCATCAGGGTGTGGATGCATCGGCCTTGAAACAATTGGCCTTGATGTTAACCAGATGGCGGATTAGCCTAGCAGTTGGGTAACCAGTTAGCGGATATGCTAACTAGTTGGCGCATTTGCCTATCAGCGCCAACCAAATGGTGGATTAACCTAGCAGCTGGCTAACCAGTTAGCGGATATGCTAACCAGTTGGCGCATTTGCCTAGAGGCGCTAACCAGAAAGCAGATTTGCCTAGAGGCGCCAACCAGAGAGCGGATTTGCCTATAGACGCCAACCAGGAATCGGATTTGGCTAACCAGTTGGCGTTTTTGCCTAAAGTGCAGTCGATGGATGTCTCTTCCCCTTCTTTTATATTTTATAGAAATGCTAGTAAAACATATATAAGGAGGAGGTGTTGATTGGAAATCGATGATGCCTAGCTATGCTAACTAGATGACGGATTTGCCTAACTATGCTAACCATTTGGCGGACTTTCCTAGCTATGCTAACTAGACGGCAGATTTGCTTGTAGCTTAACCGATGGAGCATGAATTATATATAAACCGCAGATTAACTAGACGGCAGATTTGCTTGAAACCATCTGATAGGATTCTGAGAAACCTATATATAAACCGCAATCGCACAACGTCTACAATGTAGAAGCGGCAAATACGGGTCGAATCCACAGGGAGAGGGACAATACTGTAATTATTATCTCTAGTGAACTAATAAAGAAATGGTGATTTTGGATTTTTATGAGAATACTAATGAAATAACTAAATTAACTAAACTAAAATTATACAGTGACGGAATCAGTAACTATGGAATTTGGTTTCCACCAATTTAATCATGCTAAATCCATACAATCTCCAAATGTATTTTCTATAATACTCGAGACAAATATTGGAATCAACCTCATATCTCGGAAAATATTTCAGTAAAATCCTAAATGTTTTAGTTTCACTGATGTAGTCTCCTTCGCTTCTAATGTAGAAATTCTAAAGCGTTATTTATCAATCCTAAAGCGTACACCGTCAAAGAATTTAATCCAAGCACGACATATCAATTGAAAAGCACAAACAATCAAGATAATCACATAAACAATTAGACACCAAGCTATATGAAGTGAAATTACTAATCATTGAATCATACAAAAACGTTATTATGGAGTTCACATGCACAATTAAAATTGGTTTCTACCTAAAACCCTAGTCACAAAATCTAGCAAAACATGGAGATGGATTTCTTAAAATCCATAAAAAGAATTAAGAGAGAAAGAAAATGAAAACGATGATCAATACACATCACCGTAGTCGAATATGTCGTCCTCTTCTTCTCCTCTATCCTGGTACGCAGCCATCTGCCTCCAAAAAACCCCGTCAGAAAACTAAAAAGAACAACTTCCCAATTACCAAAAATTCCCTTCTCTGATTTTTCTCTCTTTCTTTTTATACTTCTCTAAAGATATCTCGCCACGCCATTTACCTCAAAGACCGAAAAAGGCTACTCCACATTTACTTCTTCAGGGTAGCCAACAACTGAATCAAATTCATCTTTCATCCTCTTCTGACCTCCACCTAACCTTGTCCCCCACTAGCCAACATCCATTTTTCCCTTTTACACCCCCGATCAGCCTACTTCTTCTTTACATCCAAACATCAACTGCCACCTCCATAATGTATCCCCACTTTCACCTGACGTCCACCTACCACTTCCAATTCACTTTCTCTAATTCTCTTCAGACTCAGACTTAGAAAAGTATGCCACCTACAAAGTTTAGATACCTGTGAACGATTGAGGATATTCACTAAACAAGTTATTTAGTTGGCGTACTAAAATTCATATATAAAAAAACAAAGCACTACTCAGAAAGTCGTACAATGGACCACGATACTCGGAATCTAACAAACCACAATCACATGAATATATTAAGAAAATGAATTTGGAGATAGAAGTGTGCACATGTTGACTAAGGTGAATGGTCTTTCCAGAATATCTGTATGAACATCATGCCAAGATGAACCTTAATGGATTGATATAGGCACCCACTGGTCTGAATCCTAATTCTAGTGTCAACTCAGCTGGTATATACAAGGACCCCAGTGGTCGATTTATTGAATATATACAATTATTATTTTTTATTTTATTTTATTTTTGTCGACAACATGATTAGATATTTTGAATCTAAGTGCATGTTCCTTGTCAACAGATTACATGATAGTTCCCATGGATCCTGCGTTCCACGCTTGCTTAGGCGATGGAGACAGGGAGAACACGTACATATTGATATCCAGGTATCTTTATTTTTCATTGGTCAAGTTCAATTAAATAATGGGGCTTGATCTCAATCATTCTGCTTCATCCTGACGAAAACAAGACGATACTAGTGCCCCACCAAATCACTTAGAGAAACACAAAAAGTTGCAAAAATAAAAACAGAACGTGATATGGTGACAACTCCGAGATATGGTGACGACTATCATGTTATTTCTAACACATGAACTTTGTCCTTTTATGAATAGACCATTTAGATGGGCACACCAACTCCTATAGACAAGAATTTTATTTACATCTACCTAAAATGTTTAGTGTCATCCTGAATAGTTCATAGGTTTCTAAATTTTGGAGTTTCTTATTGGCATCAATTTTTGAAAATTCTACCCCCAAACATAAATCTAACATTGTCCTTAATGTTCCAAACTGTGCAACCTAGAACGGCATTCAATAAATATAAATACGAGATGACGAATATAAATCAAAGAGAAGGGATTGGAAGATTTCACCTGATTGACGCAAGAAAAGTAGTATTCTTTGTAACACACATCAAACGATAGTAATAACAAAGAATACTGAAAATAAAAATAAACAAAAATCCTAAAAGAAAAATAAGATTCATTCAAGACTTGTCAAGATTTTGATTTTAGACTTGAGAATTAAAACTAAACTAGAAATAGCAAAACTTAAATGAAAAATTGATTTCAAGATTTTAAAACTAACCAAGACACTGGATTCCACTACCACACATGATTGAATGATGTTATAAATATTCCAAAACCCTAGTCACCTTTTAAGTCTTTTTATTTCTGAATTCACTAACAATCAGGCATATCCAAAAATATTATTTGTACCCATTAAGCATATATTATCAACTGATTTAACAAAGTATAACCTATCAAATTGAATCACATATAATTAAAAAAATTATGCAAACAATTTAAAACTCTGCAGAAGCAGTAATTAAGTGAATTATATAATTAAACTATAGAAAATAAAATAATTACCCATCAATCATGCGTAAATAGCTTCCTCCATTGTCTTGGTTATGTGAGAATTAGCTTATCATGGTAAACAACATCTCAGAATATTTATTCATGGCTCAAAAATTGCTTACAAAGATGAAGTGGAGAGAAAATTATAAAACAACGAGTGTGCAATGTTTATAGGCGTTACAGACTTACTATTACAAAGCAAGTGTTTCAGAGCTGAAGATAAATATTGCAAAGATGACAATAACCGTTGCAAAGTTGAAGATAAATATTGCAGTTGGGATGAAGAAACCGTGACAAAGTGGTTGAAGAAACCGTCGCCTATTCTCTGTTCTTCATGTTCTTCAGCAGTAGAAAAATATTCTCTGCAACTTTTGATTTCTCGCTCTGCTTCTCTCCCCAACTCTCTCCATTCATTCTATTAATCTCCAACACCCTTTATATACACCACATGATCTCCAAATCTCGCCAAATCTTTTCACAGAGAAAGCTTTAACTCGGAATATTTTTCTTTCCATTTTTTATGATTCTATGTTTATAGCGGGAATAATTTCTATTTTTTTTATCTCTTTCACGCTTTAATGGTAGCTCGAGTTCTCCAAACACGAGCCATACACGTCCAGAATGAGTCAAACACACGCCACTCTTCTCAAAATATCTCGAGAGTATCTTCGGTGCTCTGTTTTCTCCTAGTCCACATAAAGCTTCATTTTTTTCGAATCTGAAGAACTTACCAGTCCTGTTTTGGTGTAACAGGCTGGTATATGTCCAAATCCAAAAAAAAAAAACGAGAGAAAATCTTCCAAATTTGATCCAGCAAAAATCAGTTTTCAAACTTGATTTTTCCCGTCCAAATTTCCTTAACTCATGAAGAAGAAGGGGTGCCCCCTATCCACTACGCTGGTGCCTTTAGCCACTGGGTGCCCTTATCTAATCTGGGGGTTCCTTTAGTAATCTTATGGGTGCCTTTAACACTTTTTCGAGCCAATTTTTTCCGAAAATATTCAAAAACACCTACACACATAAAACACCATAATAAGTACAAAATGAGTCCTAACAATAAAGAGAATTGAGACCAAATCGGACACAAAAATGTTTCTATCAATGCCCTCAAACTTATAATTTGTTAGTCTTCGAGCAAATCTAATCTAGAAAATAAAAATCCTAACTCATTGTCGTAGGCATCGCAATTGCACTTAGTGTGTGCAATAAACCTTTAAACCCCTAGGTGTCCCTAGTGGACGAGTTTTGTCTCATGAGGGTTTACAAGAGATATACCCATAAAACCTTTACTCAAAACTCTAGTTACTTGTGAACGAATGATGGTAGACTCTAAACATGCTATTTAGTTGGCTACAAAATACTTTGGTTATGGAAGGAATTACCTAGTTTTGAATCCAATTGTTGTACACGAGTTTTTACTCAAGCGTACTGAAATTCATATATAAGAAAACAGAGCACTACTCAGAAAGTCGTACAATGGACCACAATACTCGGAAACTATCAAAGTTCAGTCATATGAATAGATTTAGAAGATGGATGTGGAGATGATGAAGTTTGCACATGTTGACTAAGGTGAGCGGTGTTTCCCATATTTGTCTGAAGGTCAGTGCCAGGATGAATTCTAATGGATTGAGATGCACTCCCACTAGTCTTAATCCTGATACTAATATTGAATCAGCTGGTATATACAAAGGCCCCAGCGGTCGATTTGTTGAATACATACAATTATTATTTTTTATTTTTTTTTCTTGACAACATGATTATACCTTTTGAATATAAGTACATGTTCATGTCAACATATTGTATGATAGTTCCCATGGATCCTGCGTTCCACGCTTGTTTAGGCGACTAAGACAATAAGAAGACACACATATTGCTATCCAAGTGTCTTTTTTCTTTGGTCAAGTTCAATTAAAATAATAGGGTTTGATATCAATCACTCTACTTCATCCCAACGCTGATAACAATTCGATGCTAGTGCCCCACCAAATCACTTAGAGAAACACATAAAATTGTAACAATAAAAACAGAAAGTGATATGGTGGAGGTAGACTCCGAGATATGGTGACGACTATCATGTTATTCCTAAACCTGAGCTTTGTCCTTTTATGAATAGACCCTCTAGTTGGGTACCTCAACTCCTATAGCCAAGAGGTTTGTTTCGATCTATTTAGAATGGTCAGTGTCATCCTGAATTGTTCACAAGTTTCTAAACTTTTTATTTTTTATTATTAAACTAAAAGTTTCTCCCTTACCCCCAAACTTAAATCTAACATTGTCCTCAATGTTTCAAATTAAAGAGCAGTACCAAAAATATAGGTAACAAGAGGAATAAAGAGATAAGTCAGAAAGATAGTACCTGAATGAAGCGTAACAATCCTTCTCTGGAGAATAAGACAGAAAATAAAAACAAAAACCTACGAAACTTACTAATTTACAACAACAACCTTGATGGTAAATCAAGGTAAGCAGGGTCCTCCAAAGGGACCTCCTCAACATCACCTGCAGAAAAAGGCTCTAAAAATGGTTTCAATCTCTGACCGTTAACTTTGAAATTACTTTTACCATCTTGAGTTTCAATTTCAATAGCATCATGAGGAAAAACAGTGCAGACCACAAAAGGCCGGTCCACCAAGAACGTAACTTCCCGGGAAATAGATGCAAACAAGTAACATACAAAAGAACTTTTTAACCTGGAGAAAATAACTTTCTTAAAATATTTCTATCATGCACAAGTTTCATTTTGTTCTTATACTCCTTAGCACTATCGTATCCATCTCTACGGATCTCTTCCAACTCATTGAGATGGAGTTTTTTATCAGCTCCTGCCCTATTAAGTGAAAAAATTAACTGCTTTACATCCCAATATGCTCTATGTTCTAACTCAACAAGAAGGTGGCAAGTCTTGCCAGATACAAGCCGATAAGGTGACATTCTGATGGGGGTCTTAAACACAGTACGATAAGCCCATAAGGCATCAGTAATCCTCAATGACCAGTCTTTCCAATTAGGATTAACTGTTTTCTCTAAAAATACGTTTTATTTCCCTGTTGGAAACCTTTACTTGAACACTAGTTTATGGGTGATATGGGGTAGCTAATTTATGGTTAATACCATATTTCTTCATCAAAAGTTTAAACGGTCGATTACAAAAGTGTGGTCCTCCATCACTAATTATAGATTGCGGTGTACCAAACGTGCAAATATGTTATCATTCAAAAACTGGACCACAACCTTGTGGTCGTTCGTTTTACACGAAACTGCCTCAACCCATTTAGAGACATAGTCTACAGCGACAAGTATGTAAAGATTACCAAAAGAATTAGGAAATTGACCCATAAAATCAATGCCCCACACGTCAAAGACTTCAATAAATAAAATAGGGTTCAAAGGCACCATATTTCTACGGGAAATGGTTCCTAACTTCTGGAAATGCTCACAGGCAATACAATAACTGTGGGTGTCTTTAAATAATTAAGGCCGGTGAAATCCACACTGCAATATCTTAACAGCAGTCTTTTTAGCACTAAAGTGACCTCCACAAGCATGAACATGACAAAAGGAAATAATACTGGACTGGTTACTCTCAGGTATACATCTCCTAATAATATGGTCTGGACAATACTTAAACAAATAAGGATCGTCCCAAAAGAAATGCTTTACCTCGGCTAAAAACCTAGAACGATCTTGTTTACCCCAATGTTGAGGAATTCGAACAGTAACAAGATAATTCACTACATTTGCAAACCAAGGTAATTGGGAAGCAAAGAAAAGTTGTTCATCAGGAAAACTATCTCTCACGAGAGGAGAATCATCTGGGAATTAACAACAAGCCTAGACAAGTAGTTTGTTACTACACTTTCTGCACCCTTTTTATCTCTAATTTCTAGAGAGAATTCTTGTAACAAAAGGATCCATCTAATCAATCTAGGTTTAGTATCCTTCTTGGAAAAAAGATACTTCAAAGCAGCATGATCAATAAAGACTATGACCTTAGAACCTAAAAGATAGGATCTAAACTTGTCCCAGGCAAAAACAATGGCTAATAATTCCTTCTCAGTGGTGGTGTAGTTCAATTGGCATCATTTTGAGTTTTTCTCTCATAGTAAATCACATGAAGTAATTTATTTTCTCGCTGACCTAACACGACACCAATAGCATAATCTGTGGCATCACACATGATCTCAAAGGGTAGGTTCAGTTAGGTGTCTGGACTATGGGGGAGGTAGTGAGCAAAGTCTTAAGATTCTCAAAACGCTTTAAACAAGCATTATCAAAGACAAACCTAACATCTTTTGCAAGCAAATTGCAAAGAGGTCTAGTAATCAAGCTAAAGTCCTTAATGAGTCGACGATAAAAAACTGCATGCCTGACCTAATATCTCTTACGGTTTTGGGAACCTGTAAATTCTTAATAAGGTCAACTTTGGCTTTGTTTACCTCTATACCCTTAGAAGACATGATATGCCCTGGAACAATTCCTGATTGAACCATAAAATGACATTTCTCCTAATTAAGTACTAAGTTCTTTTCATTACACCTATTCAACACTAATGTCAAATGATGCAAGCACTTATTAAAAGATGAACCAAAGACTGAAAAATCATCCATAAAGACCTCTAAAAACCGTTCTACCATGTCAGAAAATATGTTCATCATGCAACGCTCAAAAGTAGCGGGTGCATTTCACAACCCGAAAGGCATGTGTCTATACGCAAAGGTACCTAATGGGATAAGTAAAAGTGGTTTTCTCTTGGTCTTCTGGGAAATAACAAGTTGATTATAACCAGAATAGCCATCTAACAAGCAATAATGATTATGTCCTGATAATCGCTCTAGCATTTGGTCGATAAAAGAAAGAGGAAAGTGGTCCTTCCTTATGACCTTGTTCAATTTCCTGTACTCAATACAAACGCGTCAACCCGTGGACACTCGGGTTAGGATTAACTCATTATTATTATTTTGGACTACAGTGATACCTGATTTCTTGGGAACAACCTAAACGGGGTTGACCCACTTACTGTATGAAATTGGGTAGATAATGCCCGCATTTAACAACTTAAGCACTTCGGTTCAAACTACTTCTTTCATATTGGGGTTAAGTCGACGTTTCATCTCCCTAGATGGTATGGTGTCATCCTCTAAATGAATATGATGCATATAAACAGTAGGACTTATACCCTTAATGTCTACTATGGGCCTAAAAACACATACTTCAGGGTATCTGGTAATTGTTTAAGGTCCAACTTAGAAGTCTTTTCTAAATACGGAATTGGGGTAGACTTAGTAACTGGAGTGTTATCTAGATAGGTTTTAACTCACCAAGTCCTTGATGGAGGTACACATGGTACGGAAGTAAGTTCACACTGGCTCCTAAGTCAAGCAACGCTTTCTCAACACGGTAGTTACCTATTGTGCAAGAAATGGTAGGGGAACCTGGGTCTTTGTACTTAACGTTGTGTTGTTCTGGATAATTGAACTTACATGACTAGCTAAAAAGGCTTTCTTTTGTACACTAAACTTTCATTTTCGCGTACAAAGATCCTTAAGGAACTTGGCATAAGTAGAAATTTGTTGATCGTTTCAGAAAAGTGGTAAAAATGTGTTCGTTCGTTGAGACCATTGAAGATTCGTTTTAGACTTAATTCTGAATTAAACTAGAAAATAAGTAAAAGATTTTACCAATATTGGGAAGAACTAGAACTCAGGATTCCACCAAAATCACTTATGAATGATTTCTATAATGATTCTTTAATAATTATAGCTCTTTTATTGACTTTGTTTCTTTGCCAAAAGTAGATTTCTAAAAAATTAACTGTAAATCACAAGCATGGTGCATCAAAATCTCTTAAGTCCCAGCATACACCATCAAACAAAATCACAACTAATCAAGAAAAATCACAAATCACTGCAAAAGTTATTAAGAATAAAAAAAAGTTACCATTCATTCATGAAATATGGCTTCCTCCATTGTCCCAGGGGTTGGGTTTAGCTCCTCATGATGTACACACTCTCATAACAATTATTCATGGCTCAAACGTGTGTAAAAATAAGAAAAAATAATAACACTTCGCAATGGTGTAACGGTGTTGCAAACCACTGTTCTCACTATTACAAAAGAAAAGTGTTTTCAACTGAAGATAAACGTTGCAGATGCTAGGATATTTGTTGCAGATGGGTTAAAGAAACCGTTACAACTGAAGATAAACGTTGCAAATCTCAAGATAAACGTTGCAAAACGTTTGAAAAAACCGTTGCCTTTTCTCTGTTTTTTGTGTTCTTCAGCAGCAACAAAACACTTTTTCCTGTGATGATTTTTTCTCCTTCTGTTTAGCTTCCTGAGCTCGACCCAACCTCTCTCAATCTTTTATGGACTTGATACAGCCTTTTTGTATACAATAGAGCCCTCAAATCTCGAGGGAATATCTGGTTTTTTTTTCGATTGAAGCTTCGGGGGTTTTCTCTCTGAATTTTTCTCGAATCCCCCTTCCTCTTGTTTATCGATCTCTCTAGCTTATATAGGTAATACACTATCTTTAATCTCCCGCTTTTTTCATATTTTGAACAAAGTAGAGGGGAGGTGCCCTTATCCAGAAGTGGGGTGCCTTTAGTAATTTCTGGGTACCTTTATCACTTTTTGCTCCAATTTTTTCACAAATTTTTATTTCTTAAAAATACCTAAAAACACATAAAATCACACAATAAGTATAAGATTGAGCACTAATAATACAGAAAATTAGGAATAAATTAGACAAAAAAATGTGTCTATCATCTGCCTGATTGCATCTTATAAAGGTCAGAATCAAGGACAGACTAGCAATCCTCAATATATTCAGAAACCTTCTTAGTTGGTACTAGCTCTAAACCCTGGTGGAACTTGAGGATTGCTAGCTGTCCTTGATTCTGACCTTTAAACCACGAAAAATTAGGATGTCTTCTCCAACCGGGATTGTAGGTTTCTGAATATGGGTCAAACTTCTGACGGTTTTCAAACCTAGAGTTGTTATAAAGAGCATAGGCTTGCTCTTCCCAAAACGAGTTATTGGGCTCTATTCCACAACTAGAGATTTGAGAAGATTTATTCCTATCATTGGGTTCAATAAAAGACTTATGTTTACACTGACTCAATTCTACAGCTTTTAACCGTCTAGATAGAGCAGCAAACTTAGCATCTGACTCAAAACTTGTACCTACCATGTTGTTGCTGCTTTTATTGACAAGAGTCTTTTACGGGGTTCAACACAAGACTCCCATTGTTGGGATTTTTCATCCACTTCTTCTAAAAAGGTGTAAGCTTGATCAGCAGTTTTATTCTGGAACCCGCAACACATAAAGACTCGACCATGGATTTGGTCGAATAATTTAAACCCTCATAAAGAATCTGGACTAGTTTCGTTTTCTCGAACCCGTGGTGGGGACATTGAGATATCATTGAATCTCTCTAAAAATCTATAAAGAGATTTTTCTTCTTGTTGCATACTGGCACTAATTTTCTGCCTAATTGATGCGGTTTTATGCTTAGGGTAAAACTTCTGAAAGAAGGCAGTAGTAAGTTCATCCTACGTTTTTATTGACTCAGATGGTAAGTTATGCAACCATGACTTGGCTTTATCTCTTAAGGAAAAAGGAAACATCCTAAGTTTTTAATCCTAATTGTTCCACAAATTTCCTCAAAATCCCTAACATGAAAGTAACGGTTTTCATCATCTTTCCCTAACAATACAGGGACCATCTGAAATAATACTAGGTTTCAACCCATAATTAACTGTAATGGCAGGCAATTAAATACACGATGGTTGGTTGGACCTAGTTGGGTACATATAGTCTTTCAAAGTTGTCATTGCTGGCACAATCGAAGTACTTGTGGTATTTTCCTCACTCAAAGATAAGTTCTTAAAACTGAAGTTTCCAAAGATAGGGCTCTCAAAATAAGAACCTTCAAGCTCCCCGCTTTCACAATAAGAACTACTAGGTTTTTCACTGATTAGACGACCTAGATTATCTCTTTTCCAAGCCCGCTCAGTGATGATGTTGAGCGATCTTAACATACACTAACGGAATTTGTGCATATGCAAATGCTGGGTTCACTAATTTGGGTAAGCTTGGGTTACCACAACAAAATATACATACAGTCAAAGACTGGTCAAAGGTACAAGGCTGGGGTTTGTGGTGTTACAGACTCACTGTTACAAAGAAAGTGTTTCAGAGCTGAAGATAAATATTGCAAAGATGACAATAAAACGTTGCAAAGCTGAAGATAAATATTGCAGTTGGGATGAAGAAACCATGGCAGAGTGGTTGAAGAAACCGTCGCCTATTCTATGTTATTCGTGTTCTTCAGCAGCATAAAAATATTCTCTGCTTCTCTCCCCAACTCTCTTCATTCATTCTATTAACCTACAACACCCTTTATATACACCACATGATCTCCAAATCTCGCCAAATCTTTTCACAGGGAAAGCTTTAACTCAAAATATTTTTCTTTCCATTTTTTTTTTATGATTTTGTGTTTGCATCGGGAATAATCTCCCTTTTTATCTCTTTCACGCTTCAAATGGTAGCTCGAGTTCTCCAAACACGAGCCATACACGTCCAGAGTGAGTCAAACACACGCCATCCTTCTCAAAATATCTCGAGAGTATCTTCGTGTTCTGTTTTCTCCTAGTCCACATAAAGCTTCTTTTTTTTCGAATCTGAAGGACTTACCAGTCCTGTTTTGGTGTAACAGGCTGGTATATGTCCAAATCCAACAAAAAACTCGAGAAAAAATCTTCCAAATTTGATCCAGCAAAAATCAATTTTCAAACTTGTTTTTTCCCGCCCAAATTTTCTTAACTCGTGAAGAAGAAGGTGTGCCCCCTATCCTCTGTGCTGGTGCCTTTAGCCACCGGGGTGCCCTTATCCAATATGAGGGTTCCTTTAATAAATTTCTTGGGTGCCTTTAACACTTTTCTGAGCAAATTTTTTCCAAAAATATTTATATCCCAAAAATACCTGCACGCACATAAAACACCATAATAATTACAAAATGAGTACTAATAATAAAGAGAACTGAGACCAAATCAGACACAAAAAATATGCTTATCATGTGTGTCGTAGTACGTCAAAATTATATTCACTTTCTCATTTTAACAAAATATGGATTAAGTACAATTGTAAGAAGGATTGTTTCCATGTGAGGCTATTGTTGTTATTCGATTTCAATTTCTTAAGTAACAAGGGGGGATTTTTCAGAATTTATGAAAGTAATAAAAATTAAAACGAAATTAAAGTAAATAGTTGAAAGTAATCAAGATGATGAAGATATTGGTTAAGGGATTGTATCATTCACAAACATGTATTTTTCTCAATTATTAGAATTGGTATTTAATCTCCCTTGTCAAAAACCCTAAAATACCTTGATCGCAAGAGTATCCCGTTTATTTCCGAAAATCATCACAAACACATTTAAAAAATGTGAATATGAATTCTACCTAGAGAACAACTCAACGTGTAAAAAACACTAATCAAGTTTAATTCCCTATGAGCATTATGTTTTGTGAAATAAGGATAATTAATGCAATTGAACGTAGAAAACGAATTAATTCAATTTAACAAAGGTTATGATTCATATGTGTTTGCTAGGATGTATCATGTATCACTACAAGCAACAACCACACATATACTACTTGAAATCAGAAATCATCAACTTTTTCGTATTGAAAACCCTAATTTAGCTATGAAAACAAGTCAAATTGATTCCGGACTCAACCAACGAAGTGTTCAAATCACATAAAAGTTATAAACAATGAATCATAAACGACAAATATTAAGACAAAACTAATGTTTTAATCAAATACCATGTTTGAGAAATCAACTTTAATCCTTAACCAATAATATGAATTTAGCTACCCATAGCTATGGAGTTCACAAAATTTAATTGAGTTAAAGAAGATGAGAAACAAAGCAGATCCTAGATGTGTAGAAGCGAATAATATCCTTTGCTCCTTGCTCCTAAAAATTAGTTGCAAAAAGTGTCTAGAAGTTGTAGGAGAACTCTTCCTTTTATAACTCTTCTAGTTTCCAAAATTAGATCAAACTTTTCCTCTCCAAGTCATAATCCAAGTCCAATAAGTCCATATACTATCCCATTAAGCCCATGAATAAGAATAAAACTACTAAAAAATTCTATCCAAAATTGGTCACCGGAAAGTTATCATCGACGCCGGAATCCGGTTACTTGGATAGTGTCGTCGGCCAGTCACCGACCACCTGAGTTAACTAACGGCCATCGTTAACTTTGACGGTCACATTAACGGTAAGGGTTCAAGGTCAAATTGTTTTAGTCGAGTCAGCTGGTCTGACTCGGTATGATAGGTCTAATTGGCTGAGTTGGATCAGCTCATTCGGATCGCTCAGTCGACTCGGCTGGATAGAAAATCTGGCAGAGTCTCCCATGTTCTTGGCTGAATTCCGGCCAATTTCAGGCCATTTTATTAGCTGCTTCCTTGCAAAGTTTAATACATTTAAACCACAAACCATTTACAACACAATCTATTGTTCTTCTTCCCAGTTTAATTTCCTAGCATTCATCTACACAGAATGAACCATTCAAGCCACAAACCCATTTCATCACCAACTGCAATGCACCATCCATTCATAGTCACTACCAATTCTTCCCTGTAAGATTCTTTGAAGCAGCATCATTCTAACCTTTTTCAGCTGTAACCACCAGCACTAGTTCACTTGCAAACCATGCTTCCTAAAATTCATCTACCAAACCATTCGATTCCAACTGTGACATGTTCTTCCAACCAAATCCTAACTTCAATCTCTGTCTCATCCATTTCCCAGTAACTCATTCCAGAATTTATAACAATAATCAAAACCCCGTCTCAGATTTCCTTCCTCTTCTAACCCATTCAACATGAAGCCTCACAGAATCTCCATTTCTTCTTTTCCGGCCACAGAAAACTCCTAAATCAGAAACTATTTTTTTCTTTGTTAAACCTTGTAGATCGATGGCATCATCTTCTCTCACTGCTAACATCTCAATTATTTTCAAATCGAACCAAAACCTTAACTCTATTTCAGATCAACACCACCATATCTTATTTGATTCACAATATCTCATTATTCTCTGTTAACCACTAATCGGATTCAACCCTAACCCTAACAACAACAACCTCCTTCCTTGTAAATATCGCTCAGTAAACATCTCTTCTACTAGAAGGTACAAACCCATTCATTGATTTCTTCACGGTGGCAAGAACAACCAACAACACCACATCTACAGTTCTCGTCCATACTCTGTCAATATCAAACCCTTCTTCCTCATGAATTCAATTACCACAATCTTCTCTCATCGGCAGCACAATCAAGCCCTAGCTTCACCCACTCATTTTCTCTGCATCAACAACTACACAACCATCTTCTCTGCAATCTATGAATTTTGGATATAATAGAAATGGGAAGAGAAAAACAACTATCTGTTATAAAATAATTATATGGAGATGAACCACCGCTCCACTAATTCATAGTAATTAGGCACTTAATATCCATTTTATGGGTGTTAATTTTGTAACTCTTATAACCCCCTGATTCTAGGTGTAATTGGTGATTTAATGGTATAGTTATTTCCCTAATGGAAGAAAGCCTATATAAGAGGTCTCTTGCTCCTTTGTAAAAATGAAGAAAAATCAACAAAGTTTCTCTTCTTCTACTACTATATTGCTCTCTTATTTGGTCTTTTGTTTTAGTTTATTTTACGTTATCAGCGATAGCTCTCCTTAGCGGTAAGAAATTAAGATATAATTTTTATCTTGCAAAAATAATTTTTTATTATTCTAAGCAAATAATCTGATTTATCTGTTTAACTGTTCTAAGCATATTCATGAACATGTTGGTACATTTTTTTTTATTATTATTATTATTTTATTTCACATGTTAAAGACAATTGCACTATTGTTAGCAGTGATTATTGTTAGTTAGTATTTGTTTTTCTGCAATGGTGTGTTTAATTATTCTGTTTAGGTGAACTTTGCTTTCATGTAGTTTTGTTTCTTAATGAATTTAAGTTTAATTTTAAGGTATACTTAAATTTCTCTTATTTTTACATTAATTTTTGAACTATATTTTTATTTTTGAAGATGTGGATATTTCTAAAGGCTTGAGCATTTTTAATGCAAGTGATAAGGTTATGTGCATCGTAGATAGTGCAACAACACATACAATTCTCCGAGATAAGAGATTTTTCTCACGTCTAAAACTAGCCGATGCTAATGTTAGTACCATTTCGGGAATATCAAAAATAATTAACGGTTCCGGAAGAGCTGTTATATTATTGCCTAATAGTACAAAATTAATTATCCAAGATGCCTTATATTCTAGCAAATCTACAAGAAATTTGCTTAGTTTTAAAGATATTCGTCAAAATGGATATCATATTGAGACTATTAGCGAAAATAATATTGAATATCTTTGTATAACTTCTATTATCTCAGGCAAGAAATGGGTGTTAGAAAGGCTTCCGGCTTTTGCATCTGGATTATACCACACTAGTATAATAGAAACACATCTTGCAATATCTGATCCATAGCTTTTTAAACTTTGGCATGACCGTATTGGTCATCCAGGATCTACGATGATGCGTCGGGTTATAGAAAACTCACATGGTTATTCTTTAAGGAATCACAAGATTCTTACGCCTCATGATTTTCCTTGCGATGCATGCTCTCAAGGAAAATTAATAATTAGAGCATCTCCAACAAAGGTTGGTATTGAGGCACCTAACTTTTTACAAAGAATCCAAGGAGACATATGTGGACCTATCCATCCTCCTTGTGGACCATTTAGATATTTTATGGTTTTAATCGATGCATCAACCCGATGGTCTCATGTCTGCCTACTTTCAAGTCGTACAGTAGCTTTTGCAAGGATACTTGCTCAAATCATACGACTAAGGGCACAATTTCCGGATCAACCCATTAAGACTATTCGTCTTGATAATGCTGGTGAATTTACATCTAAAGCATTTGATGATTATTGCATGTCAATTGGAATTAACGTTGAGCATCCTGTTGCTCACACGCATACCCAAAATGGCTTAGCAGAATCTTTAATTAAACGATTACAATTAATCGCTCAACCATTAATTTTTCGGTCTAAATTACCAATTTCTGCTTGGGGTCATGCAATTTTACATGCGGCTGAGCTGGTGCGTATCCGACCTACCAGTTATCATAGCTACTCACCTATACATCTTGTATTTGGACAACAACCAAATATTTCACATTTAAGAATTTTTGGTTGTGCTGTATATGTCCCAATAGCCCCTCCGCAACGGACCAAGATGGGCCCACAACGCCGACTTGGAGTTTACGTTGGTTTTGACTCTCCATCAATAATCAGGTTCCTGGAACCATTAACAGGAGATGTTTTTAAGGCACATTTTGCAGACTGCCATTTTGATGAGTCAAATTTCCCGTCGTTAGGGGGAGAAAATCTAAAGCTTGAGGAACGTCGTGAAATTTCATGGAATACTTCCTCTTTAGCCACCTTGATCCTCACACTAGTCAATGTGAACTTGAGGTCCAAAGGATCATACATTTGCAAACTATTGCGAATAGAATGCCTGATGCATTCACGGACACGGGTAGAGTAACAAAATCATATATACCTGCTGCAAATAGTCCAACGAGAGTAATAGTCTCTGAAGGACAATATGATGTGTCTAAACCACGCTTGAAGCGTGGAAGACCTCTTGGTGCAAAAGATTCAGTTCCGCAGAAGAAAAGAAAGGATGTGGGGATTCCGAAAAATACCACATCCACAAAATCAATGATTGATGAATCCGAAAGTATTGCACATCAAGAGGAAGAAGTACCTGAAAATAAAGAGATCTCTATAAATCATGTAGGTACAGATGGACTATTGGATAGGAACAACATCATTCCTAATCATAAATTTGCTTATGCAATTGCCTTGGATGTATTTGAAAATACTGATGATCCTGAACCACTAACCGTCAAAAAATGCCGACGTAGAAGTGATTGGCCAAAGTGGAAGGATGCAAAACGTGAAGTTTTCGGTCCCGTTGTTCAGACACCAAACAATGTAAAACCTGTTGGATACAAATGCGTATTTGTACGAAAACGCAACGAAAAGAATGAGATTGTAAGATACAAAGCTCGACTTGTTGCACAAGGTTTCTCACAAAGACCTGGTATTGATTACCAAGAAACGTATTCCCGGTAATGGATGCAATTACATTTCGATTTCTGATAAGTTTAGCAGTTTCGGAAAATTTGGGCATGCATCTTATGGATGTAGTCACAGCATATTTATATGGATCACTAGATAGTGACATATACATGAAAATCCCTGAAGGGTTTAAAATGCCTGTAGCAAACAAATCAGCAGAAAGAGGCATGTACTCTATAAAGCTGCAAAGATCTTTGTATGGACTAAAGCAATCGGGGAGAATGTGGTATAACCGTCTTAGTGAATACTTGTTGAAAGAAGGTTATATTAATAATGTTATATGTCCATGTGTTTTTATCAAAAGATCAAGTTCTGGCTTTGCTATTATTGCAGTTTATGTTGATGATTTAAATCTAGTTGGGACTCCTGAATAGCTCATAAAAACTGCTAACTATTTGAAAAAAGAATTCGAAATGAAGGATCTTGGTAATACTAAGTTTTGTCTTGGTCTACAAATTGAACATTTGTCAAATGGTTCTTTGTTCATCAATCTACATATACAAAGAGAGTTTTGGAGCGATTTCATATGGACAAAGCACATCCATTAAGCTCTCCAATGGTCGTTAGATTACTTGATGAAAACAAAGATCCATTTCGTCCCAAAGAAGATGGTGAAGAACTTTTTGGTCCAGAAGTGCCATATCTAAGTGCAATTGGGGCACTAATGTATCTTGCAAAGTATACAAGACCTGACATTGCATTTTCTGTCAACTTACTAGCAAGATACAGTTCTGCACCAACTAAACGCCATTGGAATGGTGTTAAGCATCTCTTGCGCTACCTTAGTGGAACAATTGATTTGGGTTTATTTTATTCAAAAGAATCTAATACAAAATTAGTAGGATATGCAGATGCAGATAATCATTCTGATCCCCACAAAGGTCGATCTCAAACAGGTTATTTGTTTACATATGGTGATACAGCTATATCGTGGCGGTCAGTAAAGCAAACACTAGCAGCTACCTCTTCAAATCATTCTGAACTTTTGGCATACCATGAAGCAAGTCGTGAGTGTGTTTGGCTGCAAAGTATGATTCATCATATTCAGGAATCATGTGGCTTCTTTCGACTAAAAACACTCCAACAGTATTATATGAAGACAATGCCACTTGTATTGCACAACTCAAAGATGGTTATATCAAGGGAGATCGAATAAAGCACATTTCTCCTAAATTTTTCTTCACACATGAACTTGTAAAGAACGGAGAAGTTGAAGTAAAGCAGGTACGATCAAGTGAGAATCTTGTTGATTTATTCACTAAAGCATTACCAACCTCTACATTCAAGAAGTTGGTGCACAAGATTGGAATGAGGCAACTCAAATACTTGTCAAGTTAAAAGTGTTATAGAAGATTTAAAGAGGGGGATAATTTTTTTTAAACTACACTCTTTTTCTTTCGCTATGGTTTTTCTCACAGGGTTTTCCTAGCAAGGTTTTAATGAGGTAGTTCTATTAGCATTCACCATATATTGCACTCTTTTTCCTTCGCTATGGTTTTTCCCAATGGGTTTTCCTAGCAAGGTTTTAACGAGGCAAATTTTTACGTGGTGGACATCTAGGGGGAGTGTTATAAAATAATTATATGGAGATGAACCACCACTCCACTAATTCATAGTAATTAGGCACTTAATATCCACTTCATGGGTGTTAATTTTGTAACTCTTGTAACCCCCTTATTCTAGGTGTAATTGGTGATTTAATGGTATAGTTATTTCCCTAATGGAAGAAAGCCTATGTAAGAGGTCTCTTCCTCCTTTGTAAAAATGAAGAAAAATCAACAAAGTTTCTCTTCTTCTACTACTATATTGCTCTCTTATTTGGTCTTTTATTTTAGATTATTTTACTCTCTTGATTTTAGGGTTAGGTAATAATTGGGGTAGCTGTAGGCACCCACTCCCCAGATACAGACATCCCATACTAGCAATCTTATTAGTAATAACATAACTGCCTCTAGTAATTCTCTGAACTTCAACTGGTTACCTCCCAACCTTGGATTGGCTTTCATTAGCGCCTCCTCATGAAATGACCCTTTTTCCCTTCTTGCTTAACTTAAATGATTTTTTCTTCTTTTACTCCAAATAACTCCAAAGTACATATGAAATAGAAAACAAGTATAATATACTCAAAACACAAGAGAAACTAGTAAAGAAAGTATAACCAATTGATACTGATTAAGGTGTTTTAGACACCTATCAAGGGTCACCTTTACAAATGCCTCTTGATGGTTTAAAAGCTTTTGTAGGTGATCCATTAAGCATAATATCAATCTTTGTTGTACTTATACAATGATGAATAAGGTGGCAAAACTTATCGCCAAAGTAAAATTTCTTTAGGATATCAATAAGAAAATTCCATTCAAGCCTATCAAAAGCTTTCAACATATCCATTTTAGCACTAAGTGACTCCTTTTACCTTTTTTACGTTTCATGGCTTGAACAATCTCTTGAACCAAACAAATATTTTCGGATATCAGTCTACCTGGTACATAAGCTGATTGAGTAGGAGAGATAATGTTGGTAAGGTGTTTCTTCATTCGAAGTGCAATATTCTTGGAGATAATCTTGTACACTTGTATTACAAAACGCAATTGGACGAAAATCTTCTGCTTTGTGTGGAGTTTGCACCTTGGGAATTAAATAAACTCTCGTTTTGTTTAATTCCTTAAGAAAAAAACGTGAATGAAAAAAAACCCTTATCAAATTAAAAACCTCATCCTTCACTATACACCATTGGGTTTGATAAAAGACGGGAGGAAAACCAACCGGCCCAAGAGAGGTCCAAGGATCCATGAACATGAAAGCATTGTGAATTTCCTGAACAGCTGGAGGAGCTGTTAGGGATTGATTATCTTCATCATAGATGCATCTAAGAATATGCTAAAGTGATAGATGTCTGCTGGGGGAAGATGTAGCCATAATTTTCTGAAAATAAGTTGTCAGAAGAAATTCCAAAGATTCTCTATTTTGACACCAAGAACCATCCGACGCTAGAAGAGAGTCTATTCTAGTACGAGCTTTGCGTCCGTTAGCCCTTATGTGGAAATATTTAGAATTCCTGTCCATGTCATTATAAAAGTGATCTCTTGCCTTCTGCTTGTTAGAACTAGCTTGAACATCATTCAACTTGGCTACTTCACATTTAAGTTTCAAAACTGCAGTCGTGTTGGTACCATTCACATCAGTAGCTTGAAGATGAGAAATCTCTTTCTGAAATTCAGTAATTTTGTTATAAATATTACCAAAAGTACTTTTACTCCACTAAGAGAGAAGATGTCTTGTATTAGCTAGCTTTCTAATAAGGACAAAAGCTGTAGAACCAGAAAAATAAACAAACCAAGTGATGAACGCATAATTTATACATATTTATCGTCTAATTTATATTTTCTAGTACTTATAATTGTACTAATTTACAATTTTATTATTTTAACAGGTGGTTCGCATAAATCCAAAGTTATGAGTTAAATACGGCTAAACGGACAAAATTACATTGAAGTACGAAACTCAACCTCGCAGGGAGTTGGCTGGACTATGGCACCTATTTATAAGCTCTTATGCACGAAGTAGTAGCTACATCGGACCGGGAATTGGAATGGGTCTGGTTGAAAAGTCTTGGCGTAGAAAAGGAGTTGGTCTGTTGGATAGAGAGAAGGCGTCAGATTTTTACCTGAGTTTTGGAGAAGTGAGCATGTGTGATAGAAAGCACATCGGACGAGAAAGGAGTGAGATAGGGGGTAGGCGATGTGGCTGATTGGTGGAATTTTTATTGGTTTGCATAGGAGTTGTTGTTCAGTTGAGACATGAGTGTACAAAATAAAAGAAAGAAAAGAAGAAGGTTGGCGTAGATGATAGGATTTTATAATACCCTATATAAAATAACGGCAATCACATGGTGTCTACAATGCAGACAACGGCAAGTACGGGTCGAACCCACATGGAGCGGGGATAATACTGCAATTAATATCTCAATTAAACTAATCAGAAATAATATTTTTGGATCTTTAGATTTATGAATAAAATAATAAAACAAACTAAACTAATAAAATAAATCAAATGGGAGAAACAGTAACCAGGGTTTTCAGTATTCACCACTACTTTTATTTAATTATTGAAGTGAAACATAACTCCTGAATATTCATCTATTATTCGTTCTATCGACATCACCTATTATATGTATTAGAGTCGCAAATATGACTGGGACACCCTAAGAATGGCGCATCAAAAGCTCTAAGTCTCATGCATGCACCATTTAATTGCGTTAGCAAGAAAATAATACGAAACTAATTATAGGTTCACAAATAATATCTGACTCTTCTAAGCATACCCCATCTAAGGATTTAACCCAAGCATGAAATATCAAATAAGTAGACAAACATATTTGATATCCTATTAATTCTGCGCATATGTTACTTTATTGTATAGAACCGGTGAAGCAACAACTAATTGTATCATTAAATCAATAAATAAAATCATAGAATTAATCTATTCGAATCATAATAGTCCGTATCAAATAATTCGATTCAATTGATCTAAACCTTTAAGTAGTTTTAACATTAAACCCTAGTTACAAATTAATTAACAAGACATGGGATTGGGTTTCTTAAAACCCATAAAAATAATTTATAAAAGTAGAGAGGGGAAAAAATTGAACCATGTTGATTTCTGCTCCTGCCTGCTCTTTCCACTCTAGCGCACACCACCTCTGCCTACACCAGACACAACACAACCTCCAAAAGAAAACTTCCTCCCTTGCCAGTTATCAGTCCCCCCAATCACCAGTCGTTTCTCTCCCATTTCCGTGTTCTGTCCCCTACCTATCACCCTACTCCTTCTTCTCATCGTACTTCTTCTTTCCCTAGTCTCTCTCTTACCTCCACCTCCCAACCTGTAGACCTACTCACGCCTCCAAAAAAATAGAACTCCAAAAAGCCTCCTTCTCTCTCTTGTGTCCTCTCTTTTTATAGTCTCCCTCTAGGTATTTTCATTGCCACCGTGCAAACCAAAAATAGAAGACCCTTCTCTCCCACGTGCTAAACTTTTTCTCACGTCACTCCCTTTCTTTTCTTTCTTCTCTTTGATAGTCTCAATCACCTACTACTAAAAAGTTTAGCCAACATCTAACCTACCCCCTACTACTGTACCTCCAACAAAACCTAGAGAAAGGAAAGTCTATCCGACCTCCAAGAAGAGACGCCTAGCTGCCTCTAGCTCTTTCTTCCTAGGTTTCCTAGTTACAGCCTACAACCTAGACACTTTTCACTTTGACGCATCCCCTCTTTCTTCCTTTTCTTTCTTTTACTTTTACCAATCACGTGCACCACTTCCAACTTCTCTATCACTTTCTTTTAATCATCACCAACACCCAGCACCTAAAACAGAAGCCACCACCTAAGCCAACACCAATTCCTTCTCTTCTATCCGTCAACCAATCAGTCTCTTATCCCACACTCGGTCAACTCCACTAGCCAGCACCCACTCATTTTGCTTGTCAGACCATGTCTCCTTCTCTACATTCACTTCTTTTTCACATGTCCCCCACCTGATCCACTTAGCCAGCATCACAGTCTTGTACACTTTTTTGTAGTGAAATCCACTCCCAGCCTTCTGTCTCAATTCAACGTGTTTAGCCTTATTTCTTCGTAACTTTGGGATTTATGTATAATACTTATAAAAACATAAAACTAATAAAATAAAAAATCAAATACTAGTAAATATAAATGAAGCGGTAAATATGTATGAATTATGCCCGTATCAGTAGACTACTTTGGTGTTTGGAAGTAGTGGGACCGAATAGGTTATGTAGGTGGTTAGGTCCACGTGATTAGGTTTTGTTGGAGATTGAAAAAGTATAAATAGGAAAGAAAAGGAGGTAAGAATTGGATGTTGGTTTGGCTAGAAACAAAGGTAGTCGGTGATTAGCTAAGAAGGCTAAAAGGACATCACGTGGTGAGCGATGAGGAGTTGGTACCTTATATATACCAGTTGGGGACCTTATATATACCAGCTGAGTTGATACTAGAATTAGGATTCAAACCAATGGGTGCGTATCTCAATCCATTAGGGTTCATCTTGGCATGATGTTCATATAGATATTCTGGAAAACACCGTTCACCTTAGTCAACATATGCACACTTCTATCTCCATATTCATCTTCTTAATCTAATCATGTTATTGTGGTTTGTTAAAATTCGTGTATCGTGGTCCATTGTACGACTATCTGAGTAGAGCTTTGTTTTCTTTGTTATGAATTTTAGTATGATTGAGTGCAAACTCGTGTACAATAGCTTGTTATAAAGTAATGATTCTTATAGCCGAAGAATTTAGTATGCCAACTAAGTAGCTTGTTTAGTGTCTATCCTCAATTGTTCACAAATAACTAAAATTTGGAGTAAAGTTTTTGTGGGTATATCTCTTGTAAACCCTCATGAGACAAAACTCGTTCGCTAAGGCCACTTAGGGATTTAAAGGCTTATTGCACACGTTAAGCGCAATCGTGATGCCTGCGAAAGTGAGTTAGGATTGTATTTCATTTTTAGGTTAGTTTTGCTCGAGGACTAGCAAAATATAAGTCTGGGGGTATTTGATAAACGCATAATTTATACATATTTACCATCTAATTTATATTTACCAGTACTTATAATTGTACCAATTTACCATTTTATTGTTTTAATCGGTGGTTCGCATAAATCCAAAGTTATGAGCTAAATACGGCTAAACGGACAAAATTGCATTGAAGTACGAAACTCAACCTCGCAGGGAGTTGGCTGGACTATGGAACCTATTTATAAGCTCTTCTGCACGAAGTATTAGCTACATCAGACCAGGAATTGGAATTGGTCTGGTTGAAAAAGTATGGGCGTAGGAAAGGAGTTGGTTTGTTGGATAGAGAGAAGGCGTCAGATTTTTACCTGAGTTTTGGAGAAGTGAACATGTGTGACATATAACACATGGGATGAGAAGAGAGTGAGATAGGGGGTAGACGGTGTGGCTGATTGGTGGACTTTTTATTGGTTTGCATAGGAGTTGTTGTTCAGTTGAGACATGAGTGTAAAAAAGAAAAGAAAGAAAAGAAGAAGGTGGGCGTAGACTGCTTTGGTGTTGGGAAGTAGTGGGACCGAATAGGTTGTGTAGGTGGTTAAGTCCACGTGATTAGGTTCTGTTGGAGATTGAAAAAGTATAAATAAGAAATAGAAGGAGGTAAGAATTGGTAGTTAGTTTGGCTAGAAATAGAGGTGGTCGATGATTGGATAAGAAGGATAAAAGGACATCACGTGGTGAGCGATGAGGAGTTGGCAAAGAGGGTTAGGTTCTCTTTTGACTTTTGGGAAATAGTATAAAAGAAAGAGAGAAAAAAAGATTTAGCTCTCTCGTTTTTTTGGGGAAGTGACGGCTGGTGAGAGGGGCGATAAAAGTTTTTTCTAGTGGATGTGGAACTGTATAGAGAAAAAGGGTACTGGACAGAGGAGCCAGGGGTTTTCTGGCACAGCAAGAACAGGAGAAGGAGAAGGCGACTATTTGTCAGAATCCGTCGAGAATATCGGTTTAATTTTCTTTCTCTTAATTATTATTTTTATGGGTTTTAAGAAACTCATAGCCATGTTCTAATTGCTTTGTAACTAGGGTTTTATGTTGAAACCACTTTGAGTGTTAGGCCAATTAAATTGAATTATCTGGCAATAGAATATTATGAATTAAATAGATTAGTTCTTGATTTTTGTTTATTGATTTAATGATAGTATGAGTTGTTGGTCCACCGTTTCTGTACGATACAGTAACTTTTGTGCATATCAATGAGATCACAAATATATTTGTCTCATTATTTGATATTTGTTGTAGTATAACTAGAATATGGAAGAACATATGAAGGAGAACTCGTATTCATTATAGATAAGTTACATATTAAATAGGTTTAAGCCTCTCTATATATGATATAAGGTAAACCCTGGTTACATCTATATTGGCCGCACACACATGGGACCAAGGCCCTACAACACTCTCCCTTGTGCGGTCCAAATAGTATTGCTTCATATGTAGTACTTGGAATATAATTCTTCAGATGTAGTCATTCACATGTAGTTTTCTCCTTAAGGATCAATGTGTGTAAGTCTATTGCCTCATTAAAACCTCGTCAGGATAATCGAGAGGGATAAAACCTGAATTAAGGAAAAAGAATACAATATTAAGAAACTTAGGGCATAGTTGGACTAGCATATGTTGCCTCGTTAAAACCTTGGCAAGGAAAAAATCCAATGGGATAAGACCTTGACGAAGGGAAAAGAATACAACGCGATGATTCCAGAAGTATGCCTTTGACGAATACCCATGCATAGTATCCTTTCTACTCTCGTGGGTGGTTGGTTGAAACCAAGTATTGATGCGTACTAGTAATATCACTAATACTAGTTGACTTGTGTTGACAACTGTTATGATACTCCTTGCTTTGTTGTGCTGATTCTTAAAGTGGTTTCGCTTAGCAACTACCGTGTTTCATTTCTTTGATTCCGAATTTGTTCAGTAATATCAATGTGATCTTCAGGTCTTCAACATTCGGCATGTACCTAGTATAGATGTTGTCTCACAAAAAACCTTGTCGAGTAACAAAAATCCTGTGGGAAAAACTAATCTCGATCAAAGGAAAAAATAGTACAACACAGCTTCATATTTTGAAGTAAAATATGTTGACATCATATCCTTGGATCCTCCCCCTGATGTCGGCATCTCCCCTTGATTCCATTCAAAGGAGTTTCCAGACAGTTTCTTTAGTTATGTACTTTTCGAAAGTATAGGCCACGACTTAGTAAATAAGTCAGTCATGTCTCCCCCTGATTACTTTCATAGGAGAAAAGACTTGTACCTTCATAATCAACAAATTTCATAATCAACAAAGACTTGTCCTCTTTTTGTGTCTTTACAGGGATAAAACAAACACATGTCAATGGTTCCTTTTAAATATATGATTACATTCAATATACCATTCCAAAGATGCTGCATTGGCGCTAAGTTATATCTAGCTAACAAGTTAAGTGACGATAAAATATTTGGTCGAGTACATTATTCTAAGTAAAAAATTGCGTCTATCGCACTTAGATAGGGGAATTTCATCTCCCAACACATCTTCGGTATCTTCCTTTAGACGAAATGGTCATTTAATTACATTTGAACCTGAACTAATCATGGGAGTGCTAGCAGGATGCATATCCTTGTTAAATTTCCTGATAACTTTGGACATATGAAAACTGGTGGTATAATACACCACAATTTCGGTGTTCGATTGAGCTTTTCCCATATTTTTCATGTCAAATTTTGATTTCAAGTAGCTTGTAAAATCTCTTATTTCATCAAGAGTACATATAATATCCATATCATAGACATATATAACTACAATTCCAAATCGTGAACTTTTCTTTGTGAGTACACATGGAGCAATACCTTACTTGTATATCCCTTCCCAATCGAATAGTTACTTAGACGGGTATACCAAATCCGCCAGATTATTACAATCCATAAGAGAGCGTTCCAATCTATTGCAAACGCACTTCGTGGTTTAAAGTCATGTGATTTGGGCGCCAAAAGGTTATCAGACACTTTTGTACATATCTTTATCCGTACAGAGATATGTAATAACCACATATACATGCTGCATTTCAAGTCCTTTTGAAACTACCAAGCTAACTAAGTAGAAAAACGCTGTAAAGTTCATTACAACAAATTAAACAATTCCAGGCATTGTGAAAAACCTCGCGCCACAAGGGGAGTCTTTATACTTTATGACTTCATTCTTCTCACTGCGCTTGGCGACAAATAATCATGTATGTCCCATAGGATTTACACTTGGTTGGTTAGCATTATTACACCAAATACCGATATATTTGTCAAAGAACCAAGTTCTACCTGGATTGTGTAGGACAAATATGCTTTGGTTGATATTAAGCAACAAAGAGCATGGTTCGATCTCATCGTGCTCTATTTATTTGAGCAATTGTATATGAAAATAATAATCATCAATATACTCGCATGATCTTTCCACCGACTCGTGCGCGTTTCTCATAATCCTTTAGGATTTCATTGTTCTCTGGATTCATTAAACTTCGGAGCGTCCCCCAATTTGATTCATGGACATAATCAGAGGAAATTCAATGAGATGGTTTCATTGATGATATGAATTAGGTTGTGCCTTATTCACCTACTTCCTTTCTAGGTGAGTATTGATCGAACTTGGTGGTCTCTTCATCTTCCTTTATGGAGCCACGACCTCAACTGCACTTTCACAAAGTTTAGTTGTAACACCTTAGTCTATGGTTTACCCCTTACTGAGGATTTCTAACATCGCATGCACATTTGCAGCTGGTATATGTGATCTTGTCACTTTACCGATATCAGTGCACTTTCTGAAAATCGATTATTCTTTTTACTTCACATTTATATTTATGGAGTACAAGAATCAATATGAGACAGAGTGGGAACACACCACGAAAATTCTTGTCGTTCCCTTAGGAAATCCTTTTTCTTATCTCCCCCAAGCAATGCGAAGACTGTCTTATCAAAGTGACGATCCGTAAATCTAACGGGTTAAAAGATCGCCTGCCAAAGGTTTCAAAACACGGATAATTATTGGAAATTCATATCCAACATTACTACTTAATCGTTTTAATACCCATTATAGTACGATGTGGTGTCGTAATGGCACATATATAGCACAACCAAAAATGCGTAAGAATACAAATATCAGGATTATATCCAGTTACCAACTGGTATGCAGAAATGGTTGAATAACTGTGGGTTCTAAAACGAACAAGTGAAGATGCCCATAATATTGCATATCCGAAAAGCAGTTATAGGAAGGTTGGTACGCATAACCTATGCCTTAGACACCATCAATAACCTTTGATGGTAGCCTTTGCGAGACCATATGGAATAAGATGCTTTACACTGATCCTATTAAACATGCAACAATCATCAAATTCTTTTGATGTAAACTCTCTAGCATTAACAAGGGCGGTGAGCTCTTAAATTGTGTAATATGTGCAAGGATTGTTTCAAAAATGCATCATTTCTTGTGAAAAATAACTAATTCAACACTTCGAATTATCTACCACAGCCATAAATCACTTGAATGGTCCGCATTCTGCATATATATGTTCATAAATATCACTTTGTTTCTTTTGAAAGAATGGGTCGTTTACCATTTGCATCTTAGGATGGTCTCAATCCTATTTACTAAATAAAGACTTTGTAAAATGAGTGACATGCTTTATTACTTTAAAAGCATAATGGGAGGGGAGGTGGTGTTTCTAGTACTTTAGAAACCGTTGATTGTGAGAGATGCCTTCACTTTGCATTTTTTCAATCTTTGTAATTCTCATTTTCTTGTTCACTCAAATAAAGGGATGTTCATTTGAGTTCTTTCAAAATAGAACATCATGTTACAACCAAAGTATCTTTATGTTTATGTAAAAAAACTGAGTGAGTCAATCCCCAACATTACATTGTCGGTGACGATCGATATAAATTCAATTACCAAGTATGAATGACTTACAATTCACTAGACTAATTGGCTCATTATTTTTTATGAATTTTTATTCCTTTCACATTCATTAGAGGAAATTTATAGATGCATTTACATTCTCACAGTGAATTTCCGTATGATAACCGTTTGAACGGATTTCATAGGAACTTAACAAAGTGTGATTAACTCTTGGTTCTTAAAGAGCTCATGTAACTTTTAATTTTTATACCAATTAGGAAACAATGGTTGAGCATTGCTTCGCTCGACTATTATTTGTGATGATCCAATCATCGCATGACACTATATAAGGAAACAGTTTAACAAGTAGTTGTATATTTCCTTAAGAGCTTCATGTAATAAGCGGTGTGGCCTTATTACGTAACAAAAGAAAATTTATCTCATTTACTTTAGAGTGTTATAGTTCATGAAGATGATATACTTTTCATCATAATGCACGAATGATCCTTATAACTCAAGTGCTTCGGAGTATTTCAATCTCGTGTAAATGATATACATTTCATTCCATAAGAATAGGGATATAACTCTTATAAAAAGAAAATGGTTATGACTCAAGTGCTTTTGAGGAAGTCTGCGACGACAAAATGGAATTTCTTTCATCTGGATTTATGGTTATGATCAAATCTCCGATAAGAACCCAGGGAATAAAGACCACTTTACTTAAATCTTTGATATAAAACCATTGCCTAACTTGGTCAGTTCCGTGGGGAATGCCATAAATACAAAAGAGGAACCATTCCCCATTAGCACAATCATTTTTAATAATGCATAAATCATTTTATCTGACTTGTCAACAAAATCCATGACTGTGGTTGATTCATGAGATCTGACTATTATCCTGAGTCATAACAAAAAGGGGTAGTCAAACATTTCTCACTTTCTCTTCGTTCTTCAATGCCACAAAAGAGTCCCACTACTCATCTCTGCGTTTCAAGTAAATCCTTTCGCTTTCTGTTACCCATCAAAAGTTTCTAACTACGATCACAAAGAGGGAAGAATGAACATAAATATCGCACCATCAACGAAAAGACCCAGTGATTGATAGAAACCCACTCTGTAAGAATTTTAAATACAGCCGATCAAAAAATAAATAAAAATTAAATACTCTCGATTACCTTTTATTAATGTTTCAGCATTGTGACACAATTTGAATGAAAAGAATTACAGGTTCGAAGTTTAAGTTGAGAATAAAGGTGGTGGTAGATCCTTGTTTATCTTTAAAAAATTTAATTCATTTTTTACATTTTTTTTTTGGAATTTGTTTGATTAGTAATTGTGGGTTGATCTGATTTTGTGAGTTTAGGTGCAGGGACGGAGGATTTATGTTAAAAAGTATTGGGGTTTAAACTACAAAAACTAAGAATCAGTATGCTTGGATTGGGTTTGCTGGAATTCCTAAAAGGTATTTTTTTTTTTAAATCAATGACTGTGGTTGATCCCCTTAATTCTACCGAGTACCAAGTATTATCAGTCATATATATACAATATCATAAAAAATACTTTCTAGGGTTTGAGTTACTATTTTTTTTCTTGATAAAAATATCAAATCATTGTTTTTCTTTGGGAAACTTACAAAAAATTGATAATACCAAGTTACAAACATGTGCAGGATCTTTTGTACCCCAAGGGTGACATTAGGAAACAGTACGGAGAAGTATTCAGGTATGGAAAACTTCATAAAGCATATGATGCGATTAAATTTCATAGAGTTAAGCAATGTTTTTGCTTCATCATAGGTTCTGCTAGAATTCCAAATTATGAAAATTGAATTATTCATATAATGCTCCAGTTTCTGCATTCTTAATGATTTGGTTGCAATCCAAACCGTTTCAGAATGGTTGAGGAAATCGCAAAATTTACATCTTTTTAAAACATATGACTTCCATCAAATTTAGTTGCTTTATTTTTGTACTTTTCTGGTGTGCTCGCTCATTTCAGTTGGTGTTTCAGGGTTGTTAATGGAGCTTCTAAGCAGCATGGGTGTTTTAGAAGTTGAACCCGATGCAATTAATTGATCGGATAAAAGGGAAACAAAAATACACAATAAGTCGTTCTCTATCCCTTATATGTTTGTCATTTACAACAAACAGCGTCATAGAGCTGCCATTAGTCGTTCTTTATGGTGCTGTAATACTTTTACACAGGTGAAGAATCACAACATAAATTAGAATCTGATCTTGATGCTTTTACTAATACTAAAACAACTGATATAGCACGATCATTAGTCGAAGCATCAATACCATTTAAATTACATATTGCGAAAGATCGTGATTTGAAAGAAAACTTTGCTTAGAAGTTGAGAGATTTGGGTTAAGTACTGTGATTATGGGTAGTTGTGGATTTGGTTCTTCTAGGAGTAGTAATAAAGGTAGGCTTGGTGGTTTTAGTAATTATATGTTTGTCCTGTTGTTGTTGTTAAGATTCCGGATGACAAAGAATCTGGTAATGGGGATGATGAAACAACGAAGGTGTCTCCTTTGGAAAATGAGGTTGAGCTTCATCATGTACCCGAGGAAAATCAGGATCATGATGTCTCTAAAGAATAGAAAGCTTGAAGCCTTTTCCTTCTTAGGTATCTGTTTCCATCTCTATTATCTCTTATAAGGTTTTGGGTCTATTTTTTGTATGTTTCTTGGATGAAATGATTATGAGGAATCTGATTTTAAGTTGATTCTGTAAACTGAAGATGAAAGTTATATTAAATAGATTTTCCCAAGTGGTTGTTAGTATTGAAAATAAATAAATAAGTTTGGTCTTTCCTACAGGGGAAGGTTAGCATTTTCAGCCTCTGGGTACCTTTTTCAATAAAAGTTATTGTTAATACACCATTTTAAAATTAAAACTCTATATAATTATTGGTATCTGGTGAAAATTGTCGATTGGCTTGATGAAGTAAAATGCCTTGGTTTTCTGTTTAGTTGCGGGAGTCATATATCCTTTTTCGAAAATGTAGATGTGTCCTAAATGAGGACATTTTTTTCATTCGTGATTTTCGTTTGGAAAGGCTCGATTAGTTGTTCCAATCCATATAAGGTTGCACAACATATTTGTCATAATTTTAGTTACTTATGTTCTTTTTGCATTTTCCCCTTTTTGTTCCAGCTATTCCATGTTGAATGGAACTACTTAGTAAGATGCACCCAAAAGATCCAACTGATAGTGCAGATATGGATTCAACTGCTTTATTATCATTTTGGCATGACTAAGAAAGTTCCCGTGTTTTGGCAACACGGAATTGAAGTAACTTCATGCCCCATATAACGGCTGTGAATGTTGCTCGATCTATTTGTACTAGCAAGAATATTTGTAACAGGGCCTTTGCTGCCGTCACATCTCCATAAGCTGTATATTCTAAACCTAAAATCATCCAGACCACACATTTATGCTTCTTTCATTAAATAAATATCTATAACTGTAGAGTCTATATTCTGACAACCGCCCAGTTTACATAGACTATCTATTTTCTCTTTGATTAATATGAAAATTGGTTTTCATAATGCTCAAACAAACAACTAAATGTTTCTGTTACTACTAGCAGTTGAAAATCCTGACTGTCTCTTTATTAAAGCGATTTTCCAGCAAATTTTTATATGGATTTTCGAAGGAGATTAGATGAAGTTACCTTCAACCACAAAAGACTCCTCCTGTAAACTTTATAGATGTTGCTTTGTTCATATGCAGCTTTTCCAAGGAAGTGGTTAAAGACAAGAGTGAGCAGGAAAAGGTGTGGTGAATTTCATTTTTTGATTTTTTTCCTTATTTATTCGAACTGTCTTATACAGGATTTTATTTTGTCTGCATAATGGAAATTTAGTCATTGTGGCAAGACATGTTACCAATTTCGTGTAAGACGAAGACATGAGTTTAGGTATTTTACTATTTTTTTATTTGGTTAGAAGAAATTCCCAAGTAGGCTACATCAGTTCCAAAGTGTTCGACTAATATGGGCCTAAATTTACCATAGAACCTGTTTTATTACTTACGACTTGTAGTGTGACTTATTGTGAGATATTCTTATGGTTTTAAGAAAGACCATAGAATATTGGCAGTTTGAGGTTTGCTCAACGTGAATGTTTTACTGTTGGATTCAAAACTACTGAGATTGTGCAAGATTTTTATAATCGAGACAGAAAAGTACATTATTTCGAGCGTGTTCGACATATTGTACAGTTTGTCTTTTGTTACAGCTGCTGGGGTGCGCAATGTTTCATTTCAGATCGAACCATTTGAGGTCATATTCTTGGTTCGTCAAAAAAGTTCAGGTAAACAAACTTGAAATTGAAGTTTCTAATATAATATTTTTAGGCTTTGCTCAGTTGTTGTATATCAAGTATATTGGGGAAAGGAATTTTATATCGGTGTTCATGAGAAGGTATGTACTAATTGTGGTTTTGGTTTCCACGGCATAAAGTTGTGCAAATGCACGCTTATTGACAGTATGGAGTCGACCGGATAGCTATGATTTTATCTACAGTGGTCAAGCAATTGCAATAACAGGGAACAACTAAGCTGGTAAGAGGGGTGTGTCTCATTTTTAATCAGGCGATAGTACCTGTCGCTGCAACTTATTTGAATGGAAAAGTATGAACTTGAATAGTTTTCAAGGCAAGAATTAACATTTAGCCGTGGACTTAGGCATCAATAGTTAATGCACAAAAAAATGTATGATGAATTGATGATGGTAAATGTGTCACAAGAATTAAAGTTAACGCCCTAATATTAATGTCGTGTGCTTACATTTTAAAGCCGAAAGGGACTGTCGGAGTCGGTAATGACCAAGATAAATTGTTTACCGAATTTGTCTTGATCTCTGAATTATTTTGTAATACACGTTTTAATTTCTTTGGCAGAATGTTACTTACCCAACAAAGCATGTAGTTGGAACAGGTTCTTTTGGAATTGCCTACCACCTTAGGTGAAGTTGCATTTTTGTTGTAGAAGACAAATGAGAAGGAGAAACAGATCATCTTGAAGCGTCAATTCATGTTAGGCATGGATGTGTGGCGCAGTGGTCTAACTCCACATTAGAAGGTTGTAAAATGTTAGGGTTGGATAACGTTGATTGAGATGCCAGGGTTGGTACTATACTCGCCAGTGTTAGACTCCTAAGATCACCCACAGTGGTGTGACCAAACCCAAAGAGTAAAGACTAAAAAACTTGATCTTTACTTCGCCTGAAACGCAATGGGTAGGGAGTAAAATTTGACCGGGTGTAAGTCTAAACTAATGTCTGGCGCTAGGAGCATATACAAGTATCCATCTGTTGAAATTGTGTTTTACGGACGTATGTTGGATGAACGTTCGGTGGGAGACGTAACCCAGAAGAACGTCTCATGATAGACGCACGTTTAGCGGAACGCCCCAATGATAGGCGTGTGTTTAGACGAACGCCTGATAGGGTGTTAACCTAGCAACACGCTCTGTCACTATTCTATTTGTGCAGATGGTATGTGTTATAATGAAGATGGACGTTCTTCTAGGCTTACGCTTGTCCCATCAGGCGCTTCTCTAGCCATACACGCGTCTCATCACGCGTTTGTTTAGGTGAACGCCTGATGGGGCGGAGCATTTTGTGTTAATTGTCCTCTCTTCTCCTCTCCACATCTTCCGGACTCTATTGAACACTTCCAATCGACGCATACCCATCAAGCGCCTACCACACCACTTCAAGCTAAACCGAATTCTCCCTCCACTTCAAGCTTAACCTCTTTTCAAATTCGAGAAAGCTAGTAAAACCGTGGCAGATTTGATACAAAGTAATCTAAGTTAAGTTTATTTTAAGGCAAGGTATTAAACTCAACCTTTTATATGAATTTTAATGGATTTCATAGTAATCTAATGTTTTGTTAATTAAATTTGTATATATATGTTTAAAGATTAACCTATGATTATGATATAGACATATTAGGTTTTACAAATTGTAATTTTGCAATTGGGTATAAAAAATTGTTAAGAATTAATTGATTTGGATTTAGAATTGATTAAGTTGTTGGTTAATTTGAGTTGGGTTGTGGTTAATTTTAAGTTCTTGATTAATTGATTTAATATGATTGTTTATGAAATTTGGGAATTATGGATGTTTATGTTCCTTTATAATGAATGTTTATGGAATTATAGAATCAGAGAATTATGATGAATTTTTGTAGAGTTGATAATTTGATTAGTAGTGGACTATTTTGTGAATCATGAATTTTGTATTTTGGATGATTTATGAATGTTTGTACATTTGATTATCTAATTAGAGGATTACTTTTTTAATGATGAAATTTGTATGTTTGTGGATTTATGGATTAATGTAGATTTTATATTTGTGCATTGTGAGGATTACTCTTGATTTTAAAACTTGTATGTACCATTTGCGCAGATGTTGAGCAATGTCACGGCGAGATTCGTTGGTCAAAAAAAGAGGAACAAGAAAGCTAAAATTGTTGAGGATCCAGAAGAATACCCTACTACTGAAGATATGGTCGATGTTCCCAGGTTAGCGAACTACAGTGTCGTAGAAGATGCTCAGAGTCATGCGTCGACAAATATTACATATTCAATCGATTCAAAATTCAAGTATTTACATTGTGGTTCACTCAAATCGGTCAGACCTATGCAGGTATTACAAAACACAACCCTAGGGTTAAATACATTATTGAAAAGGCAGGATGAGAACGTTTATTGACCATGGATGTAGTAGAGCCGTCACATGCATTGATTGACTACATTGTTGAGCGTTTTTGGGATACTACGAACACTTTTCACTTATTCTTTGGTGAGATGGGGTTCACACCGCTTGATTGGGTCATGTTGACAGGATTAAGTATTGGTGTTGGTAGTGGTATTCTGTATGACCCGACGAAGTACCAATTTGAATATGTCCTGGCGCATATTTGTCCATAAATTAAAGATAGTGAAGTTTGTAAAAGAGAACATATTCCCGCGCAGTGGGTTTCAGATGCAATTACATTTGTATTTTTGAACATATATTTTGATCCAGGAACGTTGGTTGCGGCTAACGATGATAGCATACTTGCTGAGAGAGAGGCCAGAGCCTTTGGTATGTATGTTTTGGACAATTTTCCTTTTCCAATGCTAAAAACTATATTGATGCTGGATGGTTAGATGCTTTTGAGGATCTAAATGCAGTTGACAATTATGACTGGGGTAGTGGTGCTTTTGCGAAATTTTATTCCGGACTCGCCGCATCTGGCAGGGGACAAAAGTCACTAGCCGGACCCTTCCAAATATTGGAGGTAAATTTTTTAGTTCTATTTATATTTCCTTTTATGTTTATTTGTTGGTAATTTATTTAATTGTTTGGTTGTCTTCACATTCTAGTTTTGGGGGTACGAATATCTGAGCATATGTCGATCAAAGAACCCAACAAGTGAGAGTGAAGCAGTGTGGCCTAGAAGTTCTCGGTGGAAGGGTACAAGAAGGAAGAGTATTGATATTGTTCGCTCTAGGACTTTTCTTAATCAGTTGACTGTAGACGATGTGACCTGGCAACCGTGGGATTCCGCCATCTTAGTCCTTGACACTGATATTGGACGGAAAGCATTGTAGGTCTCAGACAAAAGGGTTATATTTTCTTGGCTAGGGACTGTGAGTTGATAATTATTTTGATAGGATTGTTCTTTATTTTCTTGGATTTTTGGATAGTTAATTGGTTTATTTTTTGATAGTTATTTTCTTTGTACATCATAACGTGTACCTCAGAGAACGGTGTTGAAGGAAAAACCATTATAATTCTGGCGTTCCCAGGAACCCACCTACTCGTATTAGCAACCTCATGACGAAGCTAATAAGCTGAGGGAAAGCGATTAGGTCCCTGCAATTGAATTAGTGCATGTTGTTACGTATGATTTGTATATGGAGTATTGACGACATGTAACTAACTTGTAGAAATATGCCACCAAAGTCGATTGAGAGGTTGAAACATATGGTATGCTGGTGGCCGTATTAAACACCACATCCAAGAACCTGATGAACATGTACTCATTCCGCCCCAACAACAATTGTCATACGTAAGTATACAACAAACCTTATTTTTTTGACTATATAAAAATGCGTGAGAATGTGATTTTTTTTCTTTTCATAACAGGTCTTATGGTCTGGTTCGACAATATGATGATTTTAGACAAGAGTTTCGTAATTTTACGTTAAATGAAACAAAGCAGAGGATGGAGTTTATCATGGCAAAAGATGAAGAAATACGGGGTCAACAAAATCACATCAACAATTTGGAGTTACAACTGGCCCATTTTCGTACCCAACAACCACCCCTTGGGTTTGACACTTTTCTCAAACTATGTCACCACAAATGTGGAATACCATGCGTCAGGGATCATCATCAACAATGCAATCAGTTAGTTACACATCGAGATCATATTAGCCTCCTTTTATGCCACCGCGCTCGGTGCCTGGGAATCAAGATACAGATGGGTATTCTTTCATTTTCATTGTATTGTCATTCGAACATATATTTATTATCTTTGATTTATCTTTTATCTGATTGGAATTGTCATTTCAAAAGACTTTTCTTATCTTTGCTTTGTCTTTTACCTGCTTTGTGTTGTCACCTCCAGAGATATTTTTAATATTTGCTTTGTCTTTTATATCTGCTTTGAATTGTCATTTCAAAAAAATATTTAATTTTTCCTTTGTCTTTTTTTCTGCTTGGTCTTGTCATCTCAACCGACACTTCTTATGTTTGATGCGTATATTCATCCCACTCGCCTCAAGTCAGTTAATTTTTAAAATACCAAGAGTGTGTAATCATATAAACACTAAAAAACTTATCTTAATATGCCTATAAATTGAACACTCGATTCTCCAATTATACAAACCAAAACTACAAACATCACCAACCAATGGCATACTATGAGAATAACAATCACTATTATGCTTTTTGTTCTTCTATCCTCCTTCTTCTTCTTTTTCTTTTTCTTTTTCTTCTTTTTCTTCTTCTTCTTCTGATGATGATAATAATAGTTTGTACTCATCATACGAAGATTTAGTTGCATTGAGACAAAATAACCAAGCAGTCACTTTGGGATTGATCGTTTCAAGTATGAACTGCCCACATACTCGTATCCAAATAACCAAGAGAACGTGAGGCCGGTGCAATACTTCTCTGGAAAGATTACTTTTGCAGAAACCCTACGTTTCCACCTAATGTATTTCGTAGAAGATTTAGGATGCAGCGAAAATTGTTCAACCGTATTTTGGGAGATGTCGTATCAACAAATAATTATTTGTTCAAAAAAAGATGTTGTTGGCGTTCCTGGATTAACCCAGCATCAGAAAGTTACAGCAGTAATACGAATGTTAGCTTATGGATATGCGGCCGATGCAATAGATGAGTACTTACGCATTGGAGAAACCACTGTTTTGGAAACAACTCGTAGGTTTTGTAAGACGATTGTGCATTTGTATGAGAAAGAATATTTACGCACACCAACTGAGCGTGATGTTGAACTGTTGCTTAAGGAGAACAAGGATAGGAGATTTCCAGGGATACTGGGTAGCGTAGATTGCATGCATTGGAAATGAGATAAATGCCCATCGGTGGAATCAGGGGCTTACACTGCGTACAAAGGGAGTGAAAGTATTTCTTTGGAGGCAGTGGTGTCATATGATCTCTGGTTTTGGAATGCATTTTTTGGTATATGCCCGGTTCAAACAATGATATTAATGTGATGAACCGTTCTTATATTTTTAAAAAGCTTATCAACTGGAAAGCACCACCAGTGAACTTTGTTGTAAACGGACATCATTATGATATGGGATATTATCTTGGTGATGAAATATACCCAGAGATTGCTACTATTGTGATGTCTATTAAACATCTAGATTCCCATAAAAAACAGAAATTTTCCGCAATGCAAGAGGGTTGCCGAAAAGATGTAGAGCGAGGTTTTGGTGTACTGCAAAATCAATTTTCCATCGTCAAGCAACCTGCAAGATGTGGAATCCAGACGTACTTGCATATATCATGAAAACTGTTATTATTTTACATAATATGATAGTGGAGGATGAGCGTCTACCCGGTGATAGGCCACATGAATATGATCAACGCCGCAACCATGCAACAGTAAATATTTCGAGACAACATAGTGCTGAACTATCGATAATGAGAGTTGAGAAACGCCAACGTGCAGTACATAACAAAGATACGCATATTCTTTTACGAAATGACTTGATCGAACATTTATGGTCATATTTTGGTGACGAATAACAATTTCTAAACCATGCGGATAGATTTTGTGGGTATATCTCTTGTAAACCCACCCGAGACACCACTCGACCGCTAGGGGCACCTAGGGGTTTAAAGGCTTGCTGCACATGCTAAGTGCAGCCGCGATGCCTGCGAAAGTGAGTTTAGGTTTACTTTTTAGCTTTTGTATTATCAATATGCTTTATACGTTGTAATGAATAAATTAACGGAAGTATCATAAATAACCAATATCACTTATTCAGAACAACAATACATCATGAGATGTTAAGGTTTCTCATTTTCGCAGGAGTTGCGGCTGCACTTAGCACGTGCAACAAGCCTTTAAACCATTAGGTGACCCCAACGGACGAGTTATGTCTCGTGAGGGTTTACAAAGAGATATACCCATAAAACCTATAATCAAACCTTTAACGAGTGGTATGACAACACGGATGACGATCTAAACATCTTCGAAGAACAATCAACACAAAAGGGTTGTATTTTTCCATCATCCTTAGGATCTCGAAATGAGGTTGGTACCTGAAATCTGAACCTTTCCATCTTCTCCATTCCTCCAGAGATCTGACAACAACTTCGTCATTAGTTTCATTCATAATTCTTTTTTCATTCACCTTAGCAGTTAAAGTTGAAGATTGTAGTACTGCCCTACCTATTTCCTGAAATCGACAAAAAAAGGCCTGCTTTATTCCGGTTATTGGGGTTATCGGTTTCATTACAGAAGTTAACATGGATATGTTATAACCGTTCTATGCTCATTGAACCATTCATCCGACGTTCATGACCCATTGCTGGATAATATAATACTATGTTTCGACAAAGAGATAAATCTTCCTTTATGGTAAAATTCTCAGCATTAATACTAAAATTTTTGTAAGCCATAATTCTAAAACGGAGATATAAAAATAATCTTTGAATTAGGTTATTTAAAATATGGAAGGTGTGGTTTCCAAATGGGAACGAAAGGGTATATATAGAAAGAAGTGACTAGTCTCTTTTTTCGAGACTGGTGGGTCCATAATAATAGTCTATTCAGTGGAATCCAACGTTTCAATTATTTACTTTGTCAATCTGAAAAATTTAAACAATCTCACTTATATACTCATGTAGGAGAAGAATATATAGGTTAATATCTTGAGTGTGTAGTCTTTTATTGTGTTGATGTTAACGCGAAAAAATGAGTGGTTAATAGTTATTTTTCATCTGAATTACTTAATTACTCGAAATTTAAAGTTTTCATTAATTCAAGGAAAATGTACATTGGAAGTTCATTAACATTGAAATAACATTATTAATTCAAAAATAAACTGAAAATTTTAACCTCTTGATACTTATCTGATAAATAAATATATAAATCATAAAAGTAGAAACTGAAACTGCCAATCCATTAATAATCCAAATAATTAAGGTTTCAGCTAATCCGAAAATGCTTTAAGCTTGACTTCTCCTTCTCTGCAAAATGTATGCCTTCCTAAGTTCGATGTACTCTTTTGTTACAAAATCCAAACCGGATACATCCATCATCAATATGCGAAACTCGTCGTCTGCTTCTTTCTCTGCGTCAAGTTTTTCTTTCCTAGCTTGTTTCGCTGCAAACTTTGTCGAAGACTCAGCTAGTTTTACTGCAAACTCGGATTCTCTTTGCACCATATTTATTTTTGTTTGTTCTCTATAATTGGCATTGAAGTTTTGTTGCTCTTTAATAATTAATTCCATCATTTCCTGTTAGCCACTGAATTTTGCTCTCCCTTTTTTCCTCAGTCGTTTCGCCTCTTTTTTCCCCATATGACGGTTATATATGTTAGGTATATCTCATATTTCTTTATCGCCACTGGAATTGTCTTGGCTTGTTTCATGTCTTTCCTGGTCTTCCTCGTCGCTTTCAAAATCTTCTTCAGCTTATGATGAATCGAAAACATTTGTCGTTTGTTGTGAATATTTGATATTTTCTAACATAATTGCGTAGCACTCTTCATGCTTAAATATTTTTTCACCATTAGCCTCCTTGAAAAGCTTCCTTACTTCTTCAATATGTTATTTTTTTAAAAATAGTTTAGTGGACAATATACAATTCAAAACAATAATGTACGGGATAAAAATTAAACGGGTACTTACCTTTGTTTCGGGGCCCTATCCAATATGGTGTTCACGTTCCACTTCCGCCTCTTTTGCAGAGTAAAGCGTCACATCTTTACTTATTCCCTGAAATCGTTTTTGAATGGAGGTCCAAGTGCCTCCAGGCATTGTAGGTATAACTTCTTTCATCCCACTTAAGATGCGAGACCATAATTTTTCTTCAGATTGATCGGAACCAACACTACAATCTTGAGATATTGATAAATGAATTCTACACATCGTTACATTTGAAAATGTAACGATGTGTAGAAAAAAATTTAAATGAAATGAAAATAGTGAATTTTTCAAATGTAAAAAAAATTTGGACCTCGTGGTTTTGGTGCCATAATTCTAACTGATTTGAAAGAAAAATATATGAACATAGTGAATTTTTTCTCGTATACAAATGAAATGGAAATGGGTTAGTAGTATATGAAATACTCAATCAACCAATTCATTTATAGGTTTACCAAAAGATAGCCGTTACAACGGTAACAAATCTCAACGGCTAGAAAAGGCGCTCGCTTAGAATCACGCCCCGCAGACAGGCGCTCTCTTAGCGGCACGCCCCACACACAGGCGCTCGCTTAGAATCACACCCATAACAAGCGTTGTCTTAGCCAGACGCCCAACACGAGTGTTACTCTAAACGAACGCCTGATTACCAAGCGTGCTTCTGGCGTTACGCCCCCGTTGGACGTGCTCTTGGGTGAACATTTCATCAGGCGGAAATCTGGTTCACGCTTGACAAATGAAACGCACGTCTAGTTAAACGTCTGACACGAGACGGAGAGCCAGCGTCACGCCTGTCACGAAACGCACAAGTAGATTAACGCTCCACCATATTATGGTTTGGTCCAGTTCTTGAATCATTTTTGATCCCAACAGTAATAATACTGGACCAAAACCCATATATACTCGCACCACTGTAATTGATTTTATCAGGATCAAAGATCCAATTTAGATATGATCCATCTTTTGATCGTCCTATTATGGATGCTCTAAGATATCATTAGTTGTGTTTCTTATTATCATTTTGTATGTTGGTGTACAACTAAATAATCGATAAAACTGTACATTATTGAATACAAATTAGAGATTTTGTTGTATGTTTTGCGGAAGTATGGTTTCTTCCCCATAAATTTCATTAGAAATGATATTGGGTGGTTTACACACATAACACATTAGAAATGATATTGGATGGTTTACACACATAACATCCATGTGTGGCTTAAATCTATTTTGTGTTTGCCACTTTACAAAAATTGCAACATCGTATCAAAAAGCTCAAGACATTCCTCAATGTGCTGATATCCTTAGAATCTTATAAAATATTCATTTTGGTTTTCATAGCTTGCGTCCGAGTTTTGAGTTTGTTCGAAATTAATTTTAGTTTTCATAGCTTAGAAATTTATTTATAAAATTTGTCAACTAGGTAAAAAATCTGGTGTCGTTATTAATAAAATTTGTTAACTAGGCAAGAAATATGGTGTCGTTATTAACAATACACTTTAGTCTTGAATTTGTTCGAAATTCATTTTAGTTTTCGTAGCTTAGAAATTTATTTACAAAATTTGTCAACTAGGCAAGAAATCTGGTGTCGTTATACAGTTTAGTCGCATAATATATCCCGATATATTTCTATGCCCGCACCGTTATAGGTTAAACCCTAGTTATAATCAATGTAGTTAGTCTCGGATCTCGATCTCGTCGCGGCCGGGACCTTGACACCTTGATAACGATATCTCGGGGAGATTATCGGCGAAATCTCGGAATAACTCCCAAATTTTATATATGTGAATACCAAGAGTTAACTATATTTTTGTTGATTTCCCTATATGAGTTGTTGCAAGTGAGACTTAATATTTGGTATCATCTGAAACTCAATTTCCTTTTTGCTCAAGGACCTAGACTAGAAACTGCTACCAGTTATTAGCAGGCATCTACTAAATGTCTCACAATATGCATTAATTTTATGTCGTGGAGAACAGAACTTAAGCCTAATTATGTACCTACCTGTTCTTCATCAGTCTCACAAACTGCTCCAAGATCCTCGAGTTTATTTGTTGGTTTTTCATCGACAAGCATTCTCTGTACACTTAAGTCATACTCGGGAGGAAGAATATCCATAATCCGAAAAGTGTTTCGTATTCGTCTAACAGCAACCCGACAACCAGGTTGTAAGTTTTAAGTATGAACAGATCCTTCTGGTATACGTAAAAAATCTACACCCAGTAAACATTGAACAAAGAGTAAACAACACAACGACATGGAACTACAAAATTAAGGCTGGAAATGTAATCATGCATTCCTTTCCTGTACCTTTCCTTTGGACATTCGTAAAATAACATACTTGTGCATCCCAATGTCAGCAGCAGCAGAACCTTCTGCTTCATCAGTCTCACCTTCCCCTGGTTCGAATTCCAAAATCTTGATGATAAAACACAAAAAAAAACTTATAATCTTTCTCAATAATAAGTCATACAATAACCATTGAGTTCCCATTGAAGTTCAACCAAAAACTTCAACCAAAACTAAAAAAAATTCACATTTGTTGATAGTTAGGGTTTAATTACCTCGAGAACATCCGCAATTTCATTAGGTAGATTCTTTTGTTTAAGAATCTTAACCTTTTGTATGTGCAGATCACGAATCCTCTTCCTTACGAGAATAGTACCCAATTTCTCTTTCTTCAAAACCAAAATTCAACCTAAATTAATAAAAAATAAAATGAATAAATAAAAATCTAAGTCTGAGTCTGATCATCACTTACTCTCATAGAACGGATTTCTAAGTCTAGTTGTGAAGTCATCCTTTCAATCTCTTCAATAGATTTACCAATAATCGAGTTATGTTCAGGTAAATCTTCAGCATCTTCATCTGCTGTATAATTGAAACGATCAATCGATATGTTTAAACGCTCATGAGTGTCTTTAATTTCATTTGGTAGATGAGTTCTCCATTTTTGAACTTGTCTTAATTGATCTTGAAGTAGTCGAAGATGTTTATCTACTTCATCTTGTATATTCAGCGCTTCTATAGAAGCTTTCTTTGATCGAACTTGTAAGAATCTAATCATATCTTTTAATTAGAACCGTTGGATTTGTCAATCAATCTGAAACCGTTAGATTAGAATAGTAAATACCAATTTTACTCTAGATTCGGTGACTCGTCTCGGTCGAGATACGGGCGATTCGGCCGATTTCGCGTTCAAATATCGTTCGACGAAATCTCGGAAATCGTCAAGGTATTCTGCCGATACCTTAAAAAGCGGCGTTATCTCGGCCGTAACAGCCGAGATTGACCACATTAGTTATAATACAACACCTGTACTATTACGGGTTAAGCCCTAGTTATAATACAAAACATAAAAGGTTAAATTAGATACTGTAATCATTGCTACACTAACCAAAGTAAATGCCCACAAACCTAGTTCAATGGTAAAATTCGAAGTCAAATCGTATTGGTCAGAGCCAAACTTTGGATAATTAACTTCTAAATGTTTGTATCTTCCTTGCCCGGTATTCAAATAATATGTTCAAGTAATTTATTTCGTATATCTTTTCGAGATCTATATACCAATAAGTTTAAGTAGTTTATTTCGTATATTTTATCGAGATCTAACAGTACTAAAATATTGCCTAAATTATAATTTTATAAATAGTCATATTTGATGTTCAATACAATTAATTAAGTCATTATGGAGCGTAAATATCATTTGACAAACTAAATGACATTTACCGTTTTGTAGATTCTCATATTCTACCCACCTATCAAAATAATTTTTGTCCTCAAAGACGTCCTTTCTCTCGGTGTAAGTACTTCTCATCACAGTATTCAAACCCATCTTGTATGAATTTGAAACTAGTTAATGTACTCTAACTAATCCTAAACAATCTAATTGAACTTATGGATATGTTTCAAAAGCTTAACAATGAATTTAATTTCTTTGAATTTTCAATTTTACGTCAGTTATTATTGTGCAAATGATCCTTATTATTTCATATTTAAACTAATTTACTTTTGGAAAATTCTATTTTGCTTTAAATTTTAACTTGTTAAATTATTGACTAAATTATAAAAAACAACTAGGGTAAATAATTACTAACGACTTCCATTGTCGGCTTATCTGAAATCATCAATATTTTACTGAATAACTCACCAATCCATTTTAGGTTAATCATTTATCATTATTTATTTATATTATTATTATTATTATTAATTTTTTTTCTTTTTTTAAAAAAATTATTTTTTATTTTTAGCTATGACGTTATAAGTGACACTGCAGAGCCTTATGGGTCGAAATTGTGATAGTTTTGATGGATGATCTACCTTTGGAATTAATGTAAGGTTTATGTGGTTCGTAAGGGGTGGATATTGAGGGAATTGAAAGAACTCCGACCATACCAATTATCTCCAAATGGGTTGTTGCCAAAATTTTTTGAAAAACTTACTAGTGTATCTGCCCGGACCCGGAGCATACTCATAATCAATGGAAAATATAGCTTGTTTGATTTCTGTTGGAATAACTTTTTCTGTAAGCGTGTTGCATTGTCAGGATGTTAACCTAGGAGGAATTTCTACAAATAGGTCTTCATCAATCACTGTATATTTGGTGTCGTATATTTTTCAGTGAAGTGGTCAATCATGAGTTAGATAACACCATCTTTGTCATTGACTCAGTTGCTGTGTTGATCTTGAAGTTGTTATATGTTGTTGGCGATGACTTCTGAGTTGTTTTTCCTGGAGTAGCCAGTATGTCAATTCGCTTCTGCTTCGGTTAGCACATTGGTGTTGGGCCAATTTTATTTGGGTCGTTGATTTCTTGATCATTGGGTGGAGGTGGCCAAAGGTTTCTTTATTCCACTCAGTAAAAGTGCACCGGTTGATATGAGTTTTAGCTATAGGTCCAATGAGGATTCAATGTCATGGTGTTGGATCCAGGCTAAATCTATCACCTGTTGGAGTTGGGATGGGTAAACCAGAGGTGTTCAAATTTGTAATTCTTGGTCGCTTACCGATCAATTTTCTGTGATTGTAGCAGGATTGGAGCATGATCTGATGCGATTCTTGGTAGATGGGTTATCCCTACATGAGGATTGGATGTTCTCAAGTTTCGTGTAGCAACATCTCGGTGTAAACGCTCCATGATAATGTTATGTCCTTGTTAACTGTGTGTCCAGGTAAACGGATTACCTCGGAATCCCAAATCTATGAGTCTCATTTGATCTATCATATTGAGGAAATGTTGAGTTTGTGCATAAGTGACTTGTCTACCATCTTTCTTTTCCGGATTGGTTCATCACCTCATTAAAATAGTGTATCAAGACCCAATGCGTGTTGGTGGTTGAAAAGGGTGTCCGAAAATCCAACCAGAAATCCTTTCTAGCATCCGAGTGAGACGGGCTTTAGATACATGTGCATAACCAAGGATGTGTGTGTGAGGAGGGGGGAATAAGGGCATGTATATAACTCTCAGAGTGCAAAATAATTTACACGTGTAGATTATTCTTCCACATTGGACATAAACCTCTGCGTCTTCCAATTTTTGGGACAGTAAAATTACGTTGGAAATGCAGTGATTGCTCGGGAAAATTCTTCTATGTTTAACAGGAGGGTTTGGCGTATCACCCAGTGGTCAGGATATATTCTTGGGTTACAGTGGGATCTTTCCTCCCCTCCCAGAGAAAGATCTATACATCCAACGGTGCTCCATGTTTAATTGTTTAAAGGCCCAATCAGAGCTGTTTTCAATTATTGCGTTTTATACCCATTTATCAACTTCCTCTTCGTGCCTTCCTCCGTAAATTCTCTTATCCCACCTTATTTTCAGGCGTTGTGATATGAACCGACTCTCTGCCGCAGCCATTATTTAATCGATCCCTTTTCCAATCCTCCCCTCTCAGTTCCATCAATCTTACACGCATCCAACGGCTGAACCTGTACTTTCTCCCCACTCACGCCTGGTTAATAGGTTCTCCACCAAGACCTATTTATTTCTCTTCTTTCCCTCTTCACTAATCTTCTGTAATCCTTTCGAATCTTAAGCCATGAAGAATCCTACAGTTGCCCTAAATTTTTTTGGTTGTCACTGTTAAAAAAGGGGTTCTCCATATATCATCTCTTCAATTACTCGACACCCAATTTTGGAAGTGATAACAAGATTATTCTCAATTTGGCAGTTTGGTTTCTCAGCTCTCAAATTTGAGATAGATGATGATTTAACATTGAAGAATATGATTGAAAATTCAATCGTTTTTTCTTGGGTGGGTTTTGTCATTATTTTGATTATTGTAGTCAAAAAAATTCTGTGGGTTACTGCTGAAATGCTTCTGAAAGGAATGAATCTTCAAACCCATGTCTTATGTTTCATTTTCTTTACTTTTGGTGTGACTTTGCCGTTTAATGAAGCTATTTCATTCTTTATTTTTGTTGTAGAAGAAGGAAACCCAGGTTGAGTTTTTGGTTTAAGTCATGAAGAAGGAAACCCAGGTTGAGTTCTTAGCCGACAATCTTTACTCTTCTGGGATCGTCTCATGTAGCCAATTTCTTAATTTTCTACCATTTGGTTTTGATTGAATCTGAGTTTGCATAATTAGTTGCAAGATTTTACTCAGAATTTTAGTTTGCAAGATTTCACTCAGAATTTCGGTGCTACTCCTGTCACACGTGCTAGATATTTACCGTACTTCTTTTGCTTTGTGGTGATGAGTGATTAGCAGCCAACTCTATGGGAGCCCGGTGGATGACTGTACTGGCAGACATATTATTCTGAAGTTTAGGATAAGCTTTTATCTTTAGATAGTGTCGCATTCCTTCCTTCATGATAGACTGATAGTAGCCTCTTTGTTTTTTTTGGTTAGCTTGAAAGAAAAATACTTGATACAGAGTTACAGATGCTTTTGACTTACATATTACGTTGGCATGTGATTTATTTTGAATTATTGACATTTGACACTGCAAAACACATTAAATCTATTTTTCTTACAGGATTTAGAGAGGTAGAGATGGAAAAACATGAGGTAATTGCACGTAAGATATTGAAGCCTAGGTGAAATTGCAGAAATGCTCATGTGTTTTACTTAATTTGAAGACATACTAAAATATACATTGATAGATCAATATAAATCTTTGGCAGCATTCCATCTTACAATGAAGATTTCTGCCTTTATTATTGGTTTAAATGAGGAAGAATATTGTAACTCTTACATCGCTCTGATATATGAAGGTATGCCTTAGGTCTTTAGACGTTCGTTCAGTCATGGAATGAGTTATTGATGATCCAGTTGTGTGTGCATTGACTATTTTATTCCCCGTTGCTCAACTGTTTCATTTGCTTGCTTCTAATAAGAGCTATTATGTCCTCAAGCTTGAACATTTACTTATTCCATCACTGTAGCTGTACATATTTAAAAGCGAAATGGATTCATGGTACCTTTAGAAATAGGGAGTTGTATTGGGTCTGATTAGAGAATTTTTGGCTGATTTGTTTACTTGAAGTCATTTTCAATGTTAATCGAAGAGAGCAAAATTGCTTTGAAGTTTTGTTGTTTAAACTTAGTAAACTACTATTGAAAGTTCATTTGATCATCCTACTTGCCATGACAACAAAGCGGGTTGGACTTCATATTGGACTTTAATTGTGTGTGTTCAGTTTCTTGACTGTATTATAAATGTCTGTATTCTATTTCTTGACTTTAGTTCCATACAAACTCAAGCGATATGGCATCCCAATTGAATTGCAGCCCATAAAAGATTTCTCCATCTGCGACAAAGACAGCTTCAAGTGCGTGCGCACCCTGGACGAATGCAAATCATGCCTCCTTAGTCCTTACAGTTCAAGTCACTAGGCAATGGAAAAATTTGGACTTCATGTCATCTAACGACGTCACTTGCGTTGATATGGTTATCATTAACGAAAAAGTAACTAATCAATTCTGTCCTCCTACAATCTTTAGTTTCATAGTCAAATGCTTGATCGGTTTAAATTATAAAAATAGTTGTCTTGACTTTACAATCATTATATAAAGGAATATCTCCATTTTCTTGCAGGATTTTGCAGTTGCAGTAGATATATCCTCAAAGCTAGGTTGCTCAGACGACTTGATACTCTCTTTCAGACAATATGTGGTTTCTCAACCCGAACTCATCTTTGTTATCTATATTATAAAAAGAATCACTAGAGAATTTACTTACAACCATGCTGGGGAATTAAAAAAGCTTCTTGCAGCTGAGACATGATTACAATCAGGGGAACAATTGCTTACATTTAAGGGAAAAGACCGAGGGAGTGGAGAATTCTTGGATAGGTCTGGTGTTAAAAACAAATCCAAGATTATTTTAGTAGAAGATCCATCTAGCAAAGAGAAGAGATTCATTGAGATGCGCAAGAATGCAAAGCTTCAAAGCGCTCACTGAGCGATATCCGACATATCCATGGAAGTTGAGAAATTGGTGGCTGAGGTAGGTGAAAGCCTATCGGAACATTTGCCTAGCCTTTTTAATGGCTGGCAATGCCAGTCCTGTCCAAGAGTCTTCATAATTAAGTCGTTTCCTGTTCTCATGTTTCTGCCATCCGTCTCAAATGGTATTGAAGTAGCCGAGGTACACACAACTCTCACTGAAATGCTAATGAGACAACCAATCAAGTTGGATAGCATTGCCACCGAAGGAGACACATCAACTCACAGGTATACACACACCATCACTCTTCAGCTTCTCCTATCTCTTTACTGGGCGGAGCTGGTGTTGAGAAGATCACGTGGCCTAGACATTGTTTTACTTATTAACTTGGTCAAATATTTGATGGCATTTTGTAGAGCTAGAGGGTGCAAAAGTGTGTTGAGACCTTAGATGTGCTGAAGGTGTCAAATGCTGGAGTAAGCCTGCTGCCATCAAGTCCAAGTGGGAGACCATGGAAGCTGCTCAAAATAGACCACAGTGGGAATATTTTGATTGATCCAGTATTTGGGTGCTGTTCCTTTTTCGTTATTTATTCATCTTAATATGGTATGTATACGAGTAGCGAACTTGATAACAAATAAATAAAACAAAAAGCCGTAAGCAGTTTTCTCCAAAAGTTTCTCACTTGCAAGTTACAAAGTTTCCAGTAGATTGTAGTTGATAGGATCAACCATGGAAGCCATTGATGTTTCATGTTATGTATTTTTGTGCTTCTTAAAATTAAAACCTTTGTTGAAATTGTATATTCCATTTTGCACAACACAGGGGTGCATTGCCTTAAAAGTATTTTTTGTACATAGGTATTACTCATGCAGAGGCTTCAACATCCAAAAGTACTACTCTTTCTTAGGCCAGTAACTTCATCTTATAATTTGTGCAGTGTCACAAAGTTCCTTCCACGGTTCATTCTTAACTATTCTTCTAAAAATTGTTTAACTAAATAATACTTTGTTTTCTAATTTGGGTTGCAGGAAATTGTTCTTGAAAAAGAGTCTTAACAAAGATCGATGGTAACATATGTAATTTTTTTTAATGAAGGTGGTGTTTTTTGTTTCTCTCATTTAAGATTTGATACAATTATATCAAATATATAGCCTTATAGTTTTTATATTATATACAATTATTGTACCAAATATTCATGAGTTTGTTTTGCTTTACTCTGTATGTGTCCTGAGACAAACCCTTAAGTACATTACACGGATTAGAACATTATGAAACAATCTGTGCTGTTTTGGCACGGGCGGCACCCTAGTATGGTTACATAGCATAAACTTATATTTGAAATTTTGAGAAAATGAAAATGTGGGGAAACTGTTCCCACTTGTAAATTGATATATCACTGCATTGACAGTTGCTTGAGGTTAGGCTTTCTATACTTGGTCTTACAGAAAAGATGGTCCAACCTTAGTAACATTGAAATTTGAAACCATTGTATCACTACCCATAGTTTGCTTTCGGCATCAGCTAATATACCTAGCATCTTCCAACTATTCCCGTGTAGCAATCCATCAGGATACTCTCTATCCTGAAGTTAGGCTTTTCTTAAAGAATTTTAACTCAAAATAGGTCGGCTTTGGAGTTTTCATTAAGAGTGACCAAACTATGCATTTTTTTCCTGCTGCTTAATCTGATGATATCAGCTTTTTGTAAAGTTCAAAATTCATAAACCACTAATATTGACGCACATGAATCTACAAAATAGAAAAAGGACTAAAGTTCAATGTAAACCACTTATAAAAACATTAGTTGAGAAACTCTTTGGTAATCTAGAGAAAGAAAATACAGGGAGGAAGTCTAAAAGAAGCAGTTTAATTAAGTGCAGGAATAGTATCTGTTTTTTTGTTTTTCTTGAAGCAGCCAGCATCTGTTTGGTTTATACCTGATGCTTTCTTTGATTTCCCTTGCCAGTCGAACTAAAGTGATCCCATATAATTGCCATAACCAACATTTCCACCTTGAATGCTGGGAAAAATAAAATAAAATTCATGACAATTATTTTTTGTTAGGCGGTACAGCGGTGATACATTGATTAAAGTATGTGTATAAATGCAACAGGGGAATATTCATATACTAACCACAGAAAACAATTGCTATCAACAAAGGAAGCGACAATTTTTACCGTTATTACCACATCTTCGCCAATTTCAAATTATTCATATTCAAATGCAAAATGTTGTGCAACGGCTCAATTGCAACATTATGACTGTTACGGATTTCTACGAGTAATTTTTATTTCACTTTTCTTAGTTAGTCGCGAACCTGGTACATTTTTACTGCTATACAATACAGATCACAACAGACAGACATTACTGTCAAGGTATATGTGGGGGAATATGTGGGAAGAAAAAGAGAAAGGGACGTGGAAATGCCGTTGTGACGTTGTCAGCAATAAATAACGTGGACCGTGGTTTCTGCATATCCCACGGAAGATGCGATCGTACATGCCTTCCGAACCTAATCACAACTCGCTTTTTGTAACTTTTTCATGGGATTAGTATCACCTTATAAATACATCTCATCTCATTCTCATTTATTCACACCCCTTTCTTACTAGCTAGAGATCATCATGGAAGAATTGTCCGGGAACAAGCATCTGTGTTTGTCATTAATGATGATGAGCCAGTAATGCCACCACCGCTTAGACTTCATCGAGTTGGTAGTGGTGGTGGCTGGGGGGAGTACGTAATCGTTATGGTTGATCTTTCTGGCCGGATAGCTGCATCATACTCTAGCTAGGTTGAAGGCAGTGGTGACGCAGTTCGAAGTTGTTTTTCTGCTCACTGTTTCAAGATGAAGATGGAGAGAACTAAGACGGTGAGGATGATCAGATTTCTCTCCGAATAAGATCGGGCGGGTTTCCGATCTCGTTATGTTTACAGGGCAATTTGGATCCTTTGGCAACTAATTAAACTAAAGTAAATCTAAAACTAGTTATTATGCCCTACGTTTTCATATAAGCATTGCTAGTTAGTAGTTAATGGTTATGTTTTAGGATATCATATCTGTAGCAGTTGGCTGATTGGTGAGTGGTGGGACTTGTAATCCTTTCCCATTCTTATCCAATTAGGCTTTGAATTGGTTTTCTTTCTTATCACTACTGTAACCTAATTATGAATGTATGAATTTTATCTTTTTATACTTACTTTGAGTTATGTGACCGGAGTCGGAACTGTTTGTAAGAAATGAGCAAAGCCCTCTCTCTATTCTCTCTGATGACTGAATTTTACTCCGACTAGCCGTTTTCTAACCGTTAAAAGTATTTCTCTCTCTCTCTAACGGCTATTTTTCCGGCTCTCTCGCCGGATTTTCATGAATCATTCTCCTAAAATTTGAATTCTAAGGAAATTACTAATGTCAAGTCAATCACAAAGTATATCACCAAGCATCATACCAAATCACAACAAGTTATTAAAGAACAAATCACAGGAACTTCAAAATTCACATGAATCACAGAAATCTCTACCTCAGTTGATTTCAAAAAGTCAAGCAACAATACCGTAATCACAATTACTGGAACAATCCATTTTACATAATTTCTACCTTAAAGGCTAGTTTGCATTATCTCTATTCATGATAATGGCCCTGTTTCGTTCTCTAGTCTCAATGTTAGCTCTACCTTATCAAATGCTATCCTCTGGTTTTTTGAAGGAAGTTGCACTATCTCTATTCATGTTAATGGCCCTGTTTCGTTCTCTAGTCCCAATGTTAGCTCTACCTTACCAAATGCTATCCTCTGGTTCTTCGAAGGAAGCTATTTTCATCACCATCTTAAAAAGGGGCTTTTCAGAATCTTAGATTTCTATTCTAGTAACCTCATTCCCAAACCCATCCTCAAAATCAGATACCGAAATCTTAACCAGATTAAGCATCAATTAAATTACAAACCCAAATTAATACCATCCAATATCCTCAATACTTGTTTCAGTACTAGTACGACTTTCAGATTCAAGTTTAGCATTCACCAAAATAGTAAGGAATTTATTTTGTTACTCCCATCTGAACATTTCAAAAAACAAAAAGAAACTGTCTATCCTTATGAGGATTACTTACCTATGTGCGTCTGCTGGAATGTCTTCAACTCATTGTTTAGTGATGCGGTTTCGTGTTCTGCTGGAAATTGGAGAAGTACTTTCCTCAAGCTTGCGCTTACCACTTCGGGTCATTCGGGATCCAGTTGGTGGCTGCGGGACATGGAAATGTCAACTCTGACCTCTGGTGTTGTTGGAGTCTGGGATCTTCTGATTCTAATATTCATCTTCAGAAACTAGTTGCTTGCCCTGATGATCTTCTGTATATCAAGCATCTCATCAAAGATCTTGGAGTCTGGGATCCGGATAAAATCAATAACTGGTTCTCTCTAGAAGAAGCCACAACCATTACCAACACTATAATCAACTGGGAGGAAGATGGTAGGATTATCTGGAGTCTGACAGATAATGGGACTTTCTCTGTGAAATCCTTGTATACTGGTAAAGTCAACCAGAAGTACAACAATGACAGCCTGGTTGCTGATTGGCTTAGCATATGGAGGATGCAGGTTTCCCCTTCTATCCAAATGTTTGTGTAGAAGTATGCTCATGGAATTCTTCCTACCAATGCTCAGACAACCAGCATTCTTCATTACATTGATCCTATTTGCAACTCTTGCAAGTGTGGCGAGGAAATTTTGTCCCATACTTTCAACAATTTTGAGGATTGGCTTAATAGATGGTTCACACCTAACAGATCTACTTACAATCCTGCTATTTATGCTACTGGCTGCTGGTATATTTGGAAAGCTAGATGTGATCTTACTGTCAATCACATTCAGATGGATACCCATCATACTATTTCTCATATTCAAAAGCATATTCGTGATCATAACAGAATTCACAACCTTCAGGATCACATTCTGAACAATCTCCATTACAGAAAATCTGACATTAATCAAAACAGACAATTTATTGCCAAAAAAAAAAGAGTTTGGCATCACAATTAAAGTCTACTCTATGAAACATCAATTTCTATCTACCACTCATACTGGTCTTATTGTTGTGGATTTTGCAAGGACCTACGTTGGGGCTAGAGGATATCCAGGATACCATGGAACAGATGAATACTGGACAGGAGCAAACCTAGCATTCCAAAAGGCCAATGAGTTGAAGCAGACAAATGTGACAATAAAAGCTGATAAATGGCAACCCTGAACAACTTCAGGTCCTTGCACCAAGATGTTGTCCAGATTCCTACATACTGGTTAACCGACCTCAGACGCTGGTGTCTTCTTTCTTGTGGTAGCTTTAAGCACAAGTGGGACTTTTCCACCTGAGTCGAATTTATCTATTATTCTTTTCTCCCATATGAAGCAACAGGCATCGTTCCATAGAACCTATCAAAAATAAGTAGCAGTGGTAAATCGAGAAAAAACAAAGATTTAGTTTGTTCCTCCTAAAATAAAAGAGAAAATTAGATTACAGTCAGCCCAGAGTTAAAAGGGATTCACTAGCGTCAAAGTTCCAACATGGACAAGGACTGCTCAAGCTACCAAGTCAATCAAGAAAAACGTCTAAGGGATCCGCCGAAGGAGGATGCTTCTTCTTTTGTTCCTTCCTTGTGGGACAAGAAATCCAGGAAACTTTCTAGAACACCCCGCATTTTTTAGAGTGAGTCTTACACCCTGCATTGACAAGCCATGAGATTGTGCGACTTGAGAGAGGTCTGGACTATCACGATGGACAAAGAAGAGTTGTTCAAGAATAATCGAGTGCAGTGGGAACAAAGGACTACCAAGGGGTTATAAGAGATCAATCCTTCTCGCGTGCGAATCAAGGACCGACATCAGCGATCCACCTTTTCTTTATAAGGAGGAAGGTATTGGCTAAGAGGTAAGCCTATCCCTGTGTTGAACCTGCGACCATTAGGTTAAAAGCCCAATGCTCTACCAACTGAGCTATACACCCTAAAGGATCAATATAGGCTTAGTAGAGCTTGAACCTACAATATTTAGGCCAGTTGGTTGGTGGGAATCCCCTCATTCATCCAAGTGTGGTCATCTGATTCCTCCTGCGGGATGATTAACAAAGCATAAGGAAATGAGCACGCGATGTCAATAAACGAATTCTCTCATTATTCGTTATTTCCGGGTCTTTTTATTGCATTCTTGTCCATACAAACCGTTGATAGAGCACTCTTCCCACGACCAGGGGGATGCAAACAAAGATAGATCGGCCCTTTTCAAAAAACTTCAAGAACGAATTGCCAACTAACAATATCAAAAGCTTGGGAAATCTCAAGTTTTAGCCCAACATTCCCCATTTTGAGAGGCTCTTTAGAGACTCGACTGCAAGGATAGGGGCAATAGAATGAGAGGAAGTCTTAGCAAGTAGTCCGACATTGAGTTCCTATCTCGATCTCCAAAATCTAATGAGTACCTATCTATGAAATGACTCCAGATTGCAAGCGATCACTCAGCAATTAAACCGTCGGCCAGATGCTCTTCCTAATAATGGCAAGGCCTTACATCTATAGTATGTTGTTCTCGTCTCAACTCTTTTTCTCGAGCCTGACCCATTTCCATTATTTTTTTGTAGAACTTAAAAGAGAATCCCATGAAGCTATCCTTTCATGAGAAATATTTTTTTATATTTAAACCAACCACTAAGTTTGTAAGATCACGACTGATCCTAAAAGGGAATGAATGGAAAATAATAACATGTCGTATCAATCCAAAACTCTGAGAATTCTTCATCCTTAACAGATCGGTACAAAATATTATTTGAATTCTTGGAGCGTGAGGTCGGAAGTCACTCGACCAGGGAAGATGAATGACACGTGTCGCACTAGTTATACAAGTGGAAGAAAGTAAGTCAACAGTGCTTTTTAAAAATTCTTCTCGAGAACGTTCTTCTTGCTACCATACCATTCACGCAGAGAAAATCAGAGGCAGATAAGACTTTATTATCTGGGGCTTAACGTCCAATGGTAGTTCTAAGGATTCTACCTTTGAAAAGAAGGCAGTTCTAGGGGTGATTAGCGCACATTTCCTGGGACATCTGTCTCAGAGTGTTCAACTTTCCATATGGTATTTCACAGGGAAGCCTGAGCCTACCCTGACTTATAACCGGAAGAGAGCTTATTGCTGGGTTAGCTCTTTACGCTTAACTGTTCGGTATTCCTTTAGGAGGGACAACCCTCCCTGACTGGTTTCCGGAAGTTTCTTTCCCTAAAAATTCGACCCCCTAGAATCGAGCTAGAACGAGAGTAAATCATCTTGTTGATCCCAATTTATACCAAAATTCCAAGAGTGAAAACAATTTGGCTATATCTCCAACCAATAATGAACTAGTGTGAGCACCTAGACGTAATACCTTCTTCAAGAAGCAAAGAAGCAAAACAACGAGCTCCATTAATCTAGTCTTTCCGAGATATTTTCTTTCTCATCCATAACCACATCCATAGGCTGACTGAGAGGACGCCCTTCAACCCAATTTTTCTGCCATTCACCTTTTTGCCGTCACAGATTCACTAACTCATATCTTTCTGCAAAGCAGCCGCATGCCGAATATCTCTACCATTTTCTTCTCTTCCACTTTGGCCTTATGAGTTCACCAGGTACGGGGCCATTTTTCCGAGTTCCTTCGACATGGTTCTCTCAAACGCCCTAATATTGTTTCTAATAATTGAACGAACCTTTTTTCGAATGGAACACCAACTAACCACGATTGAGGTTCCTTCCACCGGCAAATTCGGGTTCACAAGGCCTAAAGTAGGCTTACTTTATAGGGAAAGGATACGGCTGGCCCCGTTGGAGAGACTAGTTTTGAACTAAAATAGAAGTATAGGTCAATGAGCAACCTGACGCGTTCGTTGCTAAGAAAATTAATGACTTAACGCATTCCGCCTCTGCAAGCGTCCTTCCTTCTCAATGATTCGCTTTGGCGTTTACCTAGAATCTCGAGCTATTGAGCTAACAAATGGTCTAAAAGCTACTGGAGATTGTAGTACAAGAGGGGATGAACTAAGATCTCTCTTAAGTGACGCTATTAAGAACAAGGAAAAATATTCTCTGGGAACGTGAGCTTCTACATTATGAATCGTTTGGATAAAAGGTTTTGTTCCTTCGAACACTTCTGACTAAACCTATGCAAAGGCAATAGTTACCAGGAAAATGAGGATCTAGACAGGGAAGGAATATTCTTTGATAGGAAACCCGAGCAAAGTATGGGTATTTTTACTTCGTTTTTCGAGATCGCTTCATCAACGGGAGCATGATCGTGAGCATAATGGTATAATCCTGCCTGAATATGAGACCTACTAGTCGAACATAGACAAAATTCGGCCTTCGAATCCTGCCCCTTGACTTGAAATGCATGAATACATCACAACCTGTGATGAATTGAATCAATTGAGAGAGCATTGAGCAATAGAAAAAATGACTAGAGGGATCGGGCTTGCCCTAGTCTTTGAAAGGTAGGAAAGAGAAGTAATGTAATAGGATAAATGCTTGGGTACAGTTGACCACGATAGTTAGTGGTTCTATCTTCACCCTTCTTTCCTCCCATCCCAGAGGAAAAAAGGGAATAAATAACTAGTTAAGAGAGTAAAAACCCAAAGAACTTGACTATAATATGGACTATCCCATACCATTCCATCTTTATCGTATGGAGTAGGAGATTGGACTTAGAATGGCTTTCAACCTGATGGTCCTCATATAAATCAGGCTCTTTTAGTGGATGTTTCCTTATCCCTAGTCAAAAGCTCTAATGGCTAGTGTGACTTGCCTGAGAGTTTAGAGCAGGCGATCGACTGATGGATGCAGATCCTCGTCCTTTCTTCCTCTTCTTCCACTGAGTGCTCGGAGGGTGTGGGTGCAAGCGTGATGAGAGGGCAGAATTCCTTTGGAAGACATACATTTGTCTACGAAATCGGCTTTTTCCCTCTATGTTACCATACCTCCTACCAAAACAATAGTGATGATGCTGCCAATGGAGTTTCTTTTGTTCTTCTTAGTATTGATGTTTTAACACATGCTAACTATACAGATGTGTTCAATTTAGCTATTTTATGTCAGGAACAAAACCTTCTTTAACCTGTTTTTTGCAGTCATATTCCTCATAATATTTGCACAACACTGAGATGACTGACCAGAATTTTAGCTTCCTAGCTGCTGGTCAAGTTCATCATACTATGTACTCGGTTTAGGCTTTCTCTGCTTATTTTTATATATAAAAAAAAGAGTTATGTCACCGTTAATTGATTCGATATTGCTTTTGTCAATCTGGAGACTGTTACTTGTAAGAATAAAAGTAATAGATCTGTGTTCGGACTCGGGTCATATAATTCAAGTCAGGGATCACTTTAACAATTTATTAGCGAGTCATTTTACTTTACATATTTTAAATAGTTGGTTAACCAAATTGGTATTGTATGTTTGAAAATGGAGCTTAATCTCAGTTTCTTACCGATAGCCATCAAGTTTGTTTTGGAATCCAATAGCAACACACTTATGTACCTACCCCTGGTGGATTTTAACTATTTGTAGTTGTATCAATAGTGGAACCATGGACGGGCCTAGCAAGGAACTAACCTAGGCTATAAACCGTTTCTGTTTCTGGTCCAACAATATTTTAGTATTGAAAATTTTAAAAATTTAGTTTTAGCCCATCTAAAACTATTAGCACTTTATGGAGAGGTGGACTGGAATGCATGATAAACTATTAGCAGTTTCGGTGGAAACACTTTAGGGTTCCAATGATAATTCCGGCTTCAGAGGTTTTGTTATTCACTAGGAGATGATTGTTACCTATTGAAGTAACTCATATCATCTGTTTGTTCCGATGACCCTTAAAATAAGAACTATGATTGTCTGCTTATAAAGCTTTTAGGGATAAATCGATGAATAATTGTTCTGAATGATAAAAATAAAATCTTCAGCAAAGTTGGTAATCAAATTGCTAAACCGATGAACATTTGCTTGGTAAAATCGAGTAGGTCGGTTCCTCGAGTGGCATGTCGGGAAGTAAGAGATTGCCAAGCGGGTCGAACTCCGACCTTCTGAAAGCAAAGATTTACCGGTCCTTCCCACTATGATTTTAAAATAAATAATTCAAATGAAGCTTATTACGTGAAAATTCCATATCATGTGGATTACTAACCCTATGATGCATACAGAGCATATATCGAAAAAATATTCTAAAAGAATTTATAGATTAGACAAAGCTAGAAATTCAATCTTCACGAAAGTCCTAATTATAAAGTGGAACATAAATCAAGTTGTTGATATATTAGTGTAGATAGTAAGTTTTTGACAAGGGTTATAATTGTAAAATTATCCTCTTCCAAGCAGCAGGAAAATAAAAGGATATGCGAACACTTATGCACATATCCCTAGTTCTATAATAAAACACGGAATATTGTATCTCTACTTATATTCCGCAAGCGAATTAAGAATACAGATTCTCTACAAACATTCTAAACTGGCCTCGCAGCCTCCTCAATACTCACAATACTTATGCCATATCAAATTAGTATCAAGTCACATAAATTCCACTGATCCTTGAACTTGTCTCGAGTGCAAATCAATGTTCCTGTAGCATCTATCAAATTCGGGAATAACTAATGCTTAAACCCAAAATACACTCTAGATTAACGCTTCGTTCGCAATGAACTCCTCTTAAATATGCTACTTTAGCACTTTGCTCAAAGATAAGCCACGAATTATGCGCCACTCCTCTTGGACGCGCCACAAAGAAAAATCAATGCCTTAAAAGACGCATCATGCCTCTGAGCTAGGCTAACCCTAGCCTTTTATCCCATTAGAGCCAGGCTAGCACTACACACTTGTCTTAGCACCACTTTGGTACTAATTCCTTATCCTATCGCTGAAAGCGCTAACTCCCCTTAACTATCGCAACCTAGTGCCTTTCTTGGCCCAGCAAGTCCCTAGCCTAGCACGTCCCTGAGAGCACCTCCCTTTACTAGCATATTCCACAACTAACGCGTTCCAGCCACAACGCTAATTCCTAGTGTTCCCTCGAGTTCCAGCTACAACCATATTCCTAGCACGTTCTCGAGTCCCAGCCACGAAGTTAATGCCTAGCGCGTTCCTGAGTGCATCTCCCATGGATAGTGCGTCTCAGCTAGCTAGCACGTCCATAACTCCAGCTTGTCCTTAGGTTAGCATCCCAGATGATGCGTCTCATGTTTAACGCGTCCCTTGGATGATACGTCCCATGTTTGGCGCGTCCCTTGGCCGATGCATCCCTAACTTAACGTCCCATGCTAGCATGGCTTTGGATAATGCGTCCATGGATAACGTACTCATGGCTAATACGCGTTTCCCTACCTAGTACCTCCTTGGCCTAGCGCTTCCTTGGCTAAGTGACTTAGCGGAAGTACTATTGGCTATAAGCGAATTAATGATCGTTTCAGAAAAGTGGTAAAAATATTTTCGTTTGCTGAGACTTGTGAAGATTCGTTTTAGACCTTATTCTGAATTAAACTAGAAAATTTGTAAAATATTTTAACAATATTTGGAAGAACTGGAACTCAGGATTCCACCAAAATCACTTCTGGATGATTTCTACAATGATTCTTTAACAATTATAGTTCTTTTATTGACTCTATTTCTTTGCCAAAAGTAGATTTCTAAAACATTAAATGTAAATCACAAGCATGGCGCATCAAAAGCTCTTAATTCCCAGCATACACCATCAAACAAAATCACAACTATTTAAAAAAAAATCATAAATCAATTAAAAATCAATGCAAAAGTCATTAAGAATCAAAAATAGTTACCATTCATTCATGAAATATGGCTTCCTCCATTATCCATTGGTTGGGTTTACTCTTCATGATGTACACACTCTCAAAAGATAGAAACATGGCTCAAAAGTGTATAAAAAGAAGAAAAAATAATAACACAGATGGTTCGCAACGGTGTAACTGCGTTGCAAACGACTGTTCTCACTGTTAACGAAAAAAAATATTTTCAGCTGAAGATAAACGTTGCAGAGATAAGATATCTGTTGCAGATGGGTTGAAGAAACTGTTACAGCTAAAGATAAATGTTGCAAATCTCAAAATACACGTTGCATAACGGTTGAAGACATCGTTGCCTTTTCTCTGTTCTTCGTGTTCTTCATCAGCAGCAATAGAGAACTTTTCCTGTGATGATTTTTCTTGTTCTGTTTAGGTTCCTGATATTGACCCAACCTCTTTTAATCTTTTCCGGACTTGATACAACCTTTTTGTATACAATAGAGCCCTCAAATCTCGATGGAATCTCTGTTTTCTTTCGATTGAAGCTTGGGGGTTTTCTCCTTGATTTTTTTTCCCTGGCTCTGTATGCCTTTTTCTTCCTTCCTTTTGCTTTATATAAGCTTAGCAAACCCTAACTAGTCTTCCTAAGTCAATAAGGACCCAAAACACAATCTAATACCAACTCAAATTCTCAATTATCCGAAACAGAGAGGAAACTCTTTTCCGGCAAAAACTTGGAATTTCCAACCATTTTTCACAACTAGAAACCCTCTGATTGACGTGTTTTAGTTATGTCTTCATGTTGTGATATCAACTACTCTTTTAAATCCCAAAAATCTCGGTCTTGAAACACCTCAGTAACTCGCACACGTGAATAATTGGATTCCCGCCAATTTCAATTTTGAACCAAAAAGGAGGGTGCCTTTATAAACTTTTTGAGCCAATTTTTCTACAAATGCTTATTTCCTAAAAATACCTACAAACACATAAAATCACATAATAAGTATAAAATCGAGCACTAATAAAACAGAGAATTATGAACAAATTAGACGATAAATGTGTCTATCAATAAGCGCTAGCACATTCAGTGCTAACTATACTTGATCTAGTTGAAGTTCTAACTTCATACGTCATTGGCACTAGCTCTCTAGCGCTAGCATAATTGACATTCACTAGAAGCTACGCATATTAGCCTTGCTCCTGAGACATTATCATATTAGCATTTATACTAAAAGAGCTAGCATATTACTATTTACGCTAAGTAGCTAGTACTAGCCTTGCTAGATACTTCCTTCAAAAATACGCCCTTCTTTCCAATATTGGTATAATACGAAATCTTATATGGTTTTCTAGTCTTCGTGCTTAAGAAGCCCTCTATAATATTTTGCTCAAATGCCTTTAAAACTTATGCTAAGTCACTTATGAGCTAATACTTAGCTATTAAACATGCCATGTTACTCCTAATCTATTACATGATCTCTGAACTTACCAGACTCGACATTGATTATTCTGATTATCAATTCGCACAACTTGCCTAACTGACTTAGCAAGTCATTTGACTTGACTTGACTTAATCAAAACAACAGTGGCTTACGACTCCAGTATCATTTTATAAGATATCAAATACAACACATGGAGGAATTCTTATTGGGGTATTGGTCTGGCGGTCTACGGCAATCGGCGTTGTGGAAACACATCCACGAGCAAGAAGGTAATAAGTAGTGGGACGGTTACAAAGCAGTTGATAGGATGAGGAGTAGTGGCCAGACATGTCTTCCCTACTTTCCGGACACGACCCCACTACAATCTCCACAATCATAACTTCTCCACCTCTCCATGACCTCCACCACTTATGAGAAATTAGTGTGTCTCATTCGAACTATAAATAGATGATTCTCAATTATTTGAAACAAGAGGAAAGAAAACAACAAGACAGAAGAAACTAAACATACAAAAATTAGTGATTCATCTAAGAGATAATCCTTTCTTCTTTACACACTGCAATTACTTATCACACTGATATTTTTCAACCTTATTTGCTTACCTCCCCTAAGACCTACCCAATCTTCTCCACTTTTGTGATCGAAGCATGACGTGAACAACTATTTCTTAGTTTAGGCTCATCCTGTTCGAGCTTGATCTCTCGAACCTACTTGAATGTACGGTTTTACCGTATATTTTGTTTTCACCCTAAAACAATTGGATACCACAATAGGAGATCAACCTCTCGATTACAAAAGCCAATTTTCAGTTATTCAAAATGGTAGATCTTAGGTCTGGAGCAGTTGCAACTCCTATTGCCGGTTCTGGTAGCAATGGTGGTGGCGATTATAAAAACACCCCTCCTGATACCAATCCTCCCCATACCAATGTTACTAATGACGCAACTACTACACCTCCATTTGGTAACAAAACTGCTGAAGGTACCGAGAATACTCAAAATCCACCTAGCATGGCTGATATGATGAAGAGACAGAAGGTTCTTTCCAGAAAACAGGTGGACATGGCCATTACTCAGAAGGAGGTATTTGCTTGCCTCAAAACTTTGACGGAGAAATTCTCCTCGGAACAACGCCATCACCTGACGGAGTAAACCAGGACCAACCTTACAACGACCACTGATGCTGAGACTTCCAAGAATCAAAAAGATAAAGAAGTTCATATCATTACTGATCGTCCAGCAGCGAGAAGTCAACAATCTGATTTTATCACCCGCGGAGATCTGAAGAGACTCCTACGAAATCATGGCAAGGAAGACTCATCCTCGATCCGTCAACATCAGCTCCCTTACCCGCCAGAAACTCAAAGGATTCTTTTTCCAAGAGGTTACGCATCTCCGACTTTCTCATTGTACGACGGTTGAAAACACCAGGAACACCCAAATGCCTCTCGACATTGTTGATCTGATGCGGAGACAGTAGGTTCCTGCCAGAACACAGAAAGACATGGATACCAATCCAAAGAGGTACACACTTTCCTCAAGACTCTAACAGAGCAATTCTTCCTATAACAGATCCATCACCAGTTGCAGCAAGCAACGATTCCAAGCCTACCAACCTCAACAGTTTCAGAATCAATATTCAAGATGATGAAAAGATCCGTATTCAAATAGGACTATCAAGGAGACAATAATCCAACCTTGTCACCCATGAAGATCTGGAGAGACTTTAATAATTTCAAGGAAGAGAGGGACCAGTCTCACTTCAGCATCACCAACCTCTTACCCTCTCGCCATCCAAAAGATCATTTAACCATGGGGATATATCTCTTGCTATTCTCCCTCTATAATGAGGGATAAAAAAATGTGTTCAGATCTGAAAAGATTGTTCCAGATGAACGACGAGTATCCTGGTGACTACATATGCCGATTCAAGGTCCAAAAGTCGTTAAGATATATGTTGGAGCAGTCGTATGGTCAGTAAGCACTACAATATCCAATCATCCATAAGGTGTTGTCAGAACGAAAGGATCAAGAGGAAGGCTTCATCTCATCAAGCGTCATGAATTGAACGTTCACCAACAGCCTCAACCCCGGATTCAGTCTTAGCCTCAGCACTAGTCCAAACACAAGCTCTGCTCCACGTCCCAGAAAATCTACAATAATAACAACAAAAGCCAAAGCCAGCTATGACATTCTCAAATTTCCCCCTTCACTCAGGTACCAGTCCCTTTCACTCTGGTACGAGTCCCTTCACCATGGTACGAGTCTCTTCACTCAGGTACCAGTCCCTTTCACTATGGTACTAGTCTTTTTACTCTGATACTAGTCCCTTCAGCAAGGCGATACCTACTTCATGCTCCCTTGCAGCTCCTAGATGAAAACAAATCCATGCAATGTCAAGATCAGAATTCTCATTTTCATCTACAACTTCTTCCCATTTTGAGGACGATTCAGATTTCACTCTAAGGGATATGGATCATTTTAAATCACCATAAACCGATGGAATGGTGAAACCTCCAATACACGAGTACCCGGGACAAATTCAATCGAAGTGGAAATCAACATTAATGCCCATATTAGGGTATTCAACTAGCACATTCCCTGCTCCACTACCATTCTGCATATCAACATTAGTAGGAGCATCATCCTCAACAACTACGTGAAGGGAAGCTCGCATATGGTTTTTAGTATGGGGAAGTACACTATCCATATCAAAATCAATGGTAACTCTTGTTCCTTCTCTAACAAGCTTATCTTTCTGATTTTGGTTATTCCGCCCCTAAAAGTAGAGAGGTTACATGCATATTAGGTCAGAACATCTCAAACATGAAATTATTGAGCATAAACCACAAAACCTACTATATATATCCATAAATATCATATGCATTCATTATAAAGTGATATTTGAAGTATTTCACGAGCCAAGCTATTACAAGATATTTCACAAAAAACCGCGTCAGAAACCGTTTACACTACCTCCTAAAAACTCCGAAGATGGCGACAATTGGTAATGAATATTGGCATGATTCTTATGTCAAAAGTTCCATATGAATGTATTCTACAACATACTAAAAGGGAGAATTATTCGGATAAGCGAACTAAGAGTTATGGCCGAAACGGTGGGTGACATCATGTCTGAAAACTATCAGAATTTTCCTGGATACTTCCTGAATTCTACTGTTGGGTCGTTTTGATGCCCCAAACAAGCTCAAAACTCGATTTTTTTTGTAAATTAAACGTAGTAAATTCTTTTCTAATAAGGATAAAGGGGTCAATCATCAAAAACGGAGGTCGTATGAAGATTCTACAACGTTTTTCCCAAGCATTATATTTATGAGATTTGTTAGAGACGGGACTCTATAAAATTCTTTGTAAATTTGAGCAGGGCTTTGCTTATATGATAATTTTTAAGATTTCACATGCTCCACCATGATAATATGAAGTAGAAATATACCTAATATGGGTCCAATCCAAGTGAGGAGTCTGGCGTTACTTCATTGCTTACTTTTCTATCGATATCAGTAGATTCAAATTCTTCACAAGGTTCTGCAGTGTGGGGCGCTTCGTCCAGCTCTTCATCATTCAACTTATCTTCATCCTATATATCAGTGATGTCTCCCAAAGCCTCAGAAGCATCAACATGGAAGAACTATTCAAAATCCTTTTCTTACAAACTAGGGACTGTCAAAAGCGACATGATTAATATCCACTCAAGGGCGCATCACATCCACCTGCTAAAAGAAATAAACCAATGAATCAAGTCATGATATTCATGCTTTGAGTCAAGGAGATTAAAGAAGAACGACTTTGCATCTCAATAGACCAAAACTACAACGATGGCTTCAACTTCAATTCAGATACTCACTCCAGCCCCAATGCTTCAACGACAAAGGAAAACTCTAACTTTCATGACTTCCCTTGACCTGACAAGTTCCTGAAAGCATGGACCTGTGACGACACTGTAAGATTATCTCCTGCCTGGAAGCGGATCCAAGTAAGTTACACTTGGGGACTGTCAACTCCCCCACTTTTGAAAGCTTAACACAGTAACTTCCTTCGACTAGAAGGTCTGATCAACAATGGTACTAGCAACAAAACCGTATACATCAAAACTCATACCCTCACGGCAAGGTAACCCCACACCCTCTTCTGTCATATTTTTGCCTCTTCCACAATAGAGCCTCATCACTTTAGGAAGGATAAATACTGGGGATGGCTCATTACACCGCTCAAAAGAGCATGAAACTTCAATACCCTTTTAGTAGACACCTGAAGTATACGCAACATAAATCACCTGTGGATGTAAACCATTCTACATTATCACCTTGTACAGTAAATAAACAGTTTTGACTATTCTGTAATTGGGGACTTGATTCGTTAGAAAAATCAATTCAAATCTATTTCAACCAAAGTTATCCCCAAAACCAAGCCAGTAAAATATCAAATCCATCGACAAAACCTCTCTACATCAATACCCAGGAAGCCTCCGCCTCTTACCAGATCACATCCAGAATGGTAACCCCGTCCTTGTTGATTCTACTTACTTCAACCACATGATTCTACTGTTGGACGTGCTCCAGACTTGGAAGCCACAATAATTTCCATACCAAAAATCCAGAGACACAATCACCTCATATTCAAACTTCTCCTCCCAACTTCCAGAATTGGTTTACAAGTTGCTGGTCAGGGATCCAGTATATGCTCACCATAAAAATCTTAACACGCCCTGCCTCCTCCAGCATACGCCACCTTCCAGCAATAACTCGGTCCACTCCTATATTCTTTTATGCTCCCGTCAGTACCTCTTCAATTTACAAATTCATAAATCGACAACAATCGGTGAGGAACGGGTCAAAATATCCCTCACAAGAAGCGTTCATCTATGTCTCTACTATGACATACCAGAAGGGCACATCAATCGAAGCCATGAGCTATGAAATATGGATCTTACACCAAAGTCTACAGAATCTAAAAATTTACACGTGATTACTAATCACAAATGTTTACGCATGGTTAGCTGACCTAGCAAACTCCGAATCAAGTGATTCTTTTTGGATATGATAGCTTAGTCTCTTGGATTCAAAGGTTGGGGTAAAACCAATGTAGTCAATATCGGATTTCGGTTTGTACCGGTCGAGAACGATACACTGGTACACCTTTGTATCAGGGGAGATTTCGGTTCCAAATATCGTTCCACATATTTTATACCTATAATTATTATATCAAACGTTTTTTCCTTATTGGATCTATTAAGATATAAAACTAGTACTCATTTTTCTAAAATACCATAAAAACATGAGTAACAATTGAAAACCCTAGAACAAGGATAAGGAAATTCAAATTTTTTTAGATTTTTTTTAATTGAAAACCCTAATTTCGGCCGTACCGGTCCATCTCGACCATTTCGGTCAACCCGTACCGGTCCATCTCGGCCGATATTTTTGGGCAAATATCGTATCAGCGTATAGGATGTTTCGTATCGTGTGAGTCCCGATACTGGTAATACCAGTGAGATTTCGGCCATATCGGCCGAAATCGACTACACTGGGTAAAACGTCAAAATCCGATATCGTATGAAACTTCAAAATCTTCAGAAGCGATTGGTGTGAAACTAAGGTCTCCAAACGGGATTCAGAAAACTCAGTTTTAAAGAGACACAATCTTCCCATGGACTTTCATCTTCTCAGACATACCATCATCTCAGGCCACATTACATCTTCCAAGAGGATCTCATAACACTATAGGACGTCGTCAACCTTTCTACGACAAGAGCACTGGATTCCACCGCCAGCCTCACCTGTAGTTCTGATCTACCATCAGCTTCTTCTGCCGGTTTCCAATATTTCTAACTTTGCTACTACTAGCTACAACTCAAGGCATCGTCTCCGGGTATCATGTCTCTCATCTATTGTCACTTTGATGACGCTTTTACTAGCACCTAATTGTTGCACACTCAAAACCTAAGCAAGCATCGGAACCAACTACTTGCTTACAGGAAAGTTTAAATCTATGGCTTAACTCTGCATCAAAGACATTGCCTGGAGGAGACAAAGCTAACAATGTTTTCTTCTGGACACATACATGAAGAATCGATCCAGCTGACTGGATCCTCTATTTGAGATGAGGAAGACCTGTTTTTTTTAAGAGAGAAAGCGCCGACCTTATCCCCTCTCTACTCACGGGCAAGCTAGCATTCCTTACAAGAGCATGAACATATATTAATCCCAACCAGGGTTAATGCTAAGGGGCATATATCTCAATCTCGGGTAAGATAGAGCTATCCAAGTTTTCTTCCCTGACTAATGATGTTCCCTATAACGTACTCTCCATGACCCTGCTGGTAGCTTCTCAACCAATGTGAATGGATCAGAAGTCCAACCCTGCCACGCTTCCCTTGGATCACAAACTAGAAATTCTGGGTAAGAACGTGGGCGTCCACTAATCCTATCCAAGATCTATGCTAAGGGTCACTTATCCCGGTACCTAGAAGCCAAAAGCTAAGTATATCTTCTTATACTCTTAAAATTTAAATTATGCATATATAATCATTATTAGCATATTGCCACCATCTAGTGCTTACTGTGCAACATTATTGTTCCTCACTAAGAAGGGGACTTACTGTAGATGGTGAATTTTTAACAAGGGTTATAATTATAAATTTGCCTTCTTCCAAGCAGTAGGAAAATAAAAGGATATGCGAACACTTATGCACATATGCCTAGCTTTATAACAAAACATGGAATATTGTATCTCTACTTATATTCCGCAAGCGAATTAAGAAAACAGATTCTCTACAAACATTCTAAACTGGCCTCGCAGCCTCCTCAATACTCACAATATTTATGCCATATCGAACTAGTCTCAAGTCGCATGATTTCCACAGCGGAATTCCTTGAACTTGTCTCAAGTGCGCATCGATGTTCCGGTAACATCTATCAAATTCGGGAATAACTAATGCTTAAACCCCAAAATACACTCTAGCTTAACACTTCGTTCGCAACGAACTCTTCTCAAATATTCTACTTTAGCACTTTGCTCAAAGATAAGCCACGAATTATGCGCCACTCCTCTTGGACGTGCCACAAATAAGAAGCAATTCCTTAAAAGACGCATCATGCCTCTGATCTAGGCTAACCCTAGCCTTATCTCCTATTAGTGCCAGGCTAGTACTATCTATTTGGATTACCACCACTTTGGCACTAATTTCTTACCCTAGCGCTGAAAGCGCTAACTCCCCTTAGCTATCACAAACTAGTGCCTTCCTTGGACTAGCAAGTCCCTAGCCTAGCGCGTCCCTGAGAGCGTTTTCCTTGGATAACACGTTCTATAGCTAGCGCATTCCAGCCTAGCACGTTCAAGCCACAACGCTAATTTCTAGCACTCCCTCGAGTTCCAGCCATATCGCTAATTCCTAGCGCGCCCTCGAGTCCCATCCACGATGCTAATTCCTAGTGCGTCCATGAGCGCAGCGCCCATGTCTAGTGCTCTCATCTAGATAGCACGTCCCTAGCTTAGCGTCCCAGATGATGCGTCTCATGCTTAGCGCGTCCCTTGGATGATGCATCCCTAGCTTAACGTCCCATGTTATCACGGCCTTGGACAATGCGTCTATGGTCAACGTTCTCATGTCGAATACACCGATGGATTTAGCATTGCCCTATCTAGTACCTTCTTAGACTAGCGCTTCCTTGGCTAAGTGACTTAGCGCAAGTACCATTGGCTACAAGCGCATTAGCGCTAGCAGATTTAGTGTTAACTATATATACTTGACCTAGTTGAATTGCTAACTTCAGACGTCCTTGGCATTATCTCTCTAGCCCTAACATAATTGACATTCACTAGAAGCTATGCATATTAGCCTTGCTTTTGAGATGTTAGCACATTAGCTTTTATACTAAAAAAGCTAGCACATTACTATTTGTGATAAGTAGCTAGTACTAGCCTTGCTAGCTACTTCCTTCATAAATACGCCCTTATTTCCAATATTGGTCTAATACCAAATCTTACATAGTTTTATAACAAGTCTTATTGCTTAAGAAGCCCTCTACAATATTTGGCCTCAAATGCCTGTAAGACTTATGCTAAGTCACTTTTGTGCTAATACTTAGCCATTAAATATGCCATGTTACTCCTAAGCTAGTACATGACCACTGAACTTACCAGACTCGACTCTAATCATTATGATTATCTATCAGTGAGTTGCACACCTTACCTTACTGACTTAGCAAGTCATTTTACTTGACTTGACTTAATCAAAACAATAGCGGCGCACGACTCCACTATCATTTTACAGGATATCAAATACAACACATGGGGGGATTCTCATTGGGGTATTGGTCTGGCGGTCTACGACAATCGTACGTTGTGGTAACACATCCACGAACAAGAAGGTAACAAGTAGTGGGACTGTTACAGAGCAGTTGAGAGGATGAGGAGTAGTGGTCAGACAGGTCTTCCCTATTTTTAGAACATGACCCCACTACAATCTCCACAATCATCACTTTTCCACCTCTCCATGACCTCCACCACTTACGAGGAATCAGTGTGTCTCATTCGAACTAGAAAAACATGATTCCCATATATTAGAAACAAGAGGAAAGAAGACAATAAGATAAAAGAAACTAAACATACAAAATTAGCGATTCATCTCAGAGATAATCTTTTCTTCTTCACACACTGCAATTACTTATCACACTGATATTTCTCAACCTTCTTTGCTTCCCTTCCTTAAGACCTACCCAATCTTCTCCACTTTTATGATCGAAGCAGGACGTGAACAACTATTTCTTGGTTTAGGCTTGTCTTGTTCGAGCTTGATCTCTCGAACCTACTTGAAAGTACGATTTTACCGTACATTTGTTTTCACCCTAAAACAATTAGCAAAAAACATAATGAATCCAAGAAATAATTATGAAAAAGCTATAAGGAACAAAATGAGTTACTAGTAATAAAATATTTGATACTTAGTAATTCAACCAATTAGAGTTGATGGGATTTGTAGACCTTTGTTTTCTGGATGTACGAATTTTATGCATAAAGAATCCATTAATATTACATCCACGGTTAAGTTTGGATATGTATGACTGCGGAACTTAGAGATTTTATTTATATGCTATTGTAGATGGTGATTTTCCGACACATGAAAATTAAGGGTAAAAGAGTCATTTTGGGTACTAGTTTGGCTTAAAATTGCTTCATCCACCTCCTTAATATATGACTAAGTATGTTACAAATATTATTCTTTCATGGACACGCTAACTCCATGATTCTAAGCATCATGAGCGCGACTAATTCTGAGCCTCAAAAGTGTGACTCGAATCCGAGCCTCGTGAATGTGACTCAAGCGCGACTTATACTCTGCTATATAGAGTAAAACTGGGGTTTTAAGCTCAATTACCCATATGAGCCTCACGATTGACTCCCAGTAGTATCCACACTAGTCATTTCACATGCTTCTTAATCTCGTTCAGAACATGAGATATGTACTTCAGGCGTGCTAACAAGCCTTAGGGGTACTAACAAGACTCACTTTTATTTTTGTTGGCATGACCATGACCTCTCCATGAAACGATATCTCATGGATATACGAGCTCACCGTAGTCTTTTATAAACAAAATACACTCATTAAACACATATACATACCTCAATCGGAAACCCACGAACTCACTCGAATACGTAATCATGCCCTAGAGTTCTTGTGCTCATTTATGGGACTCATAAAAGGGAATAATGTCTCTGCTCTTTCACGGTCATCCACATTAGGTTGATGCTCAACCTTGGTTTATCTCGTGTCTCACACATGATGCACGTGTTATCTCATGTTTTCTCGTGTTTTCCACATGACTGGGACTAGTAATAAACTACAAATTAGGGAATATTCCTCCACCTCAGCCAACGCCAACTATAGAGACTATTGATACCCTGCCACCGTATCATGCATAGTCTGTCTCATTCACACAAACGGGGGGGGGGGGGGGGGGGGGGGGATTCCAACTAGGGTTTGGTATGGCGGTCTACGAGATGTTTGAGAATATCCAACTATATTTATCACCTCTAAAGAGAACAGTTGGTGGTAGAAGCTATGAGAATCAAGGATAAGGGCAACTCATTGATATCCTTAGTTATTCCCTGATCACAAATAAGATGCTTGTCGTATCCTTCATCCATATCCCACCGACTTGAGATCAGGGGTTCTGCAGCTATAAATAGGCCATCAATCGACCATTTTCAAACAAAAAATTTCGTTATAGTTTCTCTCGCAGGGTTTTCTTTCTGCAACTAAGACTCGATTCTCTCTCTTACTTCTTCCCTTCATGAGACCAACCTTGCTTCCTCATGTGACTGAAACAGTATTCAAATGACAAATATCTTGTTTAGGAGAGGATTATTAGTCATCAACATTCCGCATCTCATCCCCTAAACCTCATCTTCAATTACTTTATCTAAACAACTGCTGAAAATAATTTTCTTAATTGTGCCAAAGTATAGCATGATATGATATAAAAAGAACCAAACACATGAACATTGAGTATTCATATGCAAGTCAAGTAATTTAGAAATAATATTTTTATTTTCCGTTCATGTACAGTTATATAATGCACATATCAATACCTACACTTCAAAACCTCTGAAGAATATATTGAAATCTTAAGTTTGTGAGGGTAATTGATTATTAAATTCAACTAATTTGTATGTTTATTTAATGAACAACTTTTTAGCACGTGGTGTTATTTATAATTTATTTTTGTATCCATGTTTAGTGTATACTTATGTGAATGGATGAACGTTAACAAAAATTTTCTTTTCAAGGACATCTCAATACCATTATAATAATTAAGTAAATTATTTATGTTATTTTACATAGAAGGAACCATGTTGATAACATGAATATTTGCAACCGCTATGACTGACATGAATAATGTAATTGATTAATGTATTACGTTACCATTAATGTATTTTATTTATCATGTGATGTACTTTCCCTGTATATGGGGAAGGATTCACCTTATGATTCCAGTTGGAGACTGTAAGATAATTTTTTACAACACCATGCAATCATATTTGTCGGGACCATGCAAAAATCTAGGTTATACTAGGATATTACTAAATACTAACTTATGGTTCATATAAGGAGCTAGACTTCTTTTATGCCCTTCTTTAATGAACGGTCGCGATATGAATATCTTGAATGAACGGTCGTGATATGAATGTCAAATATAAATCCTTAATAACTTGGCCATATGTACTTTTAAAAAGGGAACAACACCCATCAATTGAGTCCACAAATTTACAATTCATTACATAAGAGGTTAACAAAGTGAAACTAGGATCTCCACAAAGAAAAATTGTTTGTACTACAAGGTGTCCAATAGCTCACTAGAGATTAATCTTACCAGGTATTCTGCATAAACTATTCTTGCATATTTGTTGTACATTATTATTTGTTATGAAATCGAGTTTCTCTCCCATCTTTCCTCTATTGAGTCTCTGGTTCTTTGACCTATCTCTTATCTTTGCCTAGACAATTATTTTGCCTGATTTATTTTGTTTTATGCATAGTAGATTTAAGTCTTAGATAAACATATTATTTTAAAATGCATTTTTGATTTGAAATAAAAATTGACAGACAAATTTTGATTCAAATGAAATATTAGTTTTTAGGTATGATTAATGTTATCAAGTGAATGCAAATTCATTGACTTAATTCACACAGTCTCATCAACTGAAATCTATTCAATAATAATTCTATTGAGATAAACGATTTTATTTTTCTTAACACTATATAAAAATTAAAACTCCATGTATTTTATAAAAGAAAATACTTTTTTTGGTATAAATAGGATGTATTTTGAAACAATCATTTTTTTTATTACTCCATTTGTTTCAAAATTTTCGTCATCTATACTATTTTCGTCTGTTTCAAAATTATGTCCAGCTTCTGTTTATAGTCATATTTTTTTAATATATTCTCAAATATACTATTATTAACTTTCATTATAAATCCATCTTATATGGATCCAATATAAAATCATAAAGAATATTTGTTTAAATAGGAAATAAATATGATTGGTATCTTTCTTTTTTACCTAATTTTTATGCAGATTAAATAAAAATCTTAGATTTCAAAATTTTGGAATATATTTTATTCTTTCATTTTCTATTTAAAAATAGAATCAGACAATTTTAAATAATTTTAATACATTCATTATTTTGTAAAAACGAACATGCTAAATAAATAAGGGTAGTCCAAGGTTGTTACATATCGAATTTCGGTTCGTATCGGTCGAGAGCGATACACTGGTACGCCGGTATATCGGGGAAATTTCGGTTCAAATATCGGTAAAATATCGGTCCATATATTTTAAACCTATAATTTTATGAAAAAAATACTAGTTCATATTTTATAATTATAAATATATTTTAACACGTTATAACAAACGTTTTTTCATAAAGTTTAGAAAGAAAAACTAGTAATCATCTAAAATATATAGATCCATAGATTTCATACAAAGTTCAAACTGGAAACATAAGAAAAACAAGAACAACTTCAAAGTTCATAGTCTAAAATGCTAATTAAACAAGGATATTACAATTCTAATCGAAATCATTAGATTAATTATAGATATTATCATATCCATATATAATTCTAAAATATCATAAAAAATATGAGTAATAACTGAAACCCTAAAATTAGGATTTTTTTAAATTTTTTGTTTTTTGTTTTTTTGTTTTAAAAAATCGTCCATATCGGCCGATAATTCGCTCCATATCGGTCGATATTTCGGTCAAATATCGTTGGCCGAAATTTCGGTCAAATATCGTTGGCCGAAATTTCGGATTTTGTCTTCGTTTCACCCCGAAATCCGAAATTTCGGCGAAATTTCGGTCATTTCGGCCGAAATTAACTACATAGGGATAGTCTAGGTCTCCTTAATATTTTGACTTAGTCAACGTAGACTAAAATTTAAAACATAAGGAGTACTTTTTATTTCTATCGATGTTCTTTGTATATTAGTAAAGTTAAAAAAAATGATTTTTTTTTAAAATTTATGGTACTTTTTACGGGACACAAAATATGTGAAATTCCCAATATTTCCTCTTGGCTCTAAAACGGAATGTACAGAACAAGTTGAAACCCAGGTCTGAGATTTTGGATTCCAGCGGTCGATAATGACGTTAATTCTTCTTGCACCGATATAATCTCAAGATCAACGGCCAATATCTCTTACTAAATGAATCCTCGTCTGAGATTTGGGGCTCTAGTGGTCGGATGATGACGTCATTTCTTCTGCACCGACATAATCTGAAGATCCATAAATCCAACGGCGGATATCTCTTTCTAAAATTTTGAAACGATATTTATTTATTACTAAATTAATAAACACTCCCCCAGTTGACTATTCCTACTTCCCCAATTGACTATTCCTAGTCTCCTTATTGGCCGCTGTATAAACACACTTTCATCATTTGCTTTGTGTTTCTGTCCAAAATGATGATATTATCTGGTGCCAACTCATCATCCAAATTAATAAAATCAAATTTATTTTTACCCTTTTGCTTTCACTAATCTGTAAAACCCAAAAATGTACCAAAACAAATACATAATTCTAACAACGGCCAACCTTATCATCACTTGCTTTGAGGGTAAACTTGCCAAAGAAAAATCAATAGAATGGACTCTTTTATCATTTCTGTCTCTCACAGTCTCATTAGTAATCTACTACATTTATCTCAGTCTCTCTTTCTTCTCGTAACTGGTATGAAAACTTGACTTGGAAGAGAAACCCTGAATCCGCAATCTCCCCCTCACCTCTCTTTTCTGAGGTAAACTATAAAGTTTTTCTCTCTTCATCTTCTACTAGTTTTCATTAATAAAATTAGGGTAAAATTAACTTGATTTATTGTTTACTGTTTATCTTCTTGTTCTGATTCAGATTAGGCTGTTCATTTTTTGAATATTTGCAGGTGAAATTTCAATCAATGTTAATCTGAACAAATTAATTGATTGATTAATTTTTTTCTGAAAATGGGGAAGTGTGTTGAATCAGAAGAGTTTGTGTTATCAGGACCTAGAAGTGGTTTAAAACGTGAATTTTCTTTTGCATTGAAAAGTCAATCTGAAGTACTCGGTGCTTCTTTGGGAAGAACTAGAGCTACAAAACTTCGAAATCCATATTCTTCTTCTTCTTCTGGAACTAAGAGATTCAAGAATTTGGAAAATGATGAAAAATTCGATGGGAATTTGGTTGTGGAGACTGATTTGAGTAAGGAAGGGGAAAAGAGAATTGATATCATTATATTACCAGTTTATGAAGAGTCTAATGAAGTTAAGAAATCTTTGATTTGTGAAGAACCCAGCATTAGTTCTGTGGGCTCTTTGCAAACAGAGGAACCCCCATACTTGATTGATGGTGATAATGGTGTATCCGAAAAACCCGTAATATTATATTCTCGTTTGAGAAAGAAAAAGCCCAGGGATATGTCGGTTTCTGAGAATGAAGATGCTATTGTATCGGATAGTTCTTGCATGAATCAACAAGTGGTAGAAGGTGAAGAAGGTATATTTGGGGACAGGGTTACCTCAATAAGAGCACCTTTAAGTAATAAGCTAGAAATGAAAATGTCTAAAAAGATTGGGTTGACAAAGTTTCCAACCAAGATTAATGAGCTTCTTGGTACTGGTATGCTTGAAGGACTGTATGTCAGTTACATATTCGGTAAGAAGGTACTTTTTGCAACACCCTAAACTCCTTTTTTTTTCTTTTGCTGATTATTTTTGTTTGCATATACTCAGCGGATTGCAATTTTGATTTGTAATGATGATCTGTAGAAAGAAGGGCTTGATGGAATGATTAAAGGCTCTGGGATTTTGTGTTTCTGTAGTTCCTGCAAAGGGTGCAAAGTGAGTATAGTTGGTTAGTTTTATGATGTTATCTAGCGGTCATATGTTTAAAACTTCCAATATATAAGAATGTTTGAGTGTGAGAATGTTTTCCATGATAAACATAGGTTGTCACCCCCATGGAATTTGAGAGGCATGCTGGTAGTGGAAATAAACGTGCTGCTGATTATATTTATTTGGAGAATGGGAACAACCTCCGCTATGTGATAAATGCATGCAGGAATGCTCCTTTGGACACATTGGAATCAACAATTCAAAACGCAGTCTGTTCTTCGACATCTGTCAACAAGACAACCATCTGCATTAATTGCAAAGGTGGGCATCACACCACTCAACCTTTGGAATTAAAACTAACTTGGGTTGTTAAGCTGTAGAAGTCGGCCATTGTTGTGTTTTATAGTGGTGTTGATTTGTTTATTTGTCCTTTTTTATAATCAATGTGTTTCAACTGATAAGAATGACTTTCTTTGTCACTATTACGTTTCGATCTTAGGACATCTTCACCGGTCTCGCATGAATAAGGCAGCAATGTTGTGCACACAATGCCTGGAATCAAGGAAGTCCCAAGCAAACCTATCATGGGCATCTGGTACTAAAACTAGGTATGCAGTTTGCTCTGGTTGACATTTGCTATGGGTAATAACTTTCTTTGTAATTTGATTTTTGGGTCCATTTTATCTAGTTGAATTTTATTTTGGCATTTTCCTGCTTTTATTCCCTAGTAGCTTATTCTCCTAACTAGTCAAGAACTTGATTCAGTTCTGTTTTAAAAGCCACAGAGCCGTCCCTGTTTTGTTGCAATAACAATATGGCTAACATAATATTTGTGGCTGGAATATCGTTGGATAATGTGAACTAAAGTGAATAATCTTCTTTGGTATTATAATAAATGGATCTACTTTTATCAAAAATATAAGGTATATCCTTCTTTATAGTGATATATATATATATATATATCTCGTTTTCTCCTGATACATTTATGTGTTTTTCAGATCATCAAAAGCAGTTTTACCTTCAGAATTTGCTCTGCGGACAAAGAATATCCGAGGGAGGCTAACTAAAAAGTTTGTATTCTATTTTCTCGTAGAATCTATTTATGACCATTCTGTTGTTTTATGTATCTTGTTTAGCTTCTGATATAACGCATTAAGTAAACATTATTGTTTATTGTTGAAGGGATGTGCATTTGCATAAGTTGGTCTTTGAGGAGGGGGGTTTACCTGACGGAGCTGAACTCTGTTATTATCATCGTGGTCAGGTTGTATCAGTGAACAAACACAAGTAAAAATTCGTGCTTACTGCACTTTTTGTTAGATTCTTTCTATACTTTTTTCTTTTTCTGACTATAGAACCTTTTCTTGGCCAGAAATTGCTACAAGGCTATAAAAGAGGTTCTGGAATTTTCTGTAGCTGTTGCAACGATGAGGTACTCTTACTACTTCCAGACTATTAATCATTTATTATACATCACCCAACCCAGCTTATATGTGTTTACTATGTGATGTCAACAAAGGGTACCACATCTCTACTTAATGTTTTTTTTTTCTTTCTTGGTAGCCCTAATAGTTGCTTACTAAACCATAAAATTTCCTTTGGCTTTGTTAACAAATGAATTGATTTGGTTGATTAACAAGGATGAATCCCGTTTGATTATCCTGAGTAGTCATCGGCGTATACCTAGAGGTTATCTATCCTCCAGCAGTGTAGCTTTGATGCAGAATTATTGATCATTGGGTCTAATTTTAGAAAGTATATTTAATGTCGGAATTAGTGAAAAATACTGATGTTTTATATTCTTGTTGATCAGGTCAGCCCTTCACTGTTTGAAGCTCATGCCGGTTGGGCCTCACGCCGCAAACCGTGAGTAGTCACAAATTTAGAATATATGAGAATTACTTTACTTATCAATTTTATCTAAGTAAATTTTTTTATTGCAATTGGCCAGTTACCTAAACATTTACACATCCAATGGGGTATCTCTTCATGAATTATCAGTATTTCTGTCAAAAGATCCGAATTTTTCTCCTCGTGAAAATGATGACCTTTGCAACATATGTGGGGACTTTGGGGACCTTTTGCTTTGTGATGGATGCCCCAGAGCCTGTCACAAAGGTAAGTTTACTGTGCTAATTATAATTGTTCAGCTGCATCTTTTCCTTTTGTTTTTTCTCATTTTAACTTAATAGGGTGGTATCACTTCCATAGAATCTTCTAGAGACATTAGTGAGCCTTTGAGGTTTCCTTTTGGTCAGTGGCTTCCAAAGAGCTTGTAACATGATATTTGGTGTTTATAACCGTTAATCTTCATGTTGGAAAGTGAAATGTTTTAACCACTTCGTTTGTATCTTGATAATATCATGTGGTTAAATTTATTTTTATCATTTTTAGATGCTTCTTTGTGGTACACGTATGTGATTTATCTCTAATCTGCATTTTCTTATTACAGACTGTGTGGGTTTATCCAACCTCCCACCTGGTAAATGGTATTGTTCCCACTGCCAACAGATGTACCAACGGGAGAAATTTTGTGAATACAATGCTAATGCAATAGCAGCCGGCAGAGTATTAGGAGATGATCATATAAAACAGATTTATCAGCGATGCATCCGAACTGTCAAAATACAAGACATTAAAGTTGGTGGATGTGCATTATGCAGGTGAGCAACATCATCAATGAACAAATGTTTACTAGCATTTTATTTGTTCAATTAGATCTTCCATAGTTATTCTATTGCATTATGTGAACTCAAATGAGGATTTATTTTGATTTTTGGTCTCATTGTTTTGGCATGAGCTTACACTCTTTATTCTCATGATCTAGAGCCCACAGTTTTTGCAAATCAGGATTTGGACCCCGCACAGTTCTTCTTTGTGATCAGGTACTTTGGCATTTGTCTCACGTTTTTGTTTCTTGTACGAGTTTTGAAGATGAAGTAGGTAATTGTTCAAGAAAATTATGTTTAATTAAAGGTGTCAGTCAATTGCTTGTTTCATTTTCCCCAGTGCGAAAAGGAATATCATGTTGGTTGTCTGAAGGATCACAACATGGCGGATTTAGAGGTTCGCACACAATCATATGTTATTATGTTTTCATGTTTGACCACAGTATTACAGTCTCTGTATGCTTTGCAACATTAGGTTTCCCGGATTGAAATGTGATTTTGGCCTGTATAACAGGAATTGCCAGAAGGGGAGTGGTTTTGTTGCACAGATTGCAAAGCAATTCACACAACTCTGCACCAGTTGCTTGTGCGTAAACCTTTGGAGCTCCCGGAGTCTCTTTTAGGTATAATAAAGACAAAACATATGGAGAAATGTTCGAGTGATAATAGTGATCTTGATCTAAGATGGAGCCTTATTAGTGGGAAGCTTGCTACTGCCGACTTTAAATTGTTGCTTTCTAAGGCTGTCACCATCTTTCGAGTAAGTATTTGTCTGTTCACCATGCTATTGGAAATACATTTAGCTTTCTAGCAAAGATCCTACGACGTATGGATCCAGTAAACATTTTCTTCTTCAACATCTTGGATAGTGTTATTGCTCGTCTTACTATGGATGTGATAAAAAAACCTTTATTCTTTTTTATTTACCTACTCTTTAAAGCTTTTTTTTTTTCTCATCATACATCTTGTGCAGTTTTTGATTATATATCTTATATCCATGTTTCTCTTTCTTAGGATCACTTTGATCCCATCATTGATTCAAAAACTGGTCGTGACCTCATCCCTGCGATGGTTTTTGGGTAAGCAAAGATCTTCCACTGCATCAGCTCTGCTTTATTTGATTAACTTCCTCTCTTTTGAATACCTTCTCTAGTGTCGTGCAGCTAATTTTTACTTGCTTCTTTTATGGTTGAAATTTGCAGAAGGGATATAAGGGATCAAGACTTTGGAGGAATGTATTGCGTAGTACTGACATCAAAGTAAGAATATATCTAGATCATGGTTTAGCCTCTAATATTCTGTAATATATTCTCATCTTGAATTATATTGCTATTTGCAGTTCAATTGTTGTATCTGCTGCTATTCTTAGGATCTTCGGACAAAAAATTGCTGAACTTCCTTTGGTTGCTACCAGTAGCGAAGTCCAAGGACGGGTGAGTCTATCAAACTGGATTCAAGTGATGTCATTTATTTCTATTCATTTTTGCATTATCCGTCTGTTTGTTTGGTTTCTCTGTGGCAACCTTTTCATTTAGGTTCCATTTCATCTTGATTTTGTGGGTTTTCTAAAAATATTTCTTTTTTGCAATATTGATAGGGTTACTTCCAAGCGCTGTTTTCTTGCATCGAGCTGCTTCTGGGGTATCTTAAAATAGAAACTTTAGTACTCCCAGCTGCTGAAGAAGCAGAATCCATATGGACAACTAAATTTGGTTTTAAGAAGATAAACCAAGAGAAGGTGAGAGATACTTTTTTTGATATTTCATCAGCCTTTCTGTATGTAGTTTGCAGAAGATAGCTTATAATCTAGAGGAATTGTTATCACTGCAGTTGAACAAGTACAGAAGGAATTGCCAGATGATGGTCTTTCAAGGGACATCGATGCTAGAGAAGCCTGTTCCCCCGGGTATAAATGCCGAAAGTTATTTGATGATCAATTAATTTGAATTCTTTTGGGTTAACTATAGTGATTACAACAGCAGTTTCTTGCAGTGCCTTTTGTTTTGGATGTATAGAGTAGTGGTTTTTTTATATTCAGTTAGTGGGTGTACAAAGAAAGAAGGAATTTCACCATTGGTTCATCAGGTTCGATGTCCAATACTTTCAGCAACTAAAGGGAAAAGGAAGTATAATAAAAGAAAACATATAGGGTCAGAAACTAAAACATAGATAGAAATCTCAACTGTATGTCAAATCGTATGGAACTGTAAGCATTTTGAAAATCTTGATTAGTGAAATCAATTTACTTGCGTACTGTACTTATGTATCTGCCTTGTTAGTTCTTTTGTTTTAGTCCACACTTCCTCAATCAAGATACTAACCAAACCAGCTAAATGGTGTAGGTTGAGGGGTGATTGTATCTTGTTGTCATTGATAACTTTTGAATTCGACGGCCATACCTTTTGTTGCATAATTCATTGTCTTCTTTTTCTTCTTGTTTTACGCAGCTGATTGATTATGACTGAATCACATCACATTCTATCCGTAATTTATGTTAAAGATATGGTATTGGATTGAAATGCGTGATCATTTCTCTTACTAGAAGAAGACCAGATAAATTCTCGGCAGGACAACGATTGGTTAGTTATTATTCTAGCAAGTTCAATAATGTGCGAGTACTTTTTTTTTTAATGATTTTACATTGGAGTTTTTTATTTCTTCTTAAGAAATTGCATCGTAGTTCTGCACATCTGCTAGTGCCTGTATGCGTATTCTGCAGCTGCGAATATAAGGTAGTTTAGAACATTTTTCAAAATATGCTACTTTTTGTTTCCCTATCCCCGTCCAGCAGAACTAAAAAGAACTCCAATAGCTTTAGACTAAAACCTGGGCATCTGGCTAATAACATTTTTATATACACGAAAAGTTCCTCACATTCTATCGAGCGGCGACGGGCTCATGAAGCATAGATGTGACGAGAAAAATGCAAAAGAAACCCAGGAGCTAGCCCAGTTAGCCAGGTGTGGCAAAAGAAATGCAAAACAAAACTTGCTTCTGCGGGCATCTTGTTGCCATCGATAACCTTTGAATTCTTTAACTCCCTATTTTTGGTGCAGAATTCCTTGTTTAACTTTACAAGGATTGATTGATTATAACTGAATTACATTAAAATTTATCCGAACTGTTTATAATCAAAGAAAATGATGCTGACTTGAAAAGGGGATCATTTCTGTTATAACCAAATGGTTTTGGGACACCTATCCGCATTTGACTATTCGGGTACAAGTTCCATAATGTGGGGGCTCATCTTTATCTTACATCATAGATCTGTCACACACACACATTTTTTATTTATTTTTGATCGAAAGAGATCTGCCACACAGACATGTACATCTTTTTTTTGGAATGTTTTACAAAATAAGCAACCTACAGTATACCGTTCTGTCACAATAATCCATCATAACCCAAAAGAACTCGTATGGGTTTTAGATTGGTGAATTAGGCGTGAAAACTAATCTTATCGAAATTTAACAGAAGCCTATGAAAAATATAACACATTGGTTTACATTTTTCTTTGTTCACTGTTGAAGTCTTACAGCTCTACCATCATCACTACTTTTTATCATAACAAGAAAAGAAAACTTCAATGTTTTCCAAACTTAGAGTCCTGCTTATTGCTTGACGCGTTCATCCTCCAAACTTAGACTATTTCTTTCTTCCTTTTTTTCTCCACTTACTTTTAATCGAAAACTCCAATCTATCTGTATGGCAGATGCTTAAGTTACCAACACTCCCCAACATAATAAATCTACCAATACTTAACTATCAAGCAACTAATCATTTGTCCTTTAAAATCATAAATCATTCAACCTATTCCAAAACTCTTCTCTCTACACTAGTAGTACCAAACATGGACAACAATACTACTACTAACACCTCAACTAGAATAACAAAAACCAACTTCCTGCTTTGGATTTCAGCTTTTTCTGTTGTCCTCGTTTCGATTTTACTTGCTCTTAGCAGTACTAGTTCCTCTTCTAGTCAAACTAGTTTTAGTATTAGTTGTAGTTCTTTGAAAGTAGCCCTTATCGACACAGCACATGACATGGCTTCATTCTTATGGGACATTCCCTACAGACTATCCAGAGGTCACCACCACCACCACCATCATCATCATAAGAGGCATAGATGTAATCAAAACAAATGGGTTTCCAAACTGATTTCCGAATATAAAGTGTCGAAAGTCTTGACTGTGGATCAAAAAAGATGTGGCAACTTTGGAAGCGTACAAAAAGCTGTTGATGCCGTTCCTGATTACAGCTCTACCTGGATCTTAATCATAGTTGATTCAGGCATCTATAGGTCAGTAAATTCTAATCTAACCTTGTGTTGTTTGTTTCTCCAATAATTCATTCCTTGGCCATGTATTAATTCTTACATATGATATGGTAGGGAGAAGGTGTTTGTAGATACCAACAAGAAAAACTTGATAATCCAAGGTCAGGGTTATCGAAAAACATTTATAGCTTGGAATGATACAGCAAAATCCACTGGTGGGACAATTTACAGCTCTTCTGTTTCCGTTCTCGCTTCCAATTTCAGAGCTTACAACATTAGTTTTAAGGTGCGTGCTAATTTAATTTAATTTCAGTTTGTTTTCTCTGTATGACTTGTAGCCTCTGTAATAATCGTATCAACTTACTCGTAAATAACTTGGATTTTTCTCCTTTCAAATTTTATATCGGGGGTTTGGATGAGTAGAACACAGCTCCTGCTCCATCACCTGGTACGGCCAGAGCTCAAGCACTGGCAATCAAAATATCTGGTGACCAAGCTGCATTTTATGGTTGTGGGTTTTATGGTGCCCAAGACACTCTACACGATGACCAGGGAAAACATTATTTTCGAGAATGTTTCATTGAAGGCTCAATAGACTTCATCTTTGGTAATGCTAGATCATATTACAAGGTACCAATCTAAAAGCTCTTCTCATCCCACGATAAACTTCTAATTGGTCGAATTATTGATTAGAGAAACATTCCATCTATTTATTTGGAAATGGTACAGGATTGCACGATACACTCTATAGCTAATCAAGTGTCGGAGGGTTCAAGTGGAGCAATTACAGCTCACGGAAGGCAGTCGCTAAATGAGATATCAGGGTTTTCCTTTGTGAATTGTATAATACGCGGGACAGGGAGAGTTTGGCTCGGCCGAGCTTGGGGACCCTATGCCACTGTCGTCTTTGCAAGGTCGTATATGTCTGATGTTGTAGCTCCAGATGGCTGGAACGATATGAATGATCCCTCTAAAGACAAGTCTGTGGTTGATCCTAATTTTATTTTATAATTCATTCTGTTTGAGACCGATTATGTTAGAATATTTCCTTATTTTGGCGTTGTATGTGTTTTGCAGGACAGTATTCTTCGGTGAATACGAATGTATCGGACCAGGAGCCAATAACACATTCAGAGCTTCATTCAGCAAACAGCTGGGTCATTTTAAAGCAGCACAATACATGGATATTTCCTACATACAGGGAAACAAGTGGCTTCTCCAAAATGACCAAACTAATTGAGCCTTGCCAATTCGATTGTGGCTGTGTAGAAACCAAAGTTCGATATTTAATTCATGAGCTATATAAAGTATGCACCACGGCTCGATCTAGGGAACTCTGATCTATATATTTGGGGCCCTAGGCGAATTCGCAAAACCCCCGAAAGAATGTCTTTATATAATCAATCCTACCATATATGAGTACAAAGATCATACCTATGATACCCATTTTATTATGAAATCGAAGGAAAACATTTTATGCACATTCGATCCTTATGTGTATAAATTGTTATAATAAAGTTAAAAAGATATTTCATGAGGTGAAGATTCTAGTTTGGCTCTCACTGTTTGTGACCAGCAGCATGTAGTCGCTGAGTTTTCATCGTGAGCAGCATAGAAGTGCATGTACCTACACATAATGTATTTGAGATAATAAATAAGTGACTTGCCAAAAACAATTGGGATAATAAATAAGTGAAGCCGATGTTTATGCGTAATCTCTGGCTGTTTAACAAATCCACACCACTATTTTTGATAAAATCCAAATATTAACGAATTTAATTGTGTTGTTCTTACGATTAGGGGTATCAATGGGTATTCGATTTATCTAGAACCGGTTGATTCGGTTTTGGTTCCTAACATCAGATCCATTAGCTGATTTAATATTCGATGGGTATCCGCCGGATAAATATCAAGTTTTAGCTACAAGTAGTCCAAAATAATCCAATTAGATATCAAATTTATTTTATTTTCATTTATTTTATATTGAATTTTAATCAAAACTATAAGTTTAAGATAAATTTTTTATTTGAAATAAATAAGATTCAAAGCAAACTTGGTAAGGTTAAGATATTTTCTTTGATAAAAATAATTATTTTGTAAATAACCAGCAGGTACATGAACCCAACGGATATTTGAATATTTTGTCGGTTTCGGTTCCACTAATTTCAAAATCGGAACCGAAACGACCCGTTGACGTTCTTTAGTTATAGTGATCTACATTCCCACGAAAAATAAACATATTTCGAAATATATAAACACCACATCACTGTCTATCTACTTTGATAATCAATCGTTGGAAAATAATAATAAAAATTAAAATGGTTGATGATTAGTTGACAAGTAAGAAAGTGCACTCACTTTTTGGGAATGTATTTTGTCCAATGAAAAAAATATTTTATCAAAAAATTACGTGTCTAATTAGTTTTTATTTAGTCTAAGTTAGAAACTAGTATCGGAATTATAAGATAATATAGTTACTCAAGAGCTCATAACTACGCTAAAGTAGAGATGAACTCACTACTAAGGTAAAACACAAGAAAATGAACCTACATTTTATTGAATGAGAGAAGATATTTTAGGACTCTGTGTTTAGAGACTAAGAATCTTATCTATAGGTTTAATGAGGCATTTCCTTAATGACCCGGTGCTCCTCAAGAAGTTACTTAATACGCATACATTTTAGAGTACTTTTAAATTTGGATTTTGGTTTGCCGCTTGCAACATTATTAGCCCTTTGGACTTTTGAGAATATATGGAATATGGTATCCACATTTGTCTTTTTTATTCTACTTTAAAGAGATGGGGTAGTGGTTCAGTCTTCAACATAATCTTCTGATGTATCTTTTGTTCTCGACATTTGGATGGTCTTCAGTTGCGGAACCTAATACGTTGTTGCGAATGGCTTCTCTAGGTACGGAGGCTCAGATGATAGCTTTGTCTGCGGAGGCCCGGAGTTATTAAACATTGTGTTCATTCAGTTGTTGAGGTGGTATTTGGTTCGTATCATTAATGTCCTTAAATAGGATATGCAACGGTACTGTAAGTAGAGTATACTCCCGGTTGTATGGTATTTGGTAGGGTTTCATAATCAGGGTTGCAACTTTGGAGAAGAGGTGCCTAAGACCATGAAACTCCGCCAACGAATCTTCCGCACGTCTTCGTGGTATAATGGAGATGTGATGTGATAAAGTCGGAGAATTATTTTTCTGGATACACCTCCGGAGGGGCCAAAGTTGATGTTGATGGTGTTTCCGTTGTTGCTGCGTTCGAAGTGCTTTCTTCTGTCGGATGCTTGAGACCAGATCCCAGTTGTTCTAACATCGTACTGTATCATTCGACGGTTGCTTCTTGTTGTGATATCTTTCATAGCGCTAAGTTTATCACATACAAGTCCGAGCTCCGTAGTGCTAAACTTTTGTTGTCGCTAGGGTGTAAATGAGAATCCAATTACCCGGAACCGAACCGAAACCGAGCCATTCGGTTTTGTCTCATAATATCAAACCCATTGAAAATTTCAATACCTTACAGGGAGAACTGTTAGATTTTGGTTCCTAATCGGTTCTAGCCGGTGGGTATCCATCATATGTTGGACACCCAAATATATTTCTTATTTTTGGTATATTTAGCCCAAATCTATCTAATTTGATTTCAATTTAATTTAGTCTTTTATTTCTTTTACACTTAATCATCAATTAAAACATCAATATAAGATTAAAAAAAAACATATTAAAATAAGTTAAGTTTAAACCAAAACTGATAATATTATAACTTTTTCTTTTAAATAAAGAAATTATTTTCTCAAGAACCAACAAGAACCTAGATCTAACGGGTACTTATTTATTTTACCGGTTCCGGTTTCGGTTCTGAAAATAATAAAACCCTAATTGGAACCGATACAATCAGTTCTTATAGTATCCGAACCAGAATCGACCCATTAACAATATTAATTATCGACTTCGTCTTCAGATCGAGATGGGTCTTTTCGTGCTAGCTATCTGTAAGGATTCTTCACTCTTTTCCAAGATACTTAACTGCTCTTCCTTTTCACAAGTTATGAACATGTTATTTTCTCGTTGAGGGGAGAAAAAATAGGAAATACCTGAGAATTCTACTCCACGTTTCAAACATAAGTTTGTATAGCGAAGTAGTTCTTTCACGACTTTCATTTTCCCAAGTGGTCTCTTAGTGACTTTTGATTTAGTAAAATTTATCTTCCCCTTGTGTCAGAACCAAAATTTAGTTTTTAAAAAGCTAATAACTACAACCAAGTTGTAGAGATGAACTCACTACTAAGATAAAACACCAATAAAGAAACATAAGAAAAGGATCTTGCACTTCATTAAATGAGAGAAAACATTCAAAGGCCCCTTGTTTGGAGCCTATGGGTCTCTATTTAATTATATTCTTAATAATGCACCTCCTCAATAATCTGGTGCTCCTCAAAGAGTATTATATATAAGTTACATACCTTCTATAATATTCCTAGACTTGGACTTGGGCTTGGTGCCTGCAACATTACTAGTCTATTGAGCTCAGGAAAACACATGGGATATGGTATCCACAGATAGTGTCCATAGAATCATGTCAATAGATCCTACCTCACTTATAGTCCAGAAGATTTAGTCTTTAATTTACTAACTTAATTCACTTAATTCTACATGAGTAACTTGAATTATTTCATCTCACACCTCTACAACTTAAGTTAAACCTAATCAGAGTTTGACGATGCTCGGTTAAACCCCACGGTCGTTGGTATATTAAGTATGTTGTCATATTTTAGTTTCTAAAATTATTTCTTGATTATAGCTTATTAAAGTCAGTTTTGAGCTAGATTAGATTAGGTAGTAGATTTTTCAGGATTCATCCAAATTACTCTTGAAGAATAAAGATTGAAGATCATACAAGGACATCATTTGGAGAACTTCATCAAAAGTTAGTACCGAAGACTAATTTTTCTTTCAAATATCTATCTAACTACTATCATTGCAAAGTCAAAAACCTTATTACTGAACAAATTACAAAGAAGGTTCTTATCACATATAATATGTACACTAGTTTAGTACTCTAACGCATTACTATCTTGTTAGTTTTAATATCATTATACTTTGATTTCGTTTATTTTGGAGTTCTTTAGGAGTTTTGACGTTGATACAGAAGAAGAAATGAGTTTGTGGTGACATCAAATGAGCTAGGAAGAAAAGTATCAAGTAAATAAGTATCAAAGACCAAGTGGAACTTATTCAAATCCAGGAGTTCTTATCATCGTTCTGAATAGAACAAAAATACGAAACCAACGGAAAAATAATGAGGTCATTCTAACGTCGGATAAATAAGTTACAAGCAAAACGAGAAGGTTTGGGTGGAAAAAATCAGAAAAATTAAATATCCTCGTTCAAAATATGAGCGAGAAAGTTTGCGACTGCATTGGGATGTCGCAAAATCCCAAGTCAGTTAAAGTATGTCTTTTATGAATAAAATAAGTTTTAAAGTAGAATAAATAAAAATTTTCCTAGAATTTGAAGGAGAAAGTGTGGGTGCCGAAGAAAATAGAGATTTAAAGAATTCTCGTTCAATATTTGAACGAGAAAACACAAAAAGGTTTCTAACTGGGCTGGATAGTCGTATGAGTCCAAACCAACGACCCTTCTTTCAGTTCTATCTATTAAGACAAATTTGGGCAGGCTTTTTCATGGATTCGCGGTACAACTTCTATTTTGGACATGGGAACTATAGTGGACTAGTTTTTTGTGTTTCTTTGGGACTTTTAAACCTATTTGGACCGAGATTCAAGTGCAGACACTCATACACTTTGGGGTATCTATTTAACAACACCCTTTGGACTCTTAGAAGGGGTACAAATTCTCTACAACAACAGAAGGAGCTAGGGTTTGCAACCGTGAAAAATATCTCAACAATCGTAGGGTTTGGTTTACATCTTCTTCTTAATATTTTTCATATTGTTTGGTAAAAGCATGAGTATCTAAACTTCTCATATTGGTTAAGGATATAACTTGATGTCGTGAACATGTTATTCAATTAATAACTTATATCTCGCTATTGATGAAACTTGTTATTATTGTTATACTCTTATTTATAATTGTGAAGTTAAAAGACTTAAAATAATTTTGCTTGGCTAAAACTGACCAACAAATAAGTTCATCAAAAAAATTCTAGTGAAATTTCGATGACAATCTCATGCTTATTACATTTCGAAACTAGAATCATGTATGAACTATATCATGAGTTGTGAATGTATAGGCCTATTAGAGAATTTATCTTGATATACTCATTGAGTTCACAAACCTATAAGAGAGAGAAAGGATCCTGAAATTCAGCGTTGTTTGACTTTACGAACCTATGTTTTGAGTTCGCGAACCTAGTATAGAGAGAAAATTTCCTGAACCAAAACTTACTTGAGTTCCCGAACCAAGTGTTTGAGTTTGCGAACCAAGATTGGAAAAATATCTACAGAAACTATTTCAATTTGAGTTCGCGAACATAAAATCTTAGGTTCATGAAATTAAAGTGTAGAACGTTCATAGACTTTTTGTTGGAAATTGTTACAGTTTCCTTCTTTGTTTTACAAAAATAAAATTTTCGCACGTTTACGAAATATTATTCTTAGCATAATTCTTTTACGGAGAAAGTTATTTTTTTCTTTCCAAGAATTGATCAAACTTGAGATACGAATTTTGAGTTTTGATTGAGGCAGTTGCAATTACGAATGCACATGCCTAACTTTAGCAGTTTGAAGTTATATTTGGAAGTAATTTACTTATGCTAATTAATTGATGCTTAATTGTTTCAATACTTTAAACTATGGAAAGAACCTCAATGCAAGTTAGGTTATAACTAAAGAAACAAAACTTTTGTATTCGAGGAAAGGACCCAAACTTAGAAGCATTGAGAATTACTTAGGTTGCAATAAGTCATTACTTACATCTAAAGAAACCTAGACTTAATTGATTAACTATATATTTGAGACATCCATCAACATAAATTCTTAATACCTTAAACACTGTATATCTTGTTGCAAATGTTTTCCTTCAACACCGAAAGTTTTTCGAGAACGAAGGTGAAAGCTTGAAAGACTTCACTTGGGGATTCATGAAGCATGGGTAGAACTATCTTCTTGATTATTTCGGTAACTTGTATCTTGATTTGATTTGTTGTATAATCCTTATTTATTTTAAAGGTACCTCTCTTCTATTATGAGGTCATTCAAGTATTATTGATCAAATACAAGGTTTGATAGAACTTCAATTTTGATTGCTATAACACTTATCTATTGAAATTCATATTTGAAAATACCACATGATTCATCTAAGACTAGTTCTAAGATCAATATTCTTGTGAGATATATTGCTTAGGTTTCTCTACAAGATTTGAAGAATATATTATAACATAATCTTTTGATTTGGATTCGTCTAAGTGTGAGAAAATATTTATATCACCTTGATTTAACATCTAAAAGGAAATCAATAGGCGTCATGTTGGAGGCAAGGTAGCCCTAGTCTTCAAGAAGGACTGTAGAGCAACTTATAGGTCCGTAAAAACTTCGGCTAGGGGAATCCAGTGCGTAGTTTATTGTGAAATCCAAGATACATTGGGGAACAACTGCAGTAGAATAGTTTGGAGGGTTTATTCGTTTCAACTACATTCTATTTTGAAGTCAGATAGTATATTATTGCTTGTAGCGTCTTAATATAGTGTGTGTCCAAATTGGACGAGGTTTCATAATTTTTTTTGCAATTGCGGTTTTCCTCGTTAACAAAATTTCTAGTGTCTTTCTTTTATTTTATTTTCCGTATTATGTTGATTGACTCTTTACGGTTTAAGTAAAAGCAAGTTATACGTTATCCCTGTAATTCAAGAATCTTGAATAGAGATTATCCAAGGATATTTTTTACTGCTTTTATCTCCCTTTTTCATACTTTAACAAACAATTCAAGCGTACAATTTTTATATCTAAATTTAATAACCAGACTTGGCATACCAACGTCCATTAATTCAACCGAGAAATACTCTAACATTATTCACACAAAAGTTAACTTTAGAGACACTAAATGGTTAGTTTCGTGCGCATATGGAGTAAATGATGCACCAAAAAAATTTGACCAGTAAGAATCAAAACTTAGATTTACAACTCTCGTGGTCATTTTTTATCATTTGACTCTATTCAATTGTACAAGTTTTCTGTTATTTGGTTTATGTGTATGTTGTATAAATTTTGTACGATAGAAACTTTTAAGTTTAAATAATAATAAGAAGAAACTAGTGAGAAATGTTGTTAGTGTTATCTTGTCGGCTCAATCTTTTTTTTTATTTATTTCATGTATTCCTTTCTTCTCTCACAATTTATTGTTCTCTTTTCTATTTCTTCTCCATTCCATCCCACTCCTTAACCAAGGATTTATGCATGTCTTATATTTGTTAATAATGGACTTTTCTGTGCTTAGATGATGTAACTCTAAGTCAAGAGTTTAATTAGTACGCAAGTGTACGGATGGAAATTGATTTTGTGGAATCAATACCAGATAAGAAATTGGGTGAAGACAAAGTATGATGGATTTTAGCAAGCTGTGGAAATTACTACCAAAAATTGTATTCTTGTTGAACGTAGTGGAATTTTCTTGAAATACAAAGTATTAAAAAGTGCCATGAAGAAGAGTGAAGAAATTATTGACGAGTAAGTTGTTTTTGCTCCTTTATTTTCGAGTCAGAATTTACACTTCCAACATAAAAGTAACTAACTAATCACCCGTTAACCTATACACCCATGAATAGATTAATATTTGCCTATGTTAACAATAAACAAACTCTAGCTGATTATATATGAAAAAACAACAAACAAAAAAGACGTATTACTTGACGAAGGTAAGTAGTGACATAAATGCATCAAATGTTGAAGTAGTAGCGCACTTGTAAAAGACTAGTGGAGAAGAAAAATTAATTAGCTAATAGTTATTGAACTAGTTACTACGACTAAATCAGTAGTTGCGCAACCATGATTAGGACAAGTACAGGCAAAATCAAGAAGGGTGTGTTGAAAGAAGCTATGATGATAATATCGTAAGGTTATCTGGTAGGTAAACACGATGAAAAAAATAGGATGAAGTTAACTATGACAAGAAAAAGAAAGAAATTGGGAAGATTGACAAACATTGAATAAAGGAAATTATGGATCCCGAAAAGCAACAACCAAGATGCTAAATAAAGATATTTTATTCGAACATATATAAAGAGGCCTAAACAATTGAAGTTAGTGTTAGTAATTTTTTGAATAATTAATTTATTTAATTATTAGTTAGTTAAAGAAAAATAAATAAATAAATAAAGTGATCCATTTAGTGGGAAGTTGCAATTGATCAAGGCAACTTCCCATGATTCTCTCCACTTTAGAAAACCACCCCACTTCATCCTATCATGCCAACTACTCTGTGATGGCTAGAGTTAGTATATGAGAAATGATAGAAAAAATAAGGATTAAGGTCACTAAATTCACTCTCATATGAAAATACACCATCTAAGTTGAGGAGGAGGGTTTGGAACCAAAGTTCTAATCAAGTGATCATATAGAGCATACTCAAGGATTAAGCTTTCAAATAGCAATGGCTGGAGGTATTTATAATCGATCTCTTTTGCTTCCACTTTTAATTATAGTATATTCATTTTGTTATTAGAATATACATAAAGATAAATATTTAGGTTTTACATTTGGTATCAGAGCCTATAATCACCTCTGTCTTGCTTGCTATGAAATTATTTTGTTGATGAGTTTTGATTCCAATAATCTTTCACAAAATTAATTTGCCTGTTAATATTTTTTCAACCGTTGGTTAGGGCTGGATTTTTATTATGTCTTAGTCGAGTATCTCATATGTCTTCTCTTAAATTTTGAAGACAATCAGACATTGTTAAGGCTCCAAATAGATTGATTTTCAGAACTATTTTTCTGGAAAATTCAGATACCATGTGGTACCGAGGAGCTCTTGTAAAATATTATCCAACCGTTAGATGGTTCTCATAATTTAACTACGTATGATAACTGTTGTTATAATTGTCCTGTAAAAATTTCAGGAAGATCGGACTCCGTTTAGTACCCCATAACCCTGCTAGACCAAACTGTGTCAGTAGTGAATTATGTTGAAATAAGGTTTATTGAATACCTTAGTCTGGAAATTCCAGCCGTTAGAACCTGCTGAAAATTTAATATGTTGTAGTGTAGGTTCTTATAGGTTTTCAGGTTGAATTTCATAAAAATCAGGTAAGTGTAACGTCACTCTTTACCTTTAAATGTTAGTTTCAGTTTTGTGCTGAGATTATGTCTTTGATCAAGTAGACGACAATATTTACGGTTAAATTGCCAGTTTACATTAATTAGTACATACAAAGACTTGGTAAACATAAACGAGACATTGTGAGCATCTCTGAAAGGTTATGTTTGGGTGACATTAGAGAATATAGTTTTGCATAATATATTTAATTTAAAAACTAAGGATGTTTATGTTCTGTAGCTAAATTAAGGTATCGGCCAAACCCCACAGTGATAAGTTTATGATGCTTTTAAACTCGAGTATGACTTCGATTTTACGGGGTCTAAGTGAACTATTAGAGTGATAAAACCATTGAGTGCACATACAATCTTTAATTTTTCACATGGTGATTTTGTTCTCAATCACATACAGGCATAGAGAGAATCATTTAAATATGTATGTTTAGCTCTAATAGTATTTGTTGTATTATTATTTGTTGACATGTGCAATGGTTATAAATAAAACCATTAGGATTGTACATGAACAAAGATTAAAGATATATGTCAAGTGATTAAATAATTTTAGTAATTAGAGAGTAGTCATAGCATCTCTAGTTATTTAAAATTTTCTTAAGAAATCACATGTGGAAACTAGACATAAATTTGTAATTAATCATACGTAATATGATGAAATATGCCAACATGAAATTTTATTATATTTGTATGATTAATTGGGGTGAAATATTGAATTATGTTTCTTAATCTACCCACAGGAATTAAGGAATGAATATGGTTTAATAGTTTCATCATGTAGTTATGAATCTAATTTGAGTAGGACTTTAGCCCACAGGCAAGTTTTATGTCACTAGATTCATATTTTTTATACATGACTTGCATTGGTAAATCATGATTAAGTTTAAGTCTCAAATTTTTGTTTATAAGCATGTATATATTTTTCTTTGCAACAATTTTAACTGGAAATATTTCTGATGTCAACTGTGACATTCCTGAATTAAAGGGTGATAACTATAAGGTGTGGAAAGAAATAGTGCTTTTACAATTGGGATGAATGGATATCGACTATGCTATTCGGAAAGACGAACCACCTAGCATAACTGAGACTAGTGCTCTAGATGCAGTTGATCTTTATGAAAAATAAGATCGATCTAATCGTCTCTCAGTTATGTTCATAAAGACAAAAATTTGTACTAGTATTCGGGGTTCTGTCGATAAGCATACTAAGGTTAAAGATCTCCTTAAAGCCATTGATGAGCATTTTGTAAGTTCTGACAAAGCTCTTGCTAGCACCTTAGTTATGAAAGTTTTCATCCATGAGACACAATGGGTTTAAGAATGTGCGTGATTATATCATGAGCATGAGGGATATTGCGGCCCAACTTAAGGATTGGAAGTTACCATGTATGATTCTTTCCTAGTTTATTTCATTTTGTGTACTCTTCCTCCACAATATGACCCCTTTTAAGATATCTTATACACACATAAGGATAAATGGTCAACTAATGAACTTATGACCATGTGTGTTCAAGAGGAGGGGAGATTGAGGATGGAAGAGGGCGAAAAGGTGAGCCTTACTATTGCTTCTTCTTCAAAGAAGAAAAGGGATCACAATAAGGAAAGAGGAAAGCTTTCAGTTAACCAAGGCATAAAGAAGGAGTCTCCGTGTTTTTTCTGTAAAAAGAAGGGACATATGAAGAAGGACTGCATTAAGTTTAAGACTTGGCTTGAGAAGAAAGGTAATTTTCTAGCGTTTTGTTTATGAATTTGATATTGTTAATATTGATCATAATACATGGTGGATTGACTCTGGTACTACAATCCATGTTTCGAATACCTTGCAGGGTATGACAAACCTAAGGAAACCAACGAGAAGTGAACATTACATCTATTCAGGCAGTCAGATGAGTTCACATGTGGAAGTTGTTGGGACATGCAGTTTAATTTTAAGTAGTGGTTTTATTTTGCATTTAGAAAAGACATTTTATGCACCAAGTTTCACTAGAAACTTGATTTCAGTTTCAAGACTTGTACCTTTAGGAATTTCCTTTAATTTTTCAGATTCTGGTTTCAGTATTCTCAGAAATTCTGAAGTTATTGGTTATGGTATTTTGTCTATCGTCTTTATTTGCAAAATGATATCACTTAAAGTTCTATGCATGTTAATACTGGGTTAAAAAGATGTATTATGAATGAGGAATCCTCTATTTTGTGGCACCGGAGATTGAGACATATCTCCATTGAGAGAGTTAAGAGATTGGTAAAGAATGGGGTAATTAGTACTTTAGACTTTACTGATTTTGATACTTGTGTTGGTTGCATTAAGGGAAAGCAAACTAACAAACACAAAATTGGTGCCAAGAGAAGTTCAAACCTATTAGAGATCATACATACGACTTTTGTTGTCCGGACATGAACGCTAATAATCCGAAATACTTTATCATCTTCATAAATGATTATTCACAATATATGTATATTTACTTGTTTCGTTCTAAAGACGAAGTTTTGGATGCCTTTAAATTGTTTAAGGTTAAAGTAGAGAGACAATGTGGTAAGCACATTAAGATTGTGAGATCAAATAGAGGTGGAAAGTACTATAGTAGATTTCTTCATAGCACTAGAATTGTGGAATCAAAAAATGCTAAATTTCTTGAGAATGACTTGATTAGTGGGAGTGATCATTTCAGGATAATGTTTCTGAAAAAAGATAATGATCAACTTCCACCTACTGTTTCAAGTGACAAGTTGATTGTCAATTATTTCTAGTGACTATTTAGTGTATCTGCGAGATTCGGATTGTAATATTTGAGCCGATAATGATCTTATGTTATTTTCACAAGTCATATATTCTACAGATTCAGATTTATGGATCAATGTATATACCTTAAGGTCAGTGGGAGCAAGATTTGTTTTCTTGTGTCCGATTAATGTATATACCTTAAGTATAACCCATTGTAAAAGATGATTGGTTCAATTCGGACCAATGCCCAGGAATGGCATTGAAAGGGAACAAATGAAAAAATGTTCCATATGCTTCAACTATTGGTAGCATTATATATGCTCAGGTCTATACTAGACCCTACATTTCATATGCCGTTGGAATATTAGTAAGACATCAGAGTAACCCAGGAATCAATCACTGTAAGGCTGCGAAGAAAGTATTGAGATACCTTAAGGGTACTAAGGATAACATGCTTATATATAAACGAACAAATAGTCTTGAAGTAGTAGGCTAAGTTCGTTTCTTGTTTTGAGAACGCCTCACATGGTGTATGGCTGAAAGGCTTCATATCTGGGCTAAGAGTTGTTGACTCTATTAGCCGACCATTAATAATGTATTGTGACAATTCAGTTGCTGTTTTATGGCTAAGGATAATTAGAGAGGAAGTCGAAGTAAACACATCGACATAAAGTATCTAGCCGTAAAAGAACGTGTACAAGAAAAGAGTGATCATTGAACACATTAACACTGAATTGATGATTGATGATCCCTTGACTAAAGGCATGCATACTAAAGAATTCAAGGATCATGTAGTAAGGACGGGATTTGGTCATATAATGTAGTACATTCTTTATGGTTTTCTGAAGCTTTTATTTTAGTTGGATTATTTCTCATTTGGAATTATGTACGTACTTACTTTAGTTATTTTGTTGAGAAATATCATTATAGTTTGACCTAGAGTAAATATATGGTTTACTCATTAAGTTAAGTATGAGTGGTGAAAGACTAAGTATATTGTGATACATGGAAGATTAATTCTTGCTCTTAAAGAGGATTAGTCGCCATGATCCGTATATGAAGTTTCTCGTTAAATGGATCAAGTGGGAGAATGTTAGCAATTTTTTCAATAACTAATTTATTTAATTATTAGTTAGTCAAAGAAAAATAAATAAATAAATAAAGTGATCCATTTAGTGGGAAGTTGCAATTGATCAAGGCAACTCCCCATGACTCTCTCCACTTTAGAAAACCACCCCACTTCATCCTATCATGCCAACTACTCTATGATGGCTAGTGTTAGTATATGAGAAATGATAGAAAAAATAAGGATTAAGGTCACTAAATTCACTCTCATATGAAAATACACCATCTAAGTTGGGGAGGAGGGTTTGGAACCAAAGTTCTAATCAAGTGATCATATAGAGCATACTCAAGGATTAAGCTTTCAAATAGCAATGGCTGGAGGCATTTATAATCGATCTCTTTTGATTCCGCTTTTAATTATAGTATATTCATTTTGTTATTAGAATATACATAAAGATAAATATTTAGGTTTTACAGTTAGATCTAAATTGTCAAAATACTATAAAAGATATAAACCTAAAATATTTTGTGTAAGCTGAATCTACAAGCGCAATGTAGAGAAAGTAAACAGAAAGTTGAAATTAAAAGTTTCAGTTGATGTTATGTTACAGAGGGGAAATGAATTTCGAAAAGTGGTACTGGAAAGCCTGTATTTTTAAATTGTTTAAAGAGTCAATAAACGAAACATTTTAATTTAATTGATTTTTTAGGGATAGTTATCTGCATTTTTGTACCGAGGTTTTAATTTGAATACTTTATTTTTGTACCCAGTTCTTTAAAAATTTAGAGTTGATACTAAATTTCGTTGACAATCGTAACATATGTTTGACCATTTATTTATTTATTTTATTTTATTTTATATAGTTTTTTAATTAATTCATTAACTAATATTTTTTCATATACTTTTCTTCTTTCTTTTTTTCCACTACATCAGATTACATATTTTGTATCATTTTTATTTTTCAATGCGCAACAGATATAGCAACGGTAATATTCGTTGCACAATAGGAGATACGTTGTTTTATTCCTATTAAGCAACGCTTTTGTATCGGTTATATTCATCGTAAATTTGGTATTAACGTAATATCTTTGATTTCAAAGGTTTTTTTATAAGTGATTATCTTTTTTGTTTTTTAATTTATTTTTGTTCTAATTCATTTTTTTAGAAAAATTTGAAATTCATTCCCCCAATTTCTTCCTCTCGTTTTTTAATATCAAATCCATTTCTCCCCAATTTTTTCCTTTCTTTTCACTTACCAAATCCATTTCCCTCCAACAATTGTACCCTGATTTCTTTTCCCCAACAAGATCATTTATTTTCATTTCACTATTAGGAAATATGTGTGTGTTTCTATTTTATTTAATTAATTTTTATTTCATTAGGTATGCCTTAGGTTAAAACAAAATCGTATTCTCTCTCTAAAAAAAACTGTATTCTCTCTCTCTAAAAAAAGAAAACCAAAAAAAAACAACAAGAACAACCATGAAATCTCTTTTTATTTCAGCTAAAAAGCAAAAAATTTAAACGTTTTCTTTTAAACCCTGATATCCTAATTAAAACCCAAATACCAAAAATCTAGATTTATCCCATCAAAACGTGAAATTTTAGTAACCCTAGAAACTAGTTATAGGTTGCTTTAATTAAGTTTGTTGGTTTAATTTAAGGTGAATAATCCTGAACTGCGTGAATCTAGTGAGGAGATCTAAAAGAAGTTATGTCGACATACCTCATTCATCTCCGTTAAAACCAAACCATTTCACTCCAAAACCTCTCACAAACAAATCTAGGTGTAGTGTTCGAGAACCGACCTTTATTCATTAAGTCATTTAATTCTCTTTTTGGACCTTTTAAAAAATTATATCTTTAATTTTAGTTAACAAAATATATAATTTTGGAAGAAAAAAATAATAATATTTTTTGGAAGGCCCCAAGGAATTTTTTTTGGAAATAAAGGTTTATGAAGTTATCAACTAGTTTTCAAAACCCTAGTTACGATGAATACTACGATTGCCTGCTATAAATTATTGTTGTTGTTATTATTGAGAGAACTAACTAAGAGATTTCTTTTTTTGTTAGTGGAAGTATAGGGATGGTCTTGACTTAATTATAACATTTTTTGAAGGTCGTGCTTGCATTATATTTATTTGTTTCATTTATTTAATTTCCTTATGTATTTGATACAATTTTTTTAAGTTTGAGGATGTACTCTGATCTAGGTAATTAGTTGTTCAGTTACTAGATCTTTTCAAGGAAACCCTATGACTGGGAAGATTCCATAGGTGATCGGTCTGATGGAAGCCCGTAATGTGTTAGATGCATAATTATCTCTTCTTTTATACTTGTATTGTTGCCAATATTCTAAAATTTATATTTTAAAAATATTTGCAGAGATTTAAGTGATAATGAACTTGTCGAGTCAATTAGACCAATCCCTGGAAATCTATCTTACATCAGAAAATTGTGAGTTGGAGAAGGTTCATTATTCTAGGTTGTTGTATGTAACTTATAATGGCACTGAGTATATTGATAAGGAATTTCAAGACCCAGAGTTGACTAGACCAATTCCTCCAGAGTCGGGAAATAAGTCTAAACTATATTCCTTGTGGGTTTTCTTTTTCCAGCATGCTAAGGATTTCAAGTTTAACGGTGATGTAGTTGCTATTAAAAAAATAGGTACTTAAACAGGATGTTGAATGACATTACTTATTTAGCGGAAATCCAAGAGCTTGGAATACTAGAAATACTGTTTGAACTGTGAGTATAATTTGTATTTCACGGCGGGTTATTTGAACTGTTCTTTGTTCTTATTTAAGACAGTTCTGAAACATGTGAGTTCTTAACACGGGAATCTTGAAGCCCCCATCCTAGAAAATATCAACTTGTGAACAACACCAAATTAGCTGAGTTTTATTGGTTTGGAAAATGTATTTTACCTTTTATGCTAATCGGACAATCATTTTAAAGAGTGATGTATTTGTTCCAACTTATTTTATTTTTTTTACATTTTCACTATATATATTCGAAATTCTCAAAATAAATATTGTATTTTTTGCTTTTTCATATTTATTTTCTAATTTTCACAAATTATCTAGGAATAAAATTGATCAACTCACACTGAATTTTTGTTTTGTGATTTTTGTGATTGTGTGATAGTTGTTTTTAATTTACGTAACTTTTTATACAGGGTTTGCTCGTGTAATAAAATAATTAATTGTCATATATGAACGATGATTAACAACAACGAGACGAGAATCGTCTAAATGTATATGCATTATCACTGTGACGAACATATAGAATTACAAGTAAGACTCATTTATACATCCACAGAAAATGAAATTCAGACAGATTCGCATTAACCAGCAAAAGATTGACTATATCTCCTTATGTAGACAGATACATACATGTTGAAGGTGCAAGTCACACATCTAACACACACAGACTAGAACAACTGAAACCACATACTTACTGTATACACTTGCATAATCCAATCAAAACAAATTCTGATATCAGCAGACCAGAATTGGTCAAATAACACCTGACTGAAGAGGGAAGCTGAATTCCGAGAAGTGACACTGGCAAACCTGACTTTTTAATTGTTTAAAGAGTCAATAAAGGAAACATTTTAACTTTATTAATTTTTTCGGGTTAGCTATTTGTATTTTGGTACTGAGGTTTTGTACCTAGTTCTTCAAAAATTAAGAGTTGATACCTGGACCAATCGTTAACTGTCATAACCTATGTTTGACCAAACTTATTTATTTTATTTTGTATAGTTTTTTTTAATTAACTCACTAACTAATATTTTTTTATTTTTATTTTTTCAAGACCCGACCTTTATTCATTAAATCATCTGACTCTTCCTTTTGGACTTTTTAAAAGAAAAAAATATTTTTCTTTAATTTTTATTAACAAAATATATAATTTTGGAAGAAAAGGAAAGGAAAATTTTTTTTGGAAGGTCTAAAGGAAGACAAACAAAAATAAAGGTTTATGAAGTTATTAATTAGTTTTCAAAACTCTAGTTACAATGAATACTAGGATTGCCTACTATAAGTTGTTGTTGTTGTTGTTGTTATTGAGAGAACCAATTAACAGATTTCTTTTGTTGTTAATTATAACATTTTCTGAATTGGTCGTGTTTGCATTCTTTTTTTTACTTGTTTCATTTATCTTTCTTATGTATTTTATCCAACTTTTCAAGTTTGAGGATGCTTTCAGAAAAGTTTTATTTTTTGGGTAAGTGTTGTTCAACCACCAGGACACTTGAAGATAACCCGACGATTAGAAAGATTCCAGAGATGATCTGTCTGATGGAATCCCTTATTGTGTTGGATGTGTAATTGACTCTGCTTTTGTGCTTGTATTGTTGGTAATATTCTAAAATTTATCTTTTAAAAATATTTCTGAGTTTTAAGTGTGAATGAACTCGTCGAGCCAATTCGACCAATCCTAGGCAATCTATGTCGAAAAATTATGAGTTGGAGTAGGTTCGTTATTCTAGTTTGTTGAATATAGCTTATAATGGCACTGAGTATATTGATAAGGAATTTCAAGACCCATAGTTGACTAGACCAATTCCTCCAGAGCTGGAAAATAAGTCTAAACTATATTACTTGTGGGGGGTTGTTTTCCAACATGCTAAGGAATATCAAGCTTAACGGTGATGTAGCTGCCATTAACAAATAATTAGGTACTTAAACAGGATGTTGAATGACAATTACTTATTTAGCAAAATTCCAACATAGCTTGGAATATAATTCTTTATGAATTGTGAATGTAATTTGTATATCATCGCAGGTTATTTGAACTGTTCATTGTTCTTATTTAAAACAGGTCTGAAACATGTGAGTTCCTTACAAATCCTAGAAAAACATCAACTCGTGCATAACACTAAATTGGTTCAGTATATTGGGTTTGCATATGTATTTTACCTTTTCTGCTAATCAGACAAATATTTTAAAGAGTTAATGTATTTGTTCCAACTTATATTTATTTTTTTATATTTTTACTATATATCAGGAATTTTCAAAATATATTTTGCATTTTGTGATTTTAAATATTAATTGTCTAATTTTCAAAAATTATCTAGGAATAAAATTGATCGTCTCACACTAATTTTTTATTTTGTGATATTTGTAATAATTATTTTAATTTATAGAATTTTTGCGCAGGGTTTGCTCGTGTAATAAAAATAAACTAATATTCATATATGAACGATGGTTAACAAGAACGAGACGAGAATTTTCTAAATGTATATATAATATCACTGCCAAAAACATATTACTATAGTAGGATTCAATTTTACATCACAAAAATAAAAATGAAATTCAAACAAATTCGCATTAACCAACAACTGAAGGACCAGTTTTCCCTATGTAGACAGTGACAAACGTGTTGAAGGTGAAAGTCACACATGTGACACACCCAGAGTTGAACAACTGAAACCACATGCTTACAGTATACACTTGCACAACTCAGTCAAAATAAACTGATATCGGCAGACCAAAATTGGTCAAGTAACACCTGACAACCCACCCACCCCCATATAAAGATATGAGCTACTAATGAGTCTCACATCATCAACAATATAAACCTTTAGATGTATAAAAATGACGGATGTGATGGTTTGTCATTTTCCTTTGTCAAACCCCTTCGTTTATAGATTCTGACCGATAAATTTTATTAGGAATATGATATTTGACAAAGTCCTTCGTTGATAGATTCCGACTGATAAATTTTATTAATAATATGGCATTGATAATCTAATTGAACAATGTATAATATATTTATAAGCTCTAACTTTAAAACTCGCAAACAATCATTTCTAGTAGTTTATGAGTTACGATGGTCCAAATAATTTGGTTGTAGTTTGGCATTCCTAGTATTTATATCCTTAACTTTAAAATAATTAATAGAATACACTCAATTAATTTTTTTATCCATGTTTTGCCTCTGTTTTTTATTTTTGCATCCTCTTATTTCATAGAATACTTATAGGTTTTTTATTTTATTCCTAACTAGCTCACGAGACGTGTTGTAACTCCATGGGATCGATTATGTGTGTGTCAAGTCTGACGCGTGATGTTCATCTGTTACTATTATAAAGGGAACTCCCCTTACTGTAGATGAATAGAATTTTATAACTCCATCAAATATACCATCTAAATTAAATGAAGCCAAAACAGTAAAAATGAACAAACGAATTACGAGAGAATAGAGGGAACGGGTCACGTGTGCAAGGATCCGATGAAAGGTTATAATAATTTACTTGACATTTATAATTGTAATATTTAATATGTTGTATACATAATACGGGGTTGAATGGGGAAGGAAACGCGTGCAAAAATACTAGTTAATGCATAAAGTGACAATTGTTTTTGGTGCTTTTAAGTTGGCATGGTTTCTGTTATATTATAACTGGAACATTAAAGATGACCAACCAGATCTTTCCTTATGTAATATTATTCGTGTCCTAACAGCATAGAATTATACAATGACCATCACTATTTACCAACACTCACCATCACCACCATCCACTGCTTCCACCATCATTGCTAACCTTCATTAACGCCACTGCCTCTTCCACCGCTCACAAACTCCCACAACCACTACCAACACCGCCTCCGCCACCGCCATTTACCAATACGACCATAACTACCACTAATGTTCATTGATATAATTATTATCTAATTAATTGACGGTGTGTATTTATTAGCATATTATGTAATCGTTAATTAATGTGACTTATTGGGAGATATTAATAGGACATTAATGATCACTCAAATTCACATTGTTACCATCCACTTACAATACTTGGATCTTATCCCAAGAATAAAATGGAGTCGCCACTTGTCAAGCCTAGATAAATTGTGTACATCATCAGAGAACCGTCGGATTGAACTCCCATAAAAAATCTGAACCATCACTAACTAAGGCAGCCATTTTGTTTTTTGTGATATAGATTTTCTCATACTTAATGGGATTTTTTTCTGCACTGTCGCTTATGTGTGAGTCTAAAGTTTCTTTTCAAATGAATGATACTCTCAATCTTGATACCATCATCTTTTGGCAGATTTAAAAATCTAGGTGTAAGAAAAGTATTGAAAATATAAATCAGGAAACATCTTATGTTATTCGTGCTATTAATCCTCAATTTCAGTGCTTACAACAAACTAAGCAATTATATCATAAACTGCAGAGACCATTTGTTTTATTTCTAGATTTGAATAAAAAATATCTTTTTACCTCTGCAGACTTAACAGCTCACCCAATTTATCCCATATATTTTGTTGATGCTTCATTAAAAAAATGCACTTCAATTTTAGGTTGTGGAATTATCTGCTGCAGAGCAAATGGAGATTTTCTCTCAGCCAAATGTTGGACACCCAGTGTTAGATCCACAATAGAAGTTGAAGCTAAAGCTCTTCTTTAGGAAATTGAATGGGCCTCACAAAGTCAAGCAACTGATGCAATCGTCATCTCAGACAACCTTTCTCTTGTTCAAGATGTTAATAGAGATACTCACAACATCAAGTGAACTCATTTTTCTACTATAAAAGACTGTAAATATCAGCTATCGGAAGTTTCTAGTTATATTTATAAATATGTTCCTCGTATTCAGAATCGAGCTGCTGATGCACTTGTTAATAACCTAAAATTGATCATGTAAATAACCCTTGGGATGAATCTCCTCCTGATTGTAGTACATGAAAGCTTTCCATATTTTGTGCCGGTTAAGTTGGGTTTATTATATGGCTTGCTTTCAAAAAAAAAAAAAAACTCACAATTATTCCCGTAATCACGAAAAAAAAATCCCTTACGAACTTTATCACTTGACTGAAATAAGTCAAGTAAAGTTTGAACTTTTTTGATCTTCCATCATCATCTCAACTATTAATGTTATTAGCTATGACATTAGCTAACAAGAGAATTTATAACTATGTTTACCTTTCCGAATTTATAGTTCCCTAGATTTTCAATATGTTAATTACTGTTTTTTTCTCAATCTTTTTTTGTGCAAAATCTTCAAAACTAAAATATAATGGAACATTATTACTACTTTTATTTACTGGTTTGTTATTCTTTCAATTTATTAAGTATTTCGTGACCTACCATACCGTGTGAAGTTGGTATTCCGAGTTCAAACCCTATTCTCCCACATATCTCTTGTGCTTGATTTGTGGAACGTTGCAGAATTTCTATTCTAAATTCCAAATTCACAAGAAAATTCAAAAACTAATAATTAGTTATTTTTTGTATGTAAAAGCATTGAATCAGTGAAAAACTAATTTTTTATCCCAAGGCAATGATGTACCTTTTTAAAAACTTTGTTGATAGTTTTATGTTTATGAATTTGTACTCCAATTTAATTAAGAAGTCCAATTAATAAGTTTTGTAGTTAGTTTTTCTATCCTTATACAGATTTCTTCATAATTCATACCTATATCAAGTTAAAGATTCCAGCTCTAGCTTTTTGTTCTTGTTGTTGATGGAACCTACCAATGTTAATTAATTAACCATAATTATGATTTGTTTTCTCGCTTGAAAGTTTGAATGTAAAATAAACTTGAAAAATATGTTCACAGAAAATGATTATAGACTTGGAGTAAGAGATGAAGACAGTTCTCTGAATATAACCTGCTTTCGATTAGAAACGGCAAAGGAAGATAAAAAGTTTTTCTCAGATCGATAAATCTATTTATTTTTAATTAAAATATGGAATATCATTGTTACTTTTATTCGGGAAAAAAAATGTGATTATTTTGTCATGTTATAAGCTTATGTCATTTCTAACAAAATTAATAGTAGAGATGTCGTTAGATACTCTTTGATCTAGAAATGCAAGATCAAATTTTGTTTCCGGTAAAGTTTATTAAACCAGTAAATCTAAAGACTTAAAGGCTTAGAAAAATAAAGTTTCCACGTTGAACGATAAGGAAACCTTCGTTTTCTATTGGCCGAAATAAGGCTTTTGTGAAACGAGAGTCTTGGTGAGGACACTTGGCAACGTATGATTGGTTTAAAAAAAATTAGGGAAAAACAATAAAAAAGAAAACCCTGCGTTAACGTGTTTTAAACTCTAAGGAATAGACATCAAAACCAAATTAAATTTGAAATTTATTAGTATTTCGATTCCAAAGTCGTAAACTTACCATTCAGAAACCGTGATTACGTTAGGAAACAAAAAATTGTATAATGCATTACGATGGGACGGGACAAAACCCCACCACATCAAATCAAAAATTAAAAATAACTATGATAAAAATAAAATATGTCCACTGTGTAACATGGATACAAATCTAATTCCAACTTACAACCAAACAGATCCTTCTTCTATACTTTAAAAAAAAAAAGAAAAAAAGAAAAAAGATCCTTCTAGAATTTGGAATTATACTTGGATAGGGTGATCCCCATACTAAATGGGATGGAAAATAATTTAAATTTTGAAATAACATTACCGTTCGGATCCTTTTTTCCTGGAATAATTGACGAATATAACAACACCACGTGGAATCCTCCAAAGACAAAGTTCTTATTCTTTATTTTTGTCAATTGCATTAATTTCTGCTCCATAAAATGCACTTTTTATGATACTTGTTTCCGCTCTTTCTCTGTGAAACTCCCTGATTTTAGGTATTCTCTCTACTTTCCTCTTCAATTCAATTTTAGTTTCTAGTTTGGGTTTCCGATCGTATCCCTTAATCGTTCTTTTTATTTCTAGTTTTTTAGCAGATTTTGTCCAGAATTGAACAAAACCCTACTTGATCTCTTCTGTAACAAAAGAAATGGGTCAGATCCAATACTCTGAGAAGTACTTCGACGATACTTACGAGTATAGGTACTCAAAATTATCTTTCTTGCAGATGTTTGGTTTTGTTAGATATGTATGTATAATTATAAACCCTAATAGAATGAAATTCTTTGTGTTTTTATTTCCAGGCACGTTGTTCTTCCTCCAGAAGTTGCGAAGTTACTTCCTAAGAATCGGCTTCTCGCTGAGGTAAATATTAATCAGGGTTTCTTTTTGTATTCTATTTTTTCTTTGATTTTTTTTTTTTTTTTGTTGAAGTTTTTCACTTTAGTATTTCATCATAAATTGGATTTTGATCTGGGGATTTTCTTTATGGGGTTATAGCATGAATGGAGAGGGATTGGTGTACAACAGAGTCGTGGTTGGGTTCATTACGCGATTCATCGTCCAGAGCCACATATTATGCTTTTCAGGAGGCCACTGAATTACCAACAACAGCAGGAGGCCCAGGCTGTGCAAATTGTTGCTTAATGAGAAATGTTCTGTTCATTTCCTTTCACCTGGAAAGGAATCAAGACTTCTATTTTACAGTATAATAGTTGATTATGAAAATGGTTGTAGATGATGATGGCGATATGGTAGTGTAAAACTCCGGTTTATCTTATATTTTATCTCGTGGTTTGCTTTGGCAGTGGATGTTGATTACAGCATTAGGTTTTTGATCACTTATCCTACATGTTGAATTGCCAATTTGTTTTTAAATTTGGTTAACACTACGATTGTTGTAAGAAATTGGGTCATACAAGGCACGATGCACCACATCCATCGTAGTTAGCTAACAAAAAAAATTGATATGCTAAGATTTAGGATGCATAACATGGCTCATGGTATCAAATTTGGTTACAAATCATGTGTATGGTAGGCCAAGCCAGCGAATGATCTTTGACACAAATCAGATCACCTTTCGCCATGCTTTGTGTTGATGGTCGTTAGTTATGAAACGAAAACTCGGTTTTTCGCCTCACCACTTGGTCCCTAGAAAAGATCATACATCTCCACATGAAATTTGCAGACTAAAGTGAACACTCATTTCGACCCTAAAAAAAAAATACTTTCTCCTGGCTCTTCCTGCCTGTTGAAGTGAATGCGAACTGAATCATCATGACAAATCGTCAAAACCTGTTAGACACATCAAAGTGAAAGACCAGATAGTGCTCAAAGTCAAGAAAAAGTATCAGTTTGGTAGAGACGACAATGATGATCAGCAACTTTACTTTCATCAAGGGAGAAAAAGCATGGGAGAGACGACAATGATGATTCAGCAACTTTACTTTCATCAAGGGAGAAAAAGCTTGGGTTGTGGCCTGTGGGTTTGAAGGTATCCGAGTTCGGAAGCAAGAAAACTTAAAGAACAAGAAGCTGGTGGCTTCTAGATTGATGGAACGCCATCTTTTGAAACTGATATAAACACAGGTTAAGATCTCACTGGTAGATGCAGTGGGAGCTGTCTCAAGACATCTCTGTTGCCGGAAATGATACACACCGATGATGATGAAGATGGTATAAGAGACTTCATGGGAGGGGGATGTAAGAATAATACATTATACACAGGAGTAAAATATACACAGGCCAAAGCTATTTCCGATTATTATATCAGTTACTGTTAAGATGGAAAACTAGGTTAACGCAATTTAGTTTCATTAGCCAGCCAGCCAGCCAGCCGGCCCTCAGACATTTGATAAGAAACACAACATTGGAGGTAGCGGTAATGAAGCCGCCACCCACCTTCGCTAGCTCTAACACAAGGGGATAATGAGGATGGCGGCATGGTGGTGTGTTCATCCCTTATTCCAAAAGAACAAGTGAGAAAAAATTCCATACTAAAAATAAGCCTAAGAAAATACAGTATGCAAGGATTCAAAAGGCAGAAGGTCGCTGAATAAGTGAATAGCGATCTTCCCCTGAAAATAAAGGAGAACAAGTTGTTACTACCTGGAGAACTGCATTGGTACCAGGTGCAGGAATAATTATAAGATAAAACAGTGATGTAACAGTTTCAATCAACTCAAATGATGATGCAGAGATAGAGCTATTTCCTGCAGGGAAAAGGAGAAAGAATAGATGCATCCATCTATCATGATGTTTCTTCACCAACACTTCCTTAAAAAAGATGTATGAAACCTAGTAAAGAAAACTAGAGATAAATATAATCTATAAGTCAGGCTAAGTTCACAACGAATATAGTAAGTTGCAATTCTCATTTATTTATACCATAAGCACTAACACAGCATGAAACTGTCGATAGGCAAAAAAAGGAGATAATAATAAAAGTTAAAAGAGAGAATTGTAACACAAGGAACACCCACTCATAAAGATAACACTGAAGTCTGAACTATCTTTTGCAGAACCACCTTAGAAGAGAAAACACCATCTAGAGCAACTTCTGATTACCACTACCAAATGGGAGGACACCATCACAAAGAACTTCTAGTTACCACCGCGGAGACGAAGGACAAGGTGAAGCGTTGACTCCTTCTGGATGTTGTACTCTGCAAGAGTACGCCCATCCTCGAGCTGCTTTCCAGCAAAAATCAACCTTTGTTGGTCCGGAGGAATGCCTTCCTTATCCTGGATCTTGGCCTTCACATTATCAATAGTGTCAGAGCTCTCCACCTCCAAAGTGATGGTCTTTCCGGTCAAGGTCTTCACAAATATCTGCATACCACCACGTAGACGCAAGACAAGGTGAAGGGTAGACTCCTTCTGGATATTGTAGTCAGCAAGGGTACGACCGTCTTCCAATTGCTTACCGGCAAAGATCAACCTTTGTTGATCAGGTGGAATGCCTTCTTTGTCTTGGGTCTTCTCCTTCACATTGTCAATAGTATCTGAACTTTCCACCTCCAACGTAATAGTCTTTCCTGTCAAAGTCTTCACAAAAATCTGCATACCACCATGAAGACGCAAGACTAGGGTGAAGGGTGGACTCTTTCTGGATGTTGTAGTCAGCAAGGGTACGGCCGTCTTCCAATTGTTTTCCAGCGAAGATCAACCTCTACTGGTCTGGGGGAATACCTTCCTTGTCCTGGATTTTAGCTTGAACATTATCAATAGTGTCTGAATTTTCAACCTCCAAGGTGATAGTCTTGCCAGTTAGGGTCTTCACAAAGATCTGCATACCACCTCTGAGACGAAGAACCAAGTGGAGAGTGTACTACTTCTGTATGTTGTAGTCAGCAAGGGTACGCCCATCTTCCAACTGCTTTCCAGCGAAGATCAACTTCTGCTGGTCTGGAGGAATACCTTCCTTGTCCTGGATCTTTGCCTTGACATTATCGATTGTGTCGGAGCTCTCAACCTCCACAGTGATGGTCTTGCCAGTTAGGGTCTTAACAAAGATTTGCATACCACCTCTGAGACGAAGAACCAAGTGAAGAGTAGACTCTTTCTGGATGTTATAGTCAGCTAGAGTCCTTCCATCTTCCAACTGTTTACCAGCAAAAATCAAACGTTGCTGGTCCGGGGGAATCCCTTCCTTATCTTGTATCTTAGCCTTAACATTGTCAATGGTGTCTGAGCTCTCTACTCCAGGGTGATTGTTTTGCCAGTCAAAGTTTTGACAAAGATCTGCATCTGTAAGAAATATTAACATGATATATCAGCAGACCAGATACTCTTAATAGAATTCCAGAAATAAATTACACTTGTTGATATACAAGGACACAATAACATATGGGATCTAAAATCAAACTAAATCACCATCAGCATACTAGCCCTAAAACAGACGTTGAATTAACTACCCAGAATAAGTTATAATTGCAATCAAACACACCACAAACGGACGCTCTTATAACTCCTAGCCGTAAAAAAAATAACTGTGATGATCAATATACAGCAACATACAAGGTCTAAGCACTAAGCCAATACCAAAGTTAGCCCTAAATCACCGCCAAGTCGCTAAATTCACAAACCCAATCAAGATGAATTTTCTTTACGCGAGAATCAACGAAAAGGATAACAATAGAAAGCAGATTAGGATCGAGAAGAAACCGTGGATAGCTTACCTTGAGATAGCGCTGAAGAAAATTTCTGTGGATCGCGAAAAAAGAACCCTACAAGTAGGGGTGCACATGGTACAGTTCGGTTCGATTTTTAACCCAGCTATAACCGAAATCGATAGTCTCGGTTTTTCAGTTTTGAAAACCGAGTATTACCATTAAGCAATTCGGTTCGGTTCGGTTTTGAACCGATTCAGTTTTGGTAAACCGGAAATTTTCAAATTTAACAAATTTTTCATTCTGATCCAAAATGTGTCAAATGACACCAGATTAAGTGTACACAGAACCTTACAGACCCATTACATGTCGCTATACTAAATGCTAAAACTACTAGACACAATGTGCAAAATATACCTCTTAAGAGTGCAACATCATAACTATTCCTCCATAGCAAATGATTCATAAATGAGGGATGAAGGACAATATAAACCCATACAGTTCTAGTCTTCTAGATACAAGGAGTAGACAAAAAGAAGGGACGAAGCTGGTGCCTGCACAAATATAAGTGACATGGGAGACAGAAAAGAAAAGCCATGTCCCTGGTTCGGAGGCAGCAAGAAACTTTGCAAACCTCCATTCACATGTAAACTGTTAACATTCTGACAAACTGTGCTCTCGGCCTGGAAATTGGGAGAGAGATTAGAGTAGAGGTAAGATTGACCATTCATCTTGTCATCTTGGCCTGGAAATTAGAATCAAATGCATTTGACACAAAGCCCCAACTTTGAAATGCATTATAGGTTGAATAAGTGTATAGTAGGCAGTTAACTCTGAATACTGCATTCACCTTTGGGGACTTAAGGGTAAAGAGTCCTTCACCTGTACTTCATCAACCAAACTCTGACATTCTCCCAAGACAGGTAATAATTTTGAGATGGCTAAAGAAGATGAAGAGGCTGACCTGAAATCAAAAGAGCCATTGGTTGACTGCTGAAAGCTAAATTCCTGAATTACATACAACCGAAATCCACCAAGCTAACAGAAACACGAGCAACAAACATGCTGGAGTTAAACTAGATGTTTTGGTTCTTGTGAAGTCCGAGTTATAGTTTGAGAGCTTAATAGTTGAAGCTCCTCGTAAGCTACCTGAAATATTAACCGACACTACACTAGAAAGCAAGGATACAAAAACCAAAATGATAGTTCTTTTTATTCTATAATGTCGAGACAACTGCTAGTGTAGGTATATAATATACAGAAAAATTACAGTATGAAACATATGTGAAGCAAGGGTTATCCATTTGGTAAAAACAGCACCAACAACACTTCCAGGAAAGTGAGAAGAAAGATCCGCCCAATGTGAATCAAAATTTGGTAAAAACAAATTAAAACCATTAGAAATTGTAAACCCAACCTAAACTGTACTTTGAGAACCCATAAACCCTAGAAATCAGTAAAACAACTTTTTAAAAAAATTTATTAAAACCCTAGATCTTAGCCATAAATAAACTTAAAAATCATGAATCAAATCAAATAACCTTATATGAACCAAACAAAAACGAGTTTCACCCATCAATCACAAAAACGACACATAAATCTGATAAATCGGGATTAAAAAAATCAAATCAATATCTAATTATTACCTCCTCTGGTGGAAATAAGAAGAAGAAGAAGAACAACAACAACAACAAGAAGAAGATGATGATCGAAGAAGAAGATGATGATCGAAGATGATGATGATGAACTTGTTTCTCCTCTGCCTCTGCAGACTGCCGCCGAGAAAAAATCGAACAAGATTGGAAATGAGGGAGCCAGGTAAGTTTAGGTTAGGTAAGTTTTTTACTCGATCATACGGTCTGTATTTACACAGATCTAACGGCATACATTAATCAGTTTAAACCGAATCGGTTCGGTTTTAGGAGTGAACCAAAACCGAAGCGAGGTCAACCGGTTTTCTTAAATCTAAAACCGTTGATTACCATTAGATTTTCGGTTCGGCTCGGTTCGGTCTATTAATGGTACAGTTCGGCTCGGTTTACCCGGGTGTTTGGTTTTCTGTGCACCCCTACCTACAAGAAATGTTAGTGACGTTAAGGTTGCTTTCTTTTCTCTAGGAATTACTAGTTAATCCAATATTAGTGACATGTTTAATAACTGGTCCATCCATTGGAGTTGGTTGGATCAAAAAATTTATCTCCAGGTCCACCACACGTGTGAGCCTTGATGTATACTTTTCTTAAATTCTAGAACTGTCCCTATGTCAAACGAATATTATATCTTTTCTGTGTTTTCCATTTCTCTCTTAATTTCTATCTCGAAGGAACGATGAAGATTTTCTTTAAGTTCCGACGAATTTGAATTCAACTTCGATTGATTGGGTTAGTAAGTTGATTTACTTATTTGTTGATATAATTTATGTTTTTTTCTTCATTTTTTTCTTATGATGATAGGGGTTGTTTGGGTACGATTCCGATATGAGATCTAAATCTCTTGATTCCGCAGACACAAATTCCGATTGTACATTAAACCAAAGTTATTCTGATTATACATTAAATAATCCTAGGATGTGCACTTGTCTTTTAAATATTTATAGGGTTCAGATTGTAAATAAGAATTTATATATGCTTTCTGGGTTTTCTAGAGGTCAATTCTGATATGTGGGTAGTTGATGCTTGAAAAATGAAAGTTATTTGGAAATTTAGATGCATAATTAGAGGAACTTGAGTTTGAGTATTTATAATAATGTAGTTCTTGAATTTGAGTTTTGACAAATTTTCCATGGGAATTCTTAGTATGGGTATAATGTGTAATATTGAGTGTAGAAAACAATTTTTACTTGGTGAAAGTTCTTCAATTTAAAAAAGATAATTGTAGTATAAAGATCATCATGACGTCGAACCATTTAAATCTTCTCGTATTATCTTTGAAAAAAACATTAGATAATATTTTGAACGTTTTTGTAATAACATAGTAGTTCACCATAATGCAAAAGATACTCTGCCTTTGTGTATATTCTAACAGCCCCTGCAACACAGTAATTAATCAGTCACCGGTTATTTTGTGCATCATATCACTTTTCCAACTCATACATTGTTGGGGATAAGGTATTATGTCAATTGAATATTTATGTATACGTTGGACCTATGTTTTATTATTTGTAACTTAATATCATGTTTAAATCTTTCTTTTGTCATCTATTAAGGATGATGTTGACGAGTCTTCTGCTTGTGTAGCCATGTATATTATATGAGTAGGGATGCATGGAAGGAAGGAGTGATTGATGCAACTGGTACATAAAATCTAAACCTTGTGCATGTTTTATGTTTTGTAGTTGAATAAGCAGTAGACAACGATATTTCCATTATCGTCTAGAGTTGAAGAGGTTGCAGACAATGATAGACATTTATTATAAGCTAACTATAAGGAGCTTCAAGTCGTCTAGAATTGGGGAATAAAGCAACTTGTAGCTACAAATGTTTTTATCTAGAAAGTTGGTAGTAGAAAGACGCTAGGAAAATTAGAAGAAGTTAATGGAATTGGTTAGATTTTTCACTTAGCACGTATCAATATCTACTAGGTTTTCACTCAGTACGTATCAATATCTACTTATTTTTTTACTTGGTACATATCAATATATGCTAGGTTTTTACACAGTACATATCAATATCTACTAGGTTTTTAAATATTCTTTTCTTTTGGTACATGTGTATATATAATGCAGTTTTTCATTTTGAAATGTGTAAATGAATTGTAAATATGAAGCTCATCTATGGGATAATAATTGAATCTTTTCTGGATGCTCATATTCATTGAATCTATTATTCGTTGTATATTTAGTGTTTTGAAGGCTCCATATTATTTAATTATTATATTCTACAGTTGCAACCTTTATGGAAATGATAATCAGTTGCTTACTGGTTTTAGAATGATCTATTTTGAACTGTTCAAATCGCGACTAAATCTTTACATTAATTTTTATCCTGTCAATTCCTCACATGTGGTACTCATATGCTACTTGTATATACTGTAGAGAGAGCTTCACACCATAGATAAAAAAAGGTGAACACAAAACAAAAAGGGGTTGCTTTAGCGTTATATTTCTTGATCTGTAGATGGATTGGATTGTGCAAATCACGGTTCAATTAGTTTTAATTTGCATGGGTAAATGTTTTTATTGTATATCAGTTTGGAATGTCTCGATTTTTGACAAGCTCAAACCAGGTTTAAGCAAGTTTGTGGCTTTAAAATGCATGACATTTTCTTTATAGCAACCCAAGGCAGCCGTTTAGTACTAATATCAAATGGTTTTCATTTGTGGTATATTTTGACTATTTGATTCATGTTCCTACTTCCAGGTAACCTGCAGTGTTCCAAACCAGTAAATATACGCAAAATTGGCATTCAAGGGTCTGCACTTTTGGAGCTTGGGTTTCTTAAGGGAGTTGGACTTGTATACTCAATGGGCTAAGCTTGTTAACATCTCACCATACTAGATTATATGTCTTTGATAAGTAACTATAATCCTCTTTTTTAATAATAATAATAAATTTCCTTTCAATAGAGGTGCAAATCTCTAGGATGCATGTCGATATATCTGTGGTCTGAGTGCATTTGATTTTTCATGGTGCTTCTAATATTAATTCTACCTACTTATGTAATGTATTTGAATGGAGTTCAACTATTCAACTCCAATTTGATAGTATTAACATCTATTTGGAACTAATCACAATTATTATTTAGAGTACATATATGTACTAGTATTTACTCAGTACATATCAATACCTACTAGGTTTTACGCAGTAAATATCAATACCTATTAATTTGTTTCAGTACATTTTGTAGATGTAATGTGATTTTTAATTTTATTTTTATTTTATTTTTGCGATTTCTACAGTGTAGATGATTAATACTTTTTAGGGGGGTCGAGGGGGCAGCGCCCCCTCGTAAATAAAAAAATTAGTAAACTTAATGGTATCTTTTCAAGATCCTATGTTGTTAAGTCCAAATCGTTAAGTTTTGACTCTTCATAATTTTGATTTCGTCTTTGGCAGTTTTCTGTGGAAAGAGTTTGATGAAATGGAGCAAGATATGGTGGAGTTTGAGAAAAATCTCAAATTCAAAGAAGAAACAGCAGTTGCATTTATGGCCTATGGAGATGCAGCATACAAGTCATTGAGGTTAGCAAATTGGCGGGCATCAAGGCTGAGAGAAAGACTGGAGGAATTATCGCATCAACTTGAAGAGTCTGATACTCAGTACATATTAATATGTACTAAGTTTTCACCCAGTACATATCGATATGTATTGTAGGATTATAGACAATATATGATTTCAAAGAAGAAGACACGAGGATAACCACAAGAAATTATGTTGCATGTCTAAATTTCCCTCTTTTGCTTTCAGCTTGATTAATATTTTTTGTCAGTGTGAAGTTTTACAATTCTGAACTTGGGGATTATACACCTCATATTATAGCATTAGTGTATTTATTCATCTTGTAGAGGAGTCGAATCTACAACATTGCTTTTAATGACACGTCTTTTTAGTTTGGAATTTCATTGAACTTGTTTTCCCAGTTTTAGGTAATCAGGTTGTTTGAGAATAGACGAGAAGTGATAATAGTCCAGCATTATGCACTACAGTTGTGGATTTTATATGTATATCTACCAGTCCATGTGACACTTTCCATTTCCTATTCAATATATCATTGTCAGGGACCTTCATGTCAAAGTTTAAGGGTTAATAAGTTGTTTCTTCCTTTATTTTTCTCCGAGCACCATGGACGGATACTCTGAAAATCATCCACTTTCAGTAGCTATTTTAAAATCAACGAACACTAGAAAAATCTCTAAAAGGAAAAATGTAAACCCAAATCATTCTCGTCGATGAATAAATAAAAATAAAATATAAACATGAATTTACTTTTCTCAAGAGCTCCTAGGAACAAGATATGAAAAGAAAGGCATAAGGTGTGTCAAAAAATAATCACAAAATTATACAAAACCAAGAGAAAAGATTAGATGTTTTAGAATAACTATTCATTAGCTAGTTACAAATATTTAAGCAAATAAAGGTTTAAATGGCCGCCACAACCACCAGTTTCCTCTACCACAGTGACCCCACCACAACATCACCAGCCCCACCTTATTCACATCCTATAACACCATATCCACGATCATGGCCTGAATCACCACATGGTTTTACATACCACCACTGATACGACCTCATATACCAAGCTTTATATCCTTCAAATGCTCTTTGGATCCTGATGTGATTTTAATATAGTGGTAAAATAGGTTCGATTCTCGGACTTGTGAAGATTTAATTTCTAGAACTAATTTTTAATAATAAAAAATAAAGAGAATTAAAACAATTTGATTTTAAAATGGATGAAGAAAAACTAGGGCTTAAGATTCCACCATTAACCTATACTTCAGTGATAACATCTAACAATTCTTATATTCAATTTAATCTAAATATGCCAAAGATAGGTTTTTGAAAGAATAATTGTTAATCAAGAGCATGAGACATCAAGAGTTTAAAAACCAAGTATGACCCATAAGAAGAAAACACAATTATTTGAGAAAAACCATTTTTCAATTTTAATTCAAACAATTAATAATAAAAGAATTGTAGAATAAATATAATTAAAATAGAAGTTACCACAATTATTGGATGAACGGCTTACTCCTTGCCCCAGTGATGGTGATTAGCTCATTGTAATGGAAACACACTCAAAATAGACTTTCATTGCTCAAAAGGTGCTTACAATGGTGAAAAAGGAGTAACACAGAAGAACAGAGACGCTTCTAAGCGTTACAGAGAAGTGTTCTCTGCGTTACAGAAGAAGGAAAAGGGAACAGGAAAGAAAGACGGACTACATGCGTTGTTAATATAAGACTGCTTCAGCGACAGAACTAGCGACAGTATCAGCGACAGTTCTTCAACGCCTTATGTTGTTCTTCTTCGCAGCAGCAGTAACAGAAACTATTTTTTATGTCCACTTTTCTCGGTGCTCTGGATACCTCCCCCTCCCTTCCTCCTCTATTCTCTTGGGTATCTATAGGGTTAGTAAACCCTAGAGAATCTTCTTAACCGATAAGGACTCAAGAACACGTCCAAAACAATCTCAAATTTTGTGATATCCAAAACAGACCCAAACTCTGTTTTCCGTCCAGATTCAATCCCATGTCCAATTTTTCCGGTTGAAACTCATTTTTGACATGTGTTAATGTTGTCCAGGTTGTTTAATTCACTTTGGGTGAATTTTAATTACTCCAAGTCACTAAAAATACGCAACACAGAGTCTACAGAAACTTCTCACGTAACTTCTTCTTTTCCCGCCATTTTCGTAAGTTGAAATTCAAAGGGAGGTGACCCAAATCCAAAGTGTGGGTGCCTTGATCACTTCTCCCCGGGTTCCTTTAGTAATTTTTCTGAGTGCCTTTAACAACTTTTTCAGCCGATTTTTTCCAGATTATCCATTTCTCCACAATACCTATAAAAACACAAAAAATCAATAAAAGTACAAAATCGAACACTAACAAAATAGAAAATTTAGCGCAAATTCGACACAAAAATGTGTCTTTCAAATACCCCCAAACTTACTATTTGCTAGTCTTCGAGCAAATCTAGTAAAATAAAATTCTAACTCACTTTCACAGGAATCGCGACTACATTTAGCATATGTAATAAGCCTTTTAACCCCTAGGTGTCCCTAGTGGACGAGTTTTGTCTCGTGGGGGTTTACAAGAGGTATACCCACAAAATCTTTACTCCAGATTTTAGCGACTCGTGAACGATTAAGGATAGACACTAAAGAAGCTATTTAGTTGGCTTACTCAATTCTTCGGCTATGGGAATCATTACCTTATATGAGTCCAGTTGTTGTACACGAGTGTTTACTCAAGCATACTAAAATTCATATATAAGACAACAGAGCTCTACTCAAATAATCGTTCAACCACAAGACTCAGAATATATCACAATTCAATCACATGAAAAGATTTAGAAGATGGACATGGAAAATATGAAGGTTGCACGTGTTGACTAAGGTGAATGGTGTTTCCCATATCTGTCTGAAGGTCAGTGCCAGGATGAAACCTAATGAATTGAGATATGCACCCACTGGTCTTAAATCTAATAGTAATATCGATTCAACTGGTATGTACATGGGTTCCAGCGATCGACTTATTGAAAATAAAACATAAATGTATTGACAACATGATTGGATCATATTGAATCCAAGCGCATGGTTCTTATCAGCATCTTACATGATAGTTTCCATGGATCATGTGTTCCACGCTTGCTTAGGCGACGGAGACAGGGAGAACACACACATATTGCTATCAAAGTGTAAATACTCATTTTTTTTTTTTATGTAAAATGCAATAATGGGGCTTGATATCAAAACACTCTATTTTATCCTGACTGCGATAACAATTTGATACTGGGCCCCACCAAATCACTTAGAGAAACACAAAATTGCAAAAGTAAAAACCGAAAGTGATATGGTCGAGATAGACTCCAAGATGTGGTGATGAATATCATGCTATTTATAACACCTGAACTCTGTCCTTTTATGAATAGACCATTTAACTGGGCACACCAATTCCTATAGAAAAAGAGCTAAGTTTCCATCTACCTAGAATGGTTAGTGTCACCCTGAAGTGTTCACAAGCTTCTAAATTCTAGAGCTTTATTATTTCACTAAAAAGTTTCTCCCTTACCCCCAAACTTAAATCAAACAGTGTCCTCAATGTTTCGAAATAAAGAGCAGTATCCATAGATAAGTAAAAAGAGGAATAACGAGGTAAGTCAGAAAGATAGTACCTGAGTGAAGCGTAGCAATCCTTCTATGAAGAATAAACTAAAAAAAACTAAAAACCTACAAAAATCTACTAATGTACAGAAACAACCTTGATGGCCAATCAAGGTAAACAGGGTCCTCCAGAGGGACCTCTTCAACATCACCTGTAGGAAAAGGCTCTAAAAATGGTTTCAATCTCTGACCGTTAACCTTGAAAGGATTTCTACCATCTTGAGTCTCAATCTCAATAGCACCATGAGGAAAAATAGTGCGAACAACAAAAGGACCGGTCCACCGAGAGCGTAACTTCCCGGGGAATAAATGCAAACGAGTATCATACAGAAGAACTTTTTGACCTGGAGAAAATGACTTTCTTAAAATATTTCTATCATGCACAAGTTTCATTTTTTTCTTATACTCCCTAGCACTATCATATGCATCTTTCCGTATCTCTTCCAACTCATTGAGCTGGAGCTTCCTGTGAGCTCCTGCTTTGTCAAGTGAAAAATTAAACTTCTTTACATCCCAATATGCTCTATGTTCTAACTCGACGGGCAGGTGACATGCCTTTCCAAAAACTAGACGATAGGGTGACATTCCAATGGGGGTCTTAAACGCGGTACGGTAAGCCCATAAGGCATCAGTAAGCCTTATTGACCAGTCTTTCCTATTAGGATTAACTGTTTTATCTAGAATACGTTTTATCTCCCTGTTGGAAACCTCTACTTGACCACTAGTACGTGGGTGATATGGGGTAGCTACTTTGTGGGTAATACCATATTTCTTCACTAAAATCTTAAATGGTCGATTACAAAAGTGTGACCCTTCATCACTAATTATAGCTCGCGGTATACCAAAACGTGCAAATATGTTATCATTCAAAAACTAGACCACAACCTTGTGGTCGTTTTTTTACACGATGCCGCCTCTACCCACTTAGATACATAATCTACGGCGACAAGGATGTAAAAATAACCAAAAGAATTAGGAAAATGATCGATAAAATCAATGCCCCACACATCAAAGACCTCAATAACTGAAATAGGGTTCAAAGGCATCATATTTCTACGAGAAATGGTTCCTAACTTCTGGCATCGCTCACAAGTAACACAGTAACTTTGGGAGTCTTTACACAATGACGGCTAGTAGAATCCACACTGCAATTTCTTAGCAGCAGTCTTCTTAGTACTAAAGTGACCCCCACAAGCATGATCATGACAAAAGGAAATAATACTGGACTGGTCACTCTCAGGAATACATCTCCTCATAATCTGGTCTGGACAATAATTAAACAAGTAAGGATCGTCCCAAAAGAAATGTTTCACCTCAGCTAAAAACCTAGAACGATCTTGTTTACCCCAGTTTTGAGGAATTCGACCAGTAACAAGATAATTCACTATATTCGTAAACCAAGGTGATTGGGAAACAGCAAATAGTTGTTCATCAGGAAATCTATCCCTCACAGGAGGAGAATCATCAGGGGAATCCGAAACAAGTCTAGACAAGTGGTCTGCTACGATATTTTCTGCACCCTTTTTGTCTCTAATTTCTAGCAAGAATTCTTGTAACAAAAGGATCCATCGAATCAGTCTAGGTTTAGTATCCTTCTTAGACAGAAGGTACTTCAAAGCAGCATGATCGGTAAAGACTATAACCTTAGAACCTAAGAGATAGGATCTAAACTTGTCTAAGGAAAAAACAATGGCTAATAGTTCCTTCTATGTGGTGATGTAGTTCAGTTGGGAATCATTCATGGTTTTGCTAGCATAGTAAATCACATGAAGTAATTTGTTCTCTCGCTGACCTAACACAGCACCAATAGCATAATCTGAAACATCACACATTATCTCAAAGGGTAGGTTCCAGTTAGGTGTCTGAACTATGGGGGCGGTAGTGAGTAAAGTCTTAAGCTTCTCGAAAGCCTCTAAACAAGCATCATCAAAGACAAACTTAACATCCTTTGCAAGAAAATTGCAAAGAGGTCTAGAAATCAAGGAAAAATCCTTAATGAATCGACGATAAAAGCCTGCGTTCCCTAAGAATGACCTAACATCTCGTACAGTTTTGGGAACCTGTAAAGTCTTAATAAGGTCAACTTTGGCGTTGTCTACCTCTATACCCTTAGAAGATACGATATTCCCTAAAACAATTCCTGATCGAACCATGAAATGGCATTTTTACAAGTTAAGCACTAAATTTCTCTCCTTACACCTAGTCAACACTAATGTCAAATGATGCATGCATTCATCAAAAGATGAACCAAATACCGAAAAATCATCCATAAAGACCTCTAAAAACCGTTCTACCATGTCAGAAAATATGTTCATCATACAACGATGAAAGTAGCGGGTGCATTACACAACCCGAAAGGCATGCGTCTATACGCAAAGGTACCAAAGGGACAAGTAAAAGTAGTTTTCTCTTGGTCTTCTGGGGCAATAACAATATGATTATAACCAGAAAAACCATCTAGCAAGCAATAGTGGCTATGTACAACTAATCTCTCTAGCATGTGGTCGATGAAAGGAAGGGGAAAGTGATCCTTCCTTGTGACCTTGTTCAATTTTCTATATTCAATACAAACACACAACCCCGTAGTCACTCGGGTTGGGATTAATTCATTGTTATCATTCTGAACTACAGTGATACCCGATTTCTTGGTAACAACCTGAACAGGGATGACCCACTTACTGTCTGAGATAGGGTAGATAATACACGCATCTAAAAACTTAAGTACCTCAGTTCGAACTACTTCTTTCATATTAGGGTTAAGTCGACGTTGCATCTCCCTAGACGGTTTGGTATCATCTTCTAAATGAATCTGATGCCTACAAATAGTAGGACTTATACCCTTAATGTCTGTTGTGGTACACCCTAAAGCTTCCTTATTATCTTGAAGCACGGTTACTAGCCTACTTTCCTGGTTACTATCCAAGTCGGATGCTACAATCACAGGCAAAGTCTCAGCTGGGCCTAAATACACATATTTCAGAGTATCTGGTAGTTGTTTAAGGTCCAACTTAAGAGGCTCTTCTAAAGAGGGAATTAAGGTAGACTTAGAAATTGGTAGTGGTTCAAACTTATATTTCCATCTATTACTAGTGTCTATCAAAGGGGCTGAATCTAACAAAGCATTCACCTCATTAATCACACTATCATCATCAAAATCAAACCCAAAGTAGGCTAGGAAAATTCCTCTAATGGATCTTCTAACGAAGTGTTTGGTAATGACTCCTGAACTAATGTTCCTATCATATTCACCTCTTCAATGCACGGGTCATATAACACAGGTGGTTGCTTACTAATGTTGAAAATATTTAGCTCAATAGTCATATTACCAAAAGATAAGTTCATAATACCATTTCGACAGTTAATGATCGCATTAGATGTAGCTAAAAACGGGCGACCTAATATCACAGGTATCTGATTCTCTGGGTCAGGGACAGGTTGGGTATCTATGACACCACGAGGAATTTTCACAGACCTATCAGCTAACTGCAATGTCATCTGAGTAGGTTTCAAATCACCAAGTCCTAAATGCAGGTACACATGGTACGGAAGTAAGTTCACACTGGATCCTAAGTCAAGTAACGTTTTCTCAACACGGTATTTACCTATTGTGCAATAAATAGTCGGGACCCTGGGTCTTTGTACGTGGGGGGGGGGGG